>BFEA01000291.1:1227080-1240382 GCA_003427395.1 Chara braunii
GAGAAGAGGACAACAAACGAGGGGCTGTGACAAACTGTTTCGTCGGAGTTTCACCGACTCATCAGGAGGCTGAAATATATATATATATATATCGTCACAAACAGATATATATATATATATATATCGTCAAAATATATATATATATATCGTTATATATATATATATATATATATATCGTCACAAACATATATAGTTAGATATCTGTCTGTGTCTCTGTCTCTGCGTCTTTTTCTGTGGGGCCTCTCTCAACGCTGGTTAGTGGGGTGCTTTTGACTTACCTATGAATTTCTGAAACTTGCTAAAGGAATATATAGAACTTTATAGAATTATAAAATATAAGCAAGCTGCCACTGCTTATCACCCACCGAGGGTGGGACCAAAAGAAGCTAAGTTAGAGAATCTACGCTTGCTGAAAAAAAGCCTGAATCCTAGTAAACACAGGAGAATCAAACGGCAGGGAAAAAAAAAAAAAAAAAAAAAAAAAAAAAAAAAAAAAAACCTAGAAAAAAAGACAAAAAAAAAAAGACAAAAAAAAAAAAAAAAAAAAAAAAAAAAAAAAAAAAAAAAAAACCCGGAGGAGATAGGGTTTAAACTTTAAAACTTTAAGTAGATTAGGGGGAGGCAATGGGAGACGAGAACACAAATGGCCGAGAAATGCTTAACAGAAAAACAAAGAACAACAACAACAACAACAGATAATAGTTTAGAACTTTCGATAAAAAAATGAATGAATCATCACCTCAATACGGTCCAGGAGCGCAGGGCTGGCCCGGCCTGTTCTCACAGAGTTGAAGTTGCCACGGAGCGAATCCAGAGCCTTGTCCATTCTTTCCATCTGAAAAATGAGAAACTCACACAACAGGACAAAAACAAATAGAAAGTAGCAGCCACCGCGAGTTCTGTCAGAACTACCTTGTTTTTCTTTTTTTTAAGGCAACATAAAATTAAATTAAAAAAAAAAAAAACAGACCCCGTTATCCGCACAACAAACCCTCTGTTATGCGCTCCACAGTTTTTGTTTTTTTTTTAATAACTTAACGACACATCGCTGAGACCATTAATTACGCACCTTCAGTTATCCGCACAACAATTAATGGTCTCTGGAAATGTAAGAAAACCACAGATGAGGTATTTAAAAAAAAAAAAAAAAAAAAAAACCCTTTAAAAATGCCAAGAGTGTGTTCATTGTTGGTCAGGTTCACACGTACGGAACGTATGACACTGATCTTGTTGTGTCCCTTGTTGCAGAAAAATGTCACAAAAGGAGAGCCGCGCGTAAACATGCCCTAACGAAGCGGCAACAGCGGCGGTGGCGGCGCCCGGTCGTCGGCGGCGGCTGAGTAGGACGCAACGGCGGGGCATGTAGACGCTGATCCTTTCCACGAGGCGCCTACCCTGCCAGGCACCATAGCTGTGTGAGAGCTATGGCGACAGTGCCCTGGCGTAGCCTAGCCCTTGAGTGGGTAGAGAGTGCCTCGCACTCTTACTCCAAGGCATCCTGGCAGCTCCGCGTCTGACCTCCATACCAACCATCATACCTGACGGGATCTCGACACCAGAGGAGTCGTCCTCCCCTCAAGCCTTTTGCTGGAAAGGAGGGCCTCCTTTCTCACCATCTAAAGGCCGCTGGACTTTCATGATGCACCATCTCGACTGCCTCAGTCAATAGGAGAAGCTTGGAAGACGAAGCGGCGCATCTGGACGCAGTGGGAGAGCGGCGGCTGCGGCGGCAGCGCTTCGGCATGTCCAAGGTCTTCAGTTCTACACATCTTGTTTGCACGTAGGCATAGTTTAGGTTAGCCTCGGTAATCCAGCAGGTCATTTGTTCGCACATCGAGTCGAGTGATTGCCTCAATGCCGAGGCAGTCGATTGAAACTGCCTGTCTGTCCCCTTACATCCTGTGTGCATTTACTTCATGTTCCGTTTGCAATCTCTTCCTTTTCTTACCCAATTCGATTCCTTCTATGGGCTTAATTTCGATCTCGTCTCTTTTGCTTGTATTTTAGGGTAGGAGTTTCCTAGTATAAGTCATTATTGTCTTAAAATTTTGGCTCTCATTGAACCTGGGTGTATATGTGGCCATATTCCGTCAAAAAGTCGAGAACATACTCTCCCTTTTTTAGCTGTTTTCTAGGCTAGTCTGCCGTAGTTTAGTGTATTGCATTTCTTTGATCGCTTAGCTGTCTCTTGATCCCCTTGAGAAGTATAATTCTTACTGTCTCTGTTCTGGCACCGAGGCTTCTCTTAGTGTTTCGTTTTTAGAAACACGTTTTGTGGAAGTATCTTAGGATTGAGAGAGAGGGGGAATTGTTATCCGCGATGCGTGGGTGTAAATTTGGGATTTCTCCTCCTTGTCTGTTTTAGGTGTTTTTGCCTTTCGATAAGTTTCTTTGTAGTCATTATAAGAGTAGTTAGCACGAAGGAGCAGTGGGAGCACCAATGGTTGGAGGATATGAGAGACCCGGTGAAGAGCAAACTAGAGTTGTATCCATTGGGTGCGTGGTGGGAAACCCGTCTTGGCAACAAAGGCTCTTTACAGCGTTCTGGACAGTGATGATGAGAGGCTATCCCTACAGCTTTTCTTCTACCGACAGCGGCACTACGGGGGCAGTGTGAGTGCCATCGTCAGTGGTGGGAGCATTAGTCGCTTTTAGGTATTATACGAGTAGTTAGTACGAAGGAGCAGTGCGAACACCAATGGTTGGACGAAATGAGAGACCCGGTGAAGAGCAAACTAGAGTTGTATCCATTGGGTGCGTGGTGGGAAACCCGTCTAGGCAACAAAGACTCTTTACAGTGTGCCATTCGTGTTTCTATCTTAGAAACATGCTGGTGTCTTCCTGCGCAGCAAGGATATTATACTGCGATAGATTTACTCTGCAATTTTTTTCACTTTTGGAGATTCCTTTAAGGGACACTGGACTCGGTTTCCAGAAGCCTAATGCTGAGTATTGGCCTCAGCAGGTTTGTACGGGGTTGACATGTAGGAGTGTGTGTGTTCCCGGGCCCCAGTGGTCTCATTTCGAATGAAAAGTGCTATGTTTCACCAAAAAAAGTAATAATAATAATAATAATAATAATAATAATAATAATAATAATAACAACAACAATAATAATAATAAATTATTATCAAATTATCAATTAATATCAAGGTCTTTTTTTGGGATTTTTCCCGCTGGACCAGGTTCAGCTCGGCTTCCAGTCACCGTCAGTTTAGGTCCAGGGACCAAGGCCCACTAGCAACGTTGAGTTTTCTCAACGCCCGAATCTGATCGTCTTTGTGGAGATGTGCAGAAATTGCGTTGAGTTTCCTCAACCGCACATCACCACAAACACGTCCAGATTCAGGCGTTGAGGAAACTCAACGCTGCTTGTGCGACTTGGCCCCAGGTTCGGGTCCAATTTAATTCACGTTCCGGGATCAAATATAGTCAGTTTAGATCCAGGCCAGGTTCTTTGCATTTGGCTTTTTTCGCTTTTCCTTTGGGTCCAGTGAGTTTCATTTTACTCTTCGTGGACGGGTCGAATGTGGTTCAGATTCAGGTCAGATTCAATTGACGGTCGGGTTAACAATGAATCCCGCTCTGCACTTGGCGGACATAATGGCTCAGATTCATTCAGGTTTAGGGTGACATTCAGTACTAGTTCAAGTCAGCTTTGATTTACGTCCGGGTCAAACTTGACCAGGGTCAGAGCTAAGCTTCGGTTCCATTTTATTTTTTTTTTTTTTTTTTTTTCGGTTCCGATTTTTTGGATCCAGTCTGGGCTCAATGATGAATCTCGTTTGGCTTTGCCGGGGAGGTACCCTTCCCCCCACCTCACCCCCCTTCCATCAAATTCCGACCAGATTCAGTTCAGGTTCGTCTAACGTCCGGCTCAGGCTTGGGCGAGGTTCGCCAGCCTGTCGCATACCAAACCCAAAGAACGTGGCCTTGATCTTAGGTCTTAGGGGACCTACCGTATCGGTTTCCACAAGCTCCTTCTCTGCCTCCACCTCCTCCGTGGTCGCCATTGACCTCACATCGAGACGCCTGCACGTGTCCCATTTGCAAGACGACAAACGACACCAAGTCCTTAATTAGTACATTCAAGCCAAGTTCTCATTAAATTATACATAAATAAATCAATATATACATATATCGTCTCTGTAGGCAGATAGGGAGAAGAGGACAACAAACGAGGGACTGTGACAAACTGTTTCGTCGGAGTTTCACCGACTCATCAATCAGTAGAGGCTGAACCCTCAAAAACAGTCTGCAGAATCCCCTAACTGATTACACTGTAAGTGATAATCCACCTTTACCCCGCCTGTGGCTAAGCATCACCGACTGCCCGACAACTGATACCTCTCTGAGGTGGTGGGGACCACCAACGACTGCCGTCAAGGTACCTGCGACGAAAATCAAAGCAGACTATCACTCACCCACACCAGATGGAAACCTCTACAGACTGTCTGTCGGTTCATACCCCATCACAAGCAACAAGCAAGCAAAACACCCACGAAACAAAGAAAGGTCTGTCACAGCCAAAAAATACACTCTGGACACACGCCGCTGGCACTATATATATATATATATATGATATATCGTCACACCGTGAATATATATTATTTTTAGAAACGTCTGTGCCGAAGGGACTGTCCCTGAAATGCTGCATGCACCACGCTCGTTGTCTACCGAGGCCTGAAGCGAGAACCCAAGTCTACATGCCTCTCTCTCTCTCTCTCTCTCTCTCTCTCTCTCTCTCTCTCTCTCTCTCTCTCTCTCTCTCTCTCTCTCTCTCTCTCTCTCTCTNTCTCTCTCTCTCTCTCTCTCTCTCTCTCTCTCTCTCTCTCTCTCTCTCTCTCTCTGTGTGTGTGTGTGTGTGTGTGTGTGTGTGTGTCTCTGTGTTTGTATCTCCTTCCCCCCCCGCTGCACTCAGCTCTGGACGCAATTGCGGTCAGATTCGCCCAACCTGGCCATAATTGCAGATAGATACATCCAGAAAAATCCCTACAGTAGTGTGAGTACGCCCTGAGAGCGCCTCTTCGAGTGAGAGCGAGGGGCATCTTCTATTTTCGCACACTCCATGCATTTGCGCCTGAGGCGATTCTCTTCCTTTCTTTTTTTTCTTTTTTTTTTGGGGGGGGGTCGGAAAGAAACCGCCTGAGGCCGCCTCGACAGGCGAGACGGAAAATTTCCAAGTTCTGAAATGACCTCCTTAAGTGTTCCCTGTGAGAAATGTACCTATAGATAAAAACCGTCCAGCTACACGGAAATGCAACTCGCCGATCGGCACCATCCAGGTACATTCAGACAGGGGGTAACGAGGACTTCACTAAATTTTTCCAGAGCCCCCGGAACCCATCCCCTCTCTCTCCCATTTCCCCTCTCTCTCCCATTTCCCCTCTCTCTCCCTTCTTTCCTCCTCCATAACTTTCAAATGGATAGCGTTCCTTGCCATCGGAGTGAAGCTATGGTAGATCAGCCACTCACTCTTTTGTGTCCATCACATCCATCTTTGGCCCCCAAATCTCTAATCTTTCCCAAAAAGATTTTTTTTTTTTTTTTTTTTTGGGACCATTTCTCGATTTATGGTAAATTTTGCTAATTTACCCTTCTCTGTATCGTTCCAATTTTAACGGATGTCCCGAAGGGCTTGTTTCTTTTCTTTCTCTTTTCCAAATTCTCATCTTTCCAAATTTCCAAATTCTTATCTTTCCAATTTCTCATCTTTCCAAAACTTTCTCATCTTTCCAAAAATTTCTCATCTTTCCAATTTCTTATCTTTCCAATTTTTCTTATCTTCCCAATTTTTCTGTCTCCCTATCTCAATGCTGCAGAGTGGACTACGTTTGCAACTGTGAAACCTCCCAAAAAAAAAAAAAAAAAAAAAAAAGGCCTTTCGACGAAATAGTATGGCACAGTCAGTCAGTCAGTCAGTCATGGTGTTCTCTTATCTTGTGATTTTTTTTTATTTTATTTTTTTTTCCCGGTGAACATGACAACACAAAAAAACACACGCGCGCGGGGTATGAGCGTGTTTGGGTGCGCAGAGCGCACCTCTCTGCGCGTGTGAGCAGAAAGCGACCTCCTTGCCGCCCTGCATTTGCCGCCCTCCACGATTTCCACTTCCACGTCAAAAAAATATAATATATATACATATCGTCACAAACAGAATATATATATATATATATATATATATATATATATATATCGTCACAAACAGAACTGCCCGGTAAAACCGTAGGCAGAGAGAGAGAAGAGGACAACAAACGAGGGGCTGTTTGTGACGATATATATATATATATATTTTAACAAGCTGTGCACGGAGCGCGGACTGCTTGTCATTTAGGATGAAAGAGGGACCAAAGAGGGAMMAAAAAAAAAAAAAAAAAAAAAAAAAAAAAAAAAAAAAGATGAAAGAGGGACTGACCGATGGATCGACAGATGAAGGGACCGTTGAGCGGAGGGAATCGACGGCTCAACGCTCACATAGATAGATAAATCATAAATTGTCATGTCACTCGCCGATATCACAGATTAGTCATTGTCTATGTATCCAATAAAAGTAGTCGGATTTCCACAACAACAACAAAAATATGCAAGTGGATCCTTATTTATGACACACGGGGATGGGGGCAGCCGGCGCTCTGAAGCCTGTCATCCACGTGGCCGGCCTTGTAGTACGTAAGAGGGTGATGACGAACAGGCGGAGTTTCCTTCCTTACTTCTTTCCTTTTTTGTCTTGTCTTTTTTCGGCTTTGCGCTCCGATACATGGTGTGACGATATATATAGTAGTTGTAGGATATACGGTCACTTCTTCTTTTTTTTCTTTTTTTTTTTTACGGTCACTAATTGCACAGACGAATACTGCAATCAATCTCACATCTTGAGTGTCCGTCTTTTTTTTTTTTTTTTTTTTTTTTTTTTTTGTGTGTCCGTCTTTTATAGATAGACAGTCACGGATCTCGCAAAGATCCTTCCGTTCTGTGAACACGTAATCAAATCCCGTACAGCTCGGTATAGGCACGGATGGATGGATGTAGATGATGGATGTAGATGATGGATGTAGATGATGGATGTGGATGAATGTGAACGGAATTATGGACTACCGTCTTCAACCGAATACACCGCCCGGCCATTATTGCTGTATTTGGGGCAACTTTCAGTCCAGATGCACCGATAATTACCCAGAGCGATCGATGACTCACTGCCAATAATAGACAGAGATAGCACGGTCGCTCGTATATCTGACAGAGCTCGTTCTGGGTTCACACGTGTCCTCCTCAGCAGCAGCAAGAGGGTGACACGTGGCATCCAGACGGTGTGCTGACGAGCTCGTTGGGTGTTGGTCGGGATACCGACTCAGAGGTAACGTGGTGGATCTACGAAATGCAACCAGCTAAGCACGTCAGCTGCCAGCTTGCTAATCGTGCTTGACATCTTGGAATGGAACCTTTTCGGGTGACGTCATTTGAAATTAAAAAGATAATAAGTAATCATAACGTCAGCAGAGAGAGACGGATATTGTGCGGTCATGGTCAGTCGCTCCTCTCCCCCTCACCCCCCCCCTTCCCCCTCCTCCTCCGGATTCACGGTATTTAGTCTCTACAATCAGCCTTAACGTAGTCGATAATGTTGAACCCCTTTCCTTTTTTTTTCCTTTTTTTTTTCCTTTTTTTTTTTCCTTTTTTTGGGGGGAGTTCTAAATAATGCTCTCGCATGTGCTCACTCGTGACTGACTGATTGTTAGATTGATTGATCAGATGATCGGTTGATTGATTGATTGATTGATTGAGCGATTGGTCGCCTGATTGATTTCCTTCGCTGATTGACTGCGCCGCTGATTGCCCAGTTCAATTGGGTTAGTGGATCGACTCCTTCTACCTAACTACTCGTTCCGCAAATCGATCAACGACAATTCACTAGTTCATCAACGGATTCATTGTTTCGATTCACTAGTTCATCAAACTGATTTATTGATCGATTGATTGACTATTTGATTGATTGATTGATTGATTGATATTGATTGATTGATATTGATTGATTGATATTGATTGATTGATATTGATTAATTGATTGACTGGTTGATTGATTGATTGGCTGATTGATTGATTGATTGCCACGATTATTGACCTGTCGACCCGTCAGCACACTACTTGATTTGGTGACGTGGCCTCGCCTGTGGATTGGACGGCATGGGTTAGCACGAGGGGTATTATTCGCCAATTCGTCGATTCGCCTATTGATTGATTGATTGATTGATTGATTGATTGATCGATTGATCGATTGTCTGGTTCTTTGCAATGACGGATTCCATCCGGAGGTAATTTTCCCGCAAATGCAGGCAGCAGACATTTCCTTCCATTTTTATTCTCCGTTTTCCTTCCCTTTCTTTTTCTGGAAAATAGTGAAGCCTCGTTTGCGACATGGATGGATGATCAATAAGGTTCCTTTTCCAATCAACAGCTTCAAGACGGTGATGACACACCGCGCGCGAATGGTGATGGGTTCACGAATCCACTCACTTTGATCTCCACGTGGGCAACGTAAGCGTCTGCCACGTGGCATTCGATCTCCGAGGCCGGGAGAGAGTGAGTCCTGACCGGGATCCCGACGCAGGGAGCCTAACGACGGGCAAGGACGATGACCGGCGGTGGCAGACGAAGCAGCCACGTGGGGGCCGACTGTTCAACGAGATCCCACTCTTCTTTTCTCCCGCCAATTTTACAGCCGCAGCGGATGACGTGGTGGATGATGCCACGTACGACGCCGCGCATATCCCACCAGCCGCCATCGCCTCCATGATTGATCGAACGGCCACGAAAGCCTCTCTCTCTCTCTCTCTCTCTCTCTCTCTCTCTCTCTCTCTCTCTCTCTCTCTCTCTCTCTCTCCGCCAAACTATGCAGACTCGCGCCCAATGCAGCACCTCCTCCCTCCCCTCCTCTCCCGATCTCTCCCTGCTGCAGCTTGACGCACAACCCGCAGAACCGCTGTCCGACGTGTCAGGGTCCGACCGATTCTATCCAATCGGCGTTATCCAGTCGTCACTTTCTTTTTCGTTCGGATAAGGTGCACGTGCATGCTGACCGACCACCTCCCGCTCGCCCTCCACTACCCCCACGCACGGCTGGCCACTTGTTACCCCTTTACGGCGACAATAAGCCGACCTCCCCCCAATGCTTGCTTGCTTGGTCGCAGCTTCGCCGTCAGATCACCTCCTGGTTTCCCATCCAACGACCAGTATCACTGATCGGACCGGTAGTAACCTTTCCCCTTCGACCGGTCTCCCTTGAACTCTTGGGCTTCCTGCTGGAGGTTGCCCAGGCCTCATCCAAAAATCCTCTTTCGGGGTTTAAAAAACAACGTCCAAACCTGAGATGGAAAACAAAAGAGGACTACCGTACCAACGGGCCTACCTTACCGGTAGTAGCTCACTTGTTGCACCCAGGAACTGTTGAAATATGGTCCCAGTTCGAACCCAGTGGGACAAAATGCGAGTTCGAACCCAGTGGGACAACTGAGGATTCATTCATGTATATGTTCCGTTTTTTTTTTTAAATATGGTCCGAGTTCGAACCCAGTGGGACAAAATGAACAAAATCAAATAGTTTACCGGGGGCCGTCTGTCCAAACAACGATATCTGAAGGTCGCCGCCCCTTTGAAAATTGAAAAAGGGGTGGAAAATAGGCCTAGGAAGAGACCCTCTTTGCAAAGGATGATTGGGTAATACAAACTGCTAACCGCCCAGTGCCGATGACAGTATACAAAATCCACCATTTTCTTCATAATGACGTGGCCCTAGATGCATATGGTCCAAGCTTGCTAGGGGCACAGTGGAGCCGATTGACAAGAAATGAACCCCTGGATTGCCACCTCCCAAAGGATGCGGTGATGTGGGTACCCTCCCCTTCGACCCGGAAGAATGGGAATCCCAAAAAGGAATCACACAGCTAAACCAGCAGTACTTCCTAGAGCTGTGCCCGTTAACAAGCCACAATTCTAGGAAACGTTTCTACTCTATTTTTTCTCCGTCACGAATAGTTGGTCCAAGTACTGGTAGTTTAACTACAATGCCCAGTGACACTCAAGATATAAAGGTAGTGGGATGCACTATGGAGTGAACTGACAGACTCTGACTCCCCCTGGGACATCAAACCACCAGTACCTTTCCCAACTATTTTTCAGAGATGCGGCTCATTAGCGGTCACTGATTTTGGGGTCGGGCCACCATTGATAAATTTCATCGGTGGGCGTTTTCATTTCGGGCCTCCGAAAGTCGCGGTGGGGACCCGTGCCCGATGTGGGGGCAAGTTGGTGGCTCAAGCTCATCCTACTAGGGAAAAGGTCGGACATCCCATCACACTGGATGGCCTTTCAGGACAATGTGTTTAACAAAGTCTGGTTATTCTGATGGTCATATGGAGGGCCAGATGCTCATTGGAAAGAGAAGCATTCATTTTCAGATTTACGCAACAAAAACTAAAATCGTAAAAACTATTAGAGTCGATGTGCTAAAACCTAGACCAGGTGCATAGCAATGACCCACACCACAACAAGGAGGCATTGAAAGCCTTTGTCGGCATCTGGTTGGACCCCAACGACAAACTAGCAGAAATCAACGAGGATGGGTGATAACATGGAAAAACTGGTTGGCAAAAGAAGCACAATATCGCCTTACTCCCCTGCCATGTGACAATACGAGAGTGATGGTCACTATGCCAACATGGGAGCAAGATCACCAACATCCATGTGATGTTCCAACCTCACGCTATGTGTTATCTTTCGGTCGGAGTGATAAATTATGCAGAGCAAACCCTGAAACAAAAACAAAATGGGGTGTGCTAAGGATTTTTGGGGAATTGAGTGTGGGGACACAGACGAAACTAAAATCCCCCGTGTGGTTCTAAAGTTACTGAAACAGGGACATAACCACACAGGAAGGAAATAGTGCGCACTGCTTTCAAACGTTCGTTAATCCAAAAAGTATCTTTGAACCTCCATGCACACGACTCGTCGTCTTTTCGAGTTGAAAGGTGGGGTAACCAATATGGGATCTCGTTTTCATATTAAGTTTCGACGATGTTCGTTATAGAGTTCGGAATCCGACGTGGATGGTCTCAGCCTGATCGCTTTTTTCTTGTGTTCATACTCGCCACATATCCGGTAGTGGAACCCCTTTTCCCGATAATGCTCGGTGCGACGACAATCGTTGCACAGAGTGTTAGACCTGTGACGTGCCACCACCGTCCACGGGATAACAATCGTCTCGTTAAAAGACAGTAGCAATGAGTACGAGAGGAAATGGTAATGATAATGATAAAATCAGCGCATACGAATCCCGAACACTCCGTTTCAAGAGGAATATAGTAGCGACCGTCGATCTTGGCGACGACTTCTCATATGTCTCACTCACATGCACGTGTCCTTTCTTCGTTGTATCGGAATAGGCATGGTGGGGATACGGAAGTCAACGCCCAGTCGGATCGGGGCAATCGGTCTATGTGGCATAAGCGAAAATGACCGTGGACGTCAAGTATTCGACCAGAAAAACAAATAGATACCACGATATGCATTATCTTTCACCCATTGTGCAACCTAGTCCAAAGCAGCAATCCAATTAATCGAGAGAACAACCATTCTTCATTTGCACGAATAGTTAAGCATGCATCGAAGTAATCACTTCAAATTGCGGTTTTGTTCCCGTCATCGAGGCAACAATTCAATTCACTACATGTGTGTGAGAGATCACTCATGCATTAACCATCGAATACCGAGGAGCAGAGAGAGGGACGAAATAAGATTGCATGTTCTCGCTGATCTTTTTAGATTCAATGCTACTCATATAGATCTGATTGAATCCAATAGGACGAGCATGATAAGAACTTGGGAGCCGATAGGGGACGAGGGAGTTACCAATCATTCGCGCGCACGCGCGCGCGAGAGAGAGAGAGAGAGGGAAAGGAGAGAAAAAAAAAAAAAAGGAAGATAGTGTCGAAGGAAGTAGACGGAGTCGTAGCTTGACCGAGAAGGGGACTAAAACAATTGAGTTATAGGCATACAAATAGATATAAGAACAACCGACAATCCGCCGTGAACTTATCTTCGAATATAAGAAGAGGAGGAGTTAAAGGTAAAATGCGCACAAGCCTGCTGCTCTCTAACTATGGCCCCAGGCCATATAACCACTCGTTCATATGTACTTTCCTTACCATGTTACTGGAGATCCCGACCACCATATACAAACCTCCACACCACAACAATCGTCATTCTGTCAACTCAACTTTTACACCGGCTTGCTCATATCCCGTAGTCCGTTGCGGTCACCCAGCGCACAGCCTTGCAAAACTGCAGTCAGCTCGTCAGGACTTTCCGAGTCGCTATGTATACACATCATCTAGCCACGGCTTCCCGGAAGCTAGCAGATGGGTTGATAGAGGTTTTTTCGGATGCGCTTGCATATTTTATAGTTGCGAAGAGGGAGATAGAAGATAGAAGGGGATGAGACGGTCCAACCACTTGTTTTCTTTTAGGGTTTCTGAACAGGAGGATGAACGCCCTAAGTTGGGAAGGCTGAGATTTCTGATGTTTCTTTTGGGTTGCTGAAAACAGGACTAGTGATATTCTCAGTTGCGTAGACCCAGTTTTGTGTGTGTTTTCTTCTGAGGGAGACAACGACATTAGACTAGGCGTACCCCTAAGTTGGGGTGGCCTAGCCATAAGACATGAACTTAAAAGGTAATCCAAAGTATAAAAGATGGTATATATATATATATATATATATATATATATATATCGTCAAATAGAACCGCCCGGTAAACCGTAGGCAGAGAGGGAGAAGAGGACAACAAACGAGGGGCTATATATATATGCATCTTACAGACTGACACCTTAAGTTGGGGGATCTCGTCAATAAGTCAGGTATGACAAAAAAAGAAGGGAATCAAGTGAAGAATATAATGTGAAGGTAACCTGGACAGGTTGAACGTACCCCTAAGTTGGGGCGGTCCAGTCCTATGCCCGTGATAACATAAAAAGGCAGACAGTTAGTATAAAACTTCTTTATTTTCCCTTTTAAACATAAGGCATGTTTGAATGTCTTCCTAAGTTGGGTAGGTCTAACTATCTGCCTAAGAAAAAAAAAATTATAAAGTTTGTGCAAAGTATTTATGATTGCGTTAACCGTTGTTACGGAGGTTAAGCGTACCCCTAAGTTGGGGCGACTTATTAGTCATACGTCGATTGTAACTTGTTTAGGTAGATCAAGAGCACCCTTAAGTTAGAGCGGTCTGATCGCATTGCCTTATATATTTTAAA
>BFEA01000291.1:1317682-1331887 GCA_003427395.1 Chara braunii
TGGGAAAACCCAGCAGCCCAAACCAAGGACTAAAGCTGTCTCTTATACACATCTAGATGTGTATAAGAGACAGACGTTCGGGCGTTCGGCCCGTCCCGAACGCCGGCATTCTTATATATGTATGTATATATACTAAACCAATCAATCTATTTACCTACCTATCTATCTACATATCAATCCATCGATCTAAAAATCTCACAATGTAAGGCCACGTACTTCCACCATAGCCCTCCTTGCTATTATCGTCTGCCTGTCAATGTTATGTTGGCCGACCCTGATTTACAGGAGACATCCATAGGAAGCACATTCGTCATTAAACCACCACTACCCCGCCCTTCTCTCTCTCTCTCTCTCTCTCTTTCTCTCTCTCTCTCTCTCTCCCTCTCTTTACAGGGTTGCCAGGCCAAACGTATCGAGGCCCCTAAGCCGACCCCCGAACGTTCGGGCGTTCGGGTCCCCGTATGGGGCCCGAACTTGAAGCGGTTTGGAACCCGCAAAAAGTTATTTTGGCATCCAGATATTATTATTTTTTTCTGAATTTTTTTTTTGAGTTCTTTGTGATGTAAGGTGCCTCCCGCTTAATTTTGAAGTCATTCTGTTCAGCCAAAAACAAATGAAAAATCCTCAAAGGTGGTAGTGTCAAAACTTGCTTGCCCACTCACAAATTTGTTTTTTCTCTCTTTTGAATTTTTGTTTTTACTTTATTTCGGGGCATAAAACAATTTATTATTTTTTCAAGCTTTATTTGTAGAGTCTATATTATGTGAGATACACATATATCAATTTTCATGGCATAAGTCAGAGCCAAAAAAAAATGAAAAATCGCCAAATATGGTGGTGTCAAAAGCGTGCTTGCCCATTCAATAATTTAATTCTTATTTTATTTTTCCTAATTTTTATTATTATTATTTAGTTTTAGAATTTGATTTTTATTTCCAATCTGGTAAAGAATTTGGATATAACGTTGAGGCAAATGTTGTTTAGTTTTTTTTTTTTCATAACATATATTTTTTTCAGAGTTTTTTGAATTCGGTTTTTTTTTTTTTTTTTTTTTTTTTTTTTTTTTTTTTTTTTTTTTTTTTTTTTTTTTTTTTTTTTTTTTTTTTTTTTTTTTTTTTTTTTTTTTTTTTTTTTTTTTTTTTTTTTTTTTTTTTTGGATCCGCGTTCGGTCGAACGGCCGAACGCGTCGAGAGGGGGTGCCGAACGTTCGGGCGTTCGGCCCGTCCCGAACGCCGGCAACCCTGTATATATATATATATATATATATATATATATATATACCAATCAATCTACTTACCTACCTACCTATCTATCTACATATCAATCCATCGATCTAAAAATCTCACAATGTATGAATCTATCTATCTATATATCTACCTACCTACCATGCACAAGCTCAATTGAAATTACCACGTACTTTCACCATAGCCCTCCTTGCTATTATCTTCTGCCTGTCAATGTTACGCTAGGCGGCCCTGACTTCACAGGAGACATCCATAGGAAGCACATTCGTCGTTAAACGACCAGTACAGTCGCAACACGTATAACGATACAACTCTAGGGGGGCGGGCAGTTGAACTTCCGATTACTACCTAAAGCATGAGCAGATTGAAAAGTTCCAAGAGAAAAGAAAAACAAAGAAAGAAACAAATGACTTTTTGATAAAAAGCAACAAAAAAACAAATTACAAATGAGCCTCTTTGGCAATGTGCGTGGAGAGAGAGAGAGAGAGAGAGAGAGAGAGAGAGAGAGAGAGAGAGAGAGAGAGAGAGAGAGAAAGGGGCAATTCAAATTTGTAAAATGAGAATGGATCTTCCCACTTTTTGGCGGAAGTTCAAGGGTCCAGACCCTCAGCACGACCACTAACAGTCATCCAGCTCGATCACCCAACCCCTTGACACTATGGGCAGATCAAGGGTCTAGAAGTTCTGACAGGCTGAAAATTTGCGGCTAGAAGCTGCCCACAGTGGTCCGTACGACCATTACTTCCCCACAACGGTCATACCGGTTGCCATAGGCCCTGGTCCACGACCCCCCCCTTTCCCCCACCCTCGCCCTGGGTGTCCCTGCTCCAGCCTGGGACGGCCTTGATTCCAGTGGACTGGAGAACGGCCACTGGATCAAGGCGCCTGGTCCCTGGGAGGCCCACTTTCGTTTGTCGGTCTCCCGGAGCCCCGATAACTTTGGGACATGGTGCCTCGCTCCACTACTCACAACATGTGCAAAAGACAAAAAAATGGTGGTGTATACTTTCGTGTTTTAGGGGAAGATTCATTCTCATTTTGCACATTTGGTGAGTAATGGAGCGAGGCCCATATATGTTTTGCATGGCTTGATTTGCTTATGGGGCGCGGAGTCTAGAAACGCCAGCGCGGTGTTCAAAAGTCGGGCTGTGTACATTGCCACATTTTTTGCATTCCAGTAACTTTTTTCTTTTTCAAGTGTTCAACCCTACCCTATGATTGTATGGACGCTAGGCAGCTAGTGATGCTTTCTTAGAAGGGGATCACCAAAGTAGAGGGCAAGTAGGGGAATTGGGGAAAGGTAGGTTTAGTTTGGCCTGGGGGGATACTGGCAAGGATAGATAGAGGTAGGAGAACAGTGTCTATTTTTGGATTGTTTGGCTTTCTGGCTTTCTGGGCTAGTAGCCAATACTAGCCATCCTTTTGGTGGTTCGATTGTTTGCGGGCCTGCGGCGTGCTTTGTTTACCAGAGGTTGGGATCAGCGGTCGAGAGTTGGCCACCTTTTGTCCCTAGATCTTTCTTGACCTCTGTTGCGGTTATTGATGAAGCAGAGTAACATGATCCCCAACCCAAAGGCTGTAAGCGAAACCAGCTAAAGCTGCCGGGATAACTCTGGGTTGACTTTTTTTTTTTTTTTTTTTTTTTTAAAGAGCGATGGCCTTAAGGTCTTATCATAGGACTAACCAGCCCAGGTAAATTCAGTCTTGTGTCTAATCTGACACCAGGTGACCTTTTCAGCCTAGGGTGACCTTTATTGTCGTCCGGGGACCCCCAATGGGGGACACCGGCCAGGGTACAGCCAGTAGCAGAGGGACCGAGCATCATCTGAGTGGCCAGTCGCTGTCGCTGTGCCTCCCCGATTACCCCTTCCCCTATGAACATCACCAGAGACTGCTTTTTAATGCCAATTGGGGGGACCACCAACGGGCTATCTCTAGGTGGCGAGCGCCGAGCATGCCCAGGAAGGTACCTGAGGGCAGGGGGTATTGAACCCAAGACCTTCCTAAATGCCACTTGCGTGCCTTACCAAATGACCTGGATCCAGGTTGAATTGTGAGGTCCCCGGCCTCAAGCTCTCCATTTTGACAATAAGGGCATACTCACACTAGGGTTTTTTTTTTGCTACATCGCAAAATCTGCTATGCTGTTAGAGTCACACTAGGGTTTTCCGACCACCAAAATTGCAAAAGGGGTAGCATTTGTCAGCGGACTGGGGGGGTGCGGGGATGGGCATTTTGCTACAACCTCGAGAGGTGCTGGCAAATTCTCTTTTGGCCGTCACAAATTCTCTTTCGGCCAAAGAGTCGGCTCGTGTCCTTTCTGATTTGCGACCCATGTGTATTATTTCAGCAAACATGGGAAACAAAACTCAACAGATTTTGGGACGTTGGGGACGAAGCGGACCGCCGGCGCCGTAGCGCTTTGCTGTCGCGACGCGCAAGCTACACGAGTTAGGGGTTTTGTCTTGTAGTGTGTGGGGCTTAACCTCCATACCCCGGAGCGCGAAGCACGTGGGAGGAGGCTCCTTCAACTGTCGGCTATGGCAAGTCGAGCATGGGGGAGAGGAGCCTGTCCTGAGGGTTAGGACCGAAGGGGGAAGTATCAGGTCGTTGGAGCGCTGAGGTAGTGCGAAGGAACTGGTTGAATCCAGTTGGGAACATTTGGAACATACATGAACACTCTCGAGCCGAAGAACGCTGTGTATTGAAGTCCTTCCCATGGAACAAGTCGGAATAGGGAGCGGTCGAATACTGCCCTTTTGTGATACTTTGTGCTTGGTTGTACAACACATCTTTGAAACTCGGCCAAGTGAAGCTAATCTTATGCAAAGCAGGGAACAGCAGCCAACAGTCAGGCGAAGAGCGCTTTTGGCCCGTTAGGTAGAGGCCTGTACTTTCCGAGTGGCGGGCTTGTTGGTAGGAGAGCGGTATGTTGGTAGGGGGGCGGACATGATGGTAGGAGAGCGGCATGGTGGTAGGAGGACGACTGTTATCTCGCCGTTGAAATGAGATAAAGTAGGGTTGATTGCGGCAGGAGGAGAGTAGGGTTGTAAGTGACCAGCCTCTGGAATGCATCTCAACCAGACCTTTTCCATACAGAGGAAGAAAAAGGAATAGACCTTCATGTGCGTCCCCGGAGCAGTTTCTTTGTTTTTTTTAACGAGAACCATGAGTGAAAATCTCCGGAGCAGTTTCGGCTTTGGTCGGCTTTCAGTGGCAGAAGGCGAGCAGACACTGTATCTTACTTAATCTGGACGTGCCAAGTGGCTCGGTTGTCAACAAGGAACAAAGATGCAGTGGGGTCATGCGCCACGAGGTAACAGTACGCAATCCATACTGTATGCCAGTTGTTTTTTGTCTCATTCGTTTTTTTTGGACTGATGCTACAAGAGCTTTCTGTACCTGCCCTATTTCTTACTAACTAGCCATCGCGTAGCTTCAGATTAAGTAGTGGGGTTTTGGGTACTTCGTTATGTTTATGCCCCGGTGAAGGAGGCGATTCTAGAATCTTGCGCAGGGCCAGGTCGTTTGAGAGTAAGGGAGGTGCAATCCCTTATTGCCGTAATCCTACACGGTGCCCTCCCTAGCATACCGGATTGCTTGCCACGCCTTTCTAGTTAGGTTTTCATTTGTAATGAATATAGTTGTTGTTGTTGTTGTTGTTGTTGGTTTTTTTTTTTTTTTTTTTTTTTTTTTTTTTTTTTTTTTTTTTTTTTTTTTTTTTTTTTTTTTTTTTTTTGTCCGGGTAAACATTCGGGCTTTCCTAGGGCCTTTGTTTTTTTCCACATCATTTTTCCTTCCTTCCTTTTTTCACTTTAGCTCCTCGGTAGCCTTGGGGGGTGTAATCCCGCCTTCTAAGCTGACATTTGTCCACCTGGGAGATATAAGTCTTCTCAGTCTCCTTCGGTCTTGCCACAAGTGTAGTGGATGTTTCACACGGATGAATATACTCTGTTTTTCCGGCAAATATCAGGGCCTAGCGCTGTGTCCCGTTTTACGCTGGACGGACTTGTAGTAAGGATAGCCTAGGGGATGTAATCCCTGATTTCACGCTAGCTCGTGTGCAGGGGCCCGTTATAAAAAGGTCAAGCGTACCGAAATCATTCACTCGTGCGAATGGACAGATACGAATGTTACGTGCTCTCCTGGCACGTGTCAGCCATAAAGGAACTGGATCTTTGGCTTGCTTGAATGCCTGCCGCGTCTTCGTGGTTAGGTTTCACATACAAACGAGGGCAGAGTACGTTTCCTGAAAATATTCAGGATATCTGAAGGCCTTCTCCGTTGCTCGGCTATTTAGCACATGTCCTTGGGGTAGTCACATACAAACGAATGCAGAGTTATCTACAGGCCTTTGTGAGCTTCGGGGGTATTGGGGTGCGATCCCTTCTCCCGACCTGACACCAATCCAAATTTTGTTGTTGTCTCATGTGTCTTCGATTTGCCTGCTTTATGGATGAACACATTAGGCTTTCTGGATAAGTATCAGGGCTTCACTCTGTGTCGTTTTGCTGCGTTCCCTGGACGTGTTCGTGGTAGGGTGAACCTTGGAGGTGCAATCCCAGATATCATACTGGCATTCGCTCGGGGTTGAGATGCAGTGTCCTTGGCCTATTATCAGTACACTGTGATCACATATGCGTGCTGATTGATACAAATGAATATGACGAGTTTTTCGGGGCAAAACAGCCATGATTGAGTTGCTTTTCTCGGTGCACAACAGTGCTTGGCACAAAACACTCCTTTCTAGCCACTAAAATGTGGGTGAGCCGGGAGATATAACCGCCAACCCAAGGGTGAGCTAAGGCTAGTGCCCTTCTAAAAGTTAGTGCTGTTTTAAAAGACACTGTAAGCACTGTGTTCGCTTCCTTTTTTTTTTTTTTTTTTTTTTTTTTTTTTTAGCCACGCTTCACGTCCTGCTTCAATCCTTTCCCAGACGGATTGGCAGTCTAGTCCGCCCATAGGTCTTTATCCGCTCTTAAAAAAAAGAAAGGGGGAAGGGTCATGGTAGTGATTAGGGGACTGAGTACATAAGCATGCCCCCCATCGATTCTATCACGATGAATGTGTCTGATGAAGACATGGCAATGCATCTACCACCTAATGAACTGGGTGCTCCAGTGGTAGAGAACGTAGCTTCCACTCAAAATCAGGCTATGCAATGGGGGAGCTTTGTTCCTCACTGGCAAAGAGGACAAGGGGTGAGAGGTGGAGGCCGTGGGGGGAGAGGGAGAGGTGAAAATGGGGAGCAAGGATCATCTTCCTTAGTGAGGGGCAGGGGAAGAGGCCGACGGGGGGAACAGAGAAGAGGTCAAAACCTCAGACAAAGTGGACCCATACAGGAGGGTGGGGAAGACAAGGGCTGGGCACAAGGGGGTTCCTGGCGGTTCTCTGATGGTGGTAGAAGGGAAGGGAAGGAGCAAGCGCCATGGGTAGACTGGTTTCCGGCGGATGAATCGGAGGACTCAGATGATAAAGGTGAGAAGGTGGAGGACAGAATGGTTGGAGTGGAAGGGGGTCAGGGGGCGCCACCAACTTCATCTTTTGAAGGGGTCACAGGGGAAAAGGGTGTGAAGGACCTAAGGATAATGTTGGAAAAATGTTTCGACAGGATGGTCATACCGGATATGTCCCGGTTCGCAAAGTTTGAAACTAAAGGTAACACAGTGACAATGACGCTACCACCGGAAGTTGAAAAAGCGCAGATTGACTGGATGAAAGAAAATGCAGTAGTTGTTTTCTTTCAAGGTAATTTTAAGTCAGTAACAGCAGATCGAAAGGAAGAATGCATCAGGAGCTTTGAAGATGGTATCCTTCCTTCGTCTCTGCACCACAAAGATTGGGGACGGGTTCATCAGGAAGGAAGGAACTTGATGTCATATTTCCCCAGAGACAAGAAGATGGTTCAGCTAATGCTCAATCTAAAGAATCACAAAGTTAAGATTGGGGGAACTAAGTACAAGATGACTTTCAAAAAGTGGATGACCCAGGACGAACTGGAACAGGCATACACAAATGACGAAGTAAGTAAATTTTGGATTATGGCGCTGAGGGTTCCGTGGTTGGGGACGCCTTCCGTGCGCTCACAACTTGAGTATAGGGTGGGAAAGCTCTTGAAGCAGTACCCCCCCCCCGGAGCGATACGACGATTCTCCCAAGCTCAATAATCTGAAGTTCGACATCCCCAGGGATAGAAGGGACAATGTTCCCGAATTCCTGAAATGGCCGCAGTCGAATGGCAGGACTATCCGCATTCAGGTGGTCACACAAAACACCGAATGGTGTTTTATGTGTAGGGAGTATGGCCACATGCCAGAAACATGCCCACACACAATCGAAATCAACACCACCCAACAGCGAGTTCCAATCCCTGGGGTACCAGGCTTTCTGGGACAAGGGGCAACGGGGCCAACTTTTGGCCCGGTCTCAGTTCATGGTAAGGGTGGTCTGCGGGCAGGGGCTCTGAGAATGCAAGATCCTCCACCTGCACGTCAAATTCCGCTCCCTGGAAAGCCTCTCCCTGGACAGCCTCTCCCTGGACAGCCTCTCCCTGGACATCCTTTTGTATTTGGAAGGTTAGGGGGACAAGGGGCGCCCGCTGCTCCTTATGGGGTGGGATCGGGCTCCCCTGTGACTTCTTCACATTTCAACGGTGTTGGGAAAACCCAGCAGCCCAAACCAAGGACTAAATGGCAAATCCAGAAGCACAATAATAAACCGCAAGCAAAGGCATCCATTCCTGGCTCAGACTCTGCGACCCCGGTAGAAGGGGGACATAGTGTTTCAGAACCTGCACAACAATCTGAAACAAATCAAGGGGTGAAAGCAACTTCCCCCGCGATTGGAGGGAGTACCACCCCTGTTGGGCCAGTTACAGCAGACGGAGGGGCTCAAACAGTCACAGTATCTACAGCAGTAAATGCAGCGGTGGATGCTGCGGCAGTTGCGGCCCCTTCAGATGCAGCAGGTGGTTCACCAAGGTCCACCCCGGAAGCAGACCCAAAAAAAGAGACTAGTCAAGCAACATCTTCAGTGGGGAATGTTGAGACCAGTGACAAGGCAGTGGAAAAGGAAGTGACCTTGCAACAAGCAAATTTGGAAGACAATGGCACGAGAAATAACAATAACAAAAATTGTGAGGATGCCATCTCCGGTCAGGATACCATCAGTTCTGCCCACACCAGTCTCAAGATATCATCCATTACTCAAAAACTCAGTAAAACCATGAAGAATGTTATCTTGGGCAGAGGAGGGGAGGAGGTAAGTACAAAGGCTCAAGCCTGACAATATCACGAAAGGTCAAAAATGTGATGCTGGTTCTGGAAATCAGGGAAGTGAGGCTCACAGTCAAGGGGTTAAGGGACATCATAGTGTTGAGGAGGGAGATCAACTATCTGTGCAGGCTCATCGAACTCTTGGGGAGTCTCACCGGGATGGTTATCAGACAGCGGAGGAAGACATGTGGGATGAAGGACAAGATACTGATCCCGAGAGTACCCCCCCGTCAAGGGATTCTGAAGAATCAGCAGAAGAAGACAAACCTGCAAAAGAAAAAAAGGGCAGGACAGCTTCCCCGGGCAAGTCAGAAAAAAAAATTGCAATTAAAATCCCCAGAAGAGTCGCACGTTCCGTTAGTAAATCAGCGGTCTCTAAGTACCTGGTCCCATTAATTTGCAGAAGGACTCAAGAAGGCATTATGTTTCTGACCTATAGAATGGGTAATAATCTCAAATATCTGACCCCGAGCCCCCTTGAAGGTAACCCAACGCAAGCTGTTATGATGGCCAAAGTGAAGGCCTACTTGGGGATGAATGCGTCAGTAAGGTCTGTCCCTAACATGGGCACCAGGAGAGTGCTTAGAACAGGCAAGGGTGGGGGTAAGGTCCAACTCTTCATTGCGGCCTTCGACGTACGGCCCAGTGAAAATGACCTCGACCAAGTGGCAAAATCGAAAGGCATCTGGTGCCCACTGGATTGGGTGAAGGATGAGAATGTCCTTCATGCCAACATGGTCTACACTGCGGAGGCCATTTCGGGGGATGTCCTCATTGAATATAATCGACAGTTAAGTACAAATTACAACCTCTTCTCCTCTTTTTTTGACAAGATACTATCTGCACCTTGGCAGGGAGGTGTGTCAGAGACCGGGGAGGACAGAAAAAGGAAGTCCAGCCTGACCTCCTCGCAGTTGAAGATACCTGGAAGTTCCTCCTTCACCACACCTGAGGGGGAGACCATCTCAATGTTCCCACCCCCTGATTTTTCCCTGATCCAAAGTCCGGGGACCTCCACTGTAAATGAACAAGTTTAGGGTGGCATCCCGGAATTATCGTGGCCTAGGGGAGTCTAAGGATAGACAAAAGTGGTCCAGGCTGAAGTCATGGATTCACCAGCAAAAAGTGCAGGTCATGTTACTCCAGGAGACCAAACTAAATGATGAAAAAATTGCAGACAATTTGTGGAGATGGTAGGGCCCTCAGTTCTGGGCCCCTGCAGATGGTACTAGAGGAGGTACCGCCATTTTAATTCACAAGGACCTACAGGCCTCTGTAACGGACTACTTCTCTGATTCTTTAGGGAGATGGGTGTGAGTCACATTGGATCTAGAGGGCATAGCATGGTCTTGTGCATCCATCTATGCCCCAGTGAACACGGGTGAAAAGGTACAATTTTTTGAAGCCTTACCCCATGTGCTACCGGATTCACAAAACCTGGTGCTGGGTGGGGATTGGAACACGGTTCTGGACCCAGTGTTGGATTCCTCAGCGTCCGATGGGTTACGAAGGGACTCATTGGCATTAGGAGAATTTGTGGAATATATGGACTTGGTAGATCCCTTCAGGCAGTTACACCCCACGACCAAGAAATATACATAGGTTTCGCACAATCCAAGACAAGATCGTTCATGCACCAAACTAAGATTGAATTTTTTCCTACAAAGAAATAAGCCGACTGAATGGGCTATGGAAGTGAGAATGCCTTTTGACTCCCTATCTGACCATCGGCCTGTCGTGGTCACCTTTGTGCCAGACAAACATATAGTCAGAGGGCGGGGTTCTTACAGGCTTAACACGGACCTCTTGAAAGATGCAAAACTTGTGGCATCCATCAGGAAATCAATTATCCAACTAAGGAATATGCGTGAATTCTATGAGTCTGAATTGGACTGGTTGGAAGCCATAAATAGAATGACAACTGCTGATTTGAGCTTTGCCTCCAGGGCCAAAGCGTATCTTGCGCGAAAAGCTGAGACAGAATGCATAGACCAAATTGAATGGGCAGAATACAACCTGGGGGGAGACCCCTTTTTTGCTGCTTATTGGATGGCCCACCGGAATTCATGGATTGACAAATTGGACAACATACAAATTGAAAAAGAACGCGTTTAGGCAGAAAGGGCAAAAATTAAGTGGGTAGATGTGGGGACAAAATGACCAAGGAGAATTTTAGAAGGTTGTCTTCAAGAAAAGGATCTTCCCTGATCATTGAGTTGGATCATCCCTTCGACCCATTCGAGCCGAGGGCACGGAACACAGGGAAGATTCTAGAATATGTCAGATTATATTTCAAAGACATCCTAACTTCTTCTAGACAGAGTTTCCCTGACCCAGGGGATGAGGACCTCCTTAGCCTGATGTGGGACTGTTTTGATGTCAGACTTCCAACCCAAGGTAGACTGGACTTAGATAGACCTATCACCTTGGAGGAACTCACCTACACTCTTAATGATATGAAGAAAGGAAAGAGCCCTGGTAGTGATGGTCTACCAATGGAATATTATGTTGCCTTTTGAAAGGGATTGGGCCCAACCCTAGTAGGCATCTATGCCAACATTCTTGATGGACACGAGTTGGGTGAGGAAATGAGACTGGGTACTATATCTTTCCTCTATAAAAGAGGTGACAAGCGGAATATCAGAAATTGGAGGCCTATCTCCCTTTTAAACACCTCGTATAAATTACTTGCAAAAACTTTGGCGAACAGATTGAAAAGATATCTATCGGCTCTAGTAGGGGTAGAGCAAGCAGGGTTTGTTCAAGGGAGAAACATCCTTAATAATGTGATGTTGACAATTGAAGCGCTTGAGACAATGAAAGATGATCAGCCAGAGGTAGTGGCACTACTTCTGGATCTAGAGAAGGTCTATGATAGAGTAAATTGGGATTTTGTATTAACCACACTGAACAAAGCAGGCTTTGGGGAGGTTTTCAGCAGATGGGTACAGGCTCTGTACACCAAAAGTCTGGGTAGAGTTATGGTCAATGGGGAGATCTCTGAGATTTTCCCTCTTACTCGTTCCCTGAGGCAGGGGTGCCCCCTGGCACCCATGCTTTTTGTCTTACAGATGGAAGTACTGATGTGTATGATCAAGAAAAATTCAGATATTCAGGGCCTTCAACTCGGGCAAGGTAGTCAGTGCAAGGCGTCAGCCATGGCAGATGACTTGTTCGCTATGTCAGTTAACACCCAACCCTCCTTAGCTGCCCTCAAGCGTTGTCTAGACATATACTCTAAATTCTCAGAAGCTCTTGTGAATTGGTCTAAATCTGTGGCGATTTTGAGACAGAACTCCAACTTGGCTGTGGATTGGGGCCTGAAGTGTCTCCCTGCAGATAACTGTGATCGGTTTTTGGGTGTGCAGGTCGGTCTTCTCGACGCCACGAAACACGCGAGTATTTTGGTTGAACAAAATATTATTTCCAAGTTAAACCAGGTATCCGCAATCAGGGGCATATCCATCCTTGGGAGAGTCATTTTCTTGAACACCTCGGTTTACTCTGTAGCATGGCACCCCAGCTCCATCAGGGGCCTTGAGAAACAGGCATACAAGAAAATCAGATCCTTGTCTATCAAATATCTATGGAAGGGTTCAAGTGAGCAAGAAACTGGTTACCTTGCTAAAGTGGCATGGAGGAAGGTGATAGGGGCAAAAGAGGAGGGTGGTCTAGGTATCCTAGAACCGGAGTCTCAAATTAATGTCCTCCTTGCTAGATGGGTAGTCAAATTGCTAATAGAACAAAGTAATCATCCTTGGTTGATTCTTGCTACCACAATACTCGTCAAAGAATGGAGTCTGGCAAGAAGAGAGGATGTGGGAGTCGCCCTTATGACTCCGTCACCAGTTTGGAAAGGGATTCTTGCTGCATGGAGTCGAGTCATGCTATCCTCGCTGGAACCACCAGGAACCAGAGAAGAGGTACTGGCCCAAAGGATTTTTGAAAATCCCAGTATGGTGGACCAATTTAGCATCCAATGGTCAGTCGCGGACTCCCCGGGGCATTTTGGCAAGTCTTGGGTGCAAAGGGGAGTGTCCAGAATTGCTGATCTATGGGATGCGGAATTAATGCAATGGAGATCTCCACTAGAACTCCGAACAAAGCTGCATCATCTGCGGGAAGTTACGGAAAGGGTGAAGACGGTTATTGACAATATTCTTGACAGCTGGAAGAACATCCTGAGAGCCCCCCTACAGGTGTGCGAGGGTCATTGGGTTCGGCACGTGGACGACAAAAGGGAGACCTGTTTTGCCAAAGTGGAGGTGCTTTTGGATAATCAGGATGCAGTGATCAAACCTTGCTCTTTCATGACGGTGCAGGGGGGGTCTACATTACAAATACTGCATTCGGGGGAGCAAGTAGTCAAACTGAACTCCAAGGCAACGTCCATAGTTGTTAGAACAAAAAAAATAGACAAAAACAACATCATCTATGACTGCCCAGTAGGCATAGAGCCCGCACATAAACTGGTTGTGTTGCCTCTGCACACTGGTTGGAGGTCAGTGGACTCTTCACATGTGACTGGTTGGAGGTCAGTGGACTCTTCACATGTGACGAGCCTGCTGGATTACAGACCCAAGGTGGGATATAAGGCGCAGGTCAAAACGGCTTCCACCCCGTTGGAAGTGAAGAACAAGTGGATGATGGAAACGGCAGAAAGGTTGTCCGCAGTTTCTCAAGTCACGGCAACCTCCCTGAGGAGAATGTGGCAGAGCCTTCGGACAATATCATCAGCTAAATTTTGCAGCCTAGCCTGGCTTCAATCTCATAGAGCTGTGCCAACGACAAAATGGCTGTCAGGAAATAGGATGGATGTGGAATCAGTATGCTGTAGATGCAAGAAAAAAGAAGAAACAGCAACACACCTATGGTGGGAATGTGTAGAGTCAAAAAGGATCTGGGTATGGTGGGAGAGACTATGGAATAAGCATGTGGGGGTCAAGTTTGAGTGGGATGAACGCTTTGTGGTTGAAGGAGTAGTGGCCGACGCAGGCGATATAGGGAAAGGATGGTGCTATGTGGTACTGGCTTGCAGGGCAGCTATAATGTATGCCATTTGGTCGTTCAGAAACGATCGGCTCTTCCGTAACAAGCTCCATTCAGACTTGGCGACTATGAACCTCATACTCGCGAATATCAGAGCACTCATTTGGTCTGATTGGAGGAAAACCAACCGGGCCAACAACAAGAAGAGTGCCAGAATGCGTTTTTTCAGTTCATGGGGAAACAAAGTGAGAATGTTGAAATCGACTGCACATGGGATCCGCATAGAGCCTTGGCTAATGGGCCCACGCCCTCCGTGAAACGCAGGTTTCTGTTTGGTCGCTTGGCCCATTTGAGTAACCCAGGCAGTCGATCTATTTTGGTCATGATTGAATTCTTGAATCGTGTTGAATCCTCTGAAGATTTTTGTAGTCCCCACCATATTCACTTAGGAAGTAGTACAGCTAGTCTTTTGGGCTAGTGGAGCACGCATTTCAGGTGGGTGAAGAGGCCAATTAGCTTGCTGTATCCGAGGACTATATTTGGACGACAATGTATGGGACGTGGACCCGGTTTCCAGCAGGTGCAGCTCCCCACGAATAGAATGGAGCCATCGAACCTAGGCCCTCTTTTATCTTCAGGGTCTCTTACCACCCTGAAGGCAGAAAACCGGGCTTGAACCGATGTTGAATGAAAAAAAA
>BFEA01000291.1:1356223-1385678 GCA_003427395.1 Chara braunii
CCCCTTTTTTCCTTTTCCTTTTTTCTTTCCCCTTTTTTGCGCTCTGATTCACAATGTGACAATATATATATCACACACACACACATACACAAAGCAGGCCTGGGGCCGTTTGCAATGCATCTGGCCAAATTTCTGCATTGAGTATAGTGTAAAACTAGTGTCAGATTCATTTGAAAATGCCCTCTCCCCCCTCTCTCAATTTCTCCATATAAATATCACTATATATATAGTTATATGTATGTATATATGTATGCGCTTTTCACGCCGGTAGGGAAAGGAGAGAGAGAGAGACACCAGCAGCCTTTGTCGTTTGGTCTAGCCAGATTTCTACATTGGATTTAAGAGGCTAATAAGAGCAGAATCATGGTGACTTTAGTTCAGAAATGATCGTCTCTCTCTCTCTCTCTCTCTCTCTCTCTCTCTCTCTCTCTCTCTCTCTCTCTCACACACACACACACACACACACACACACACACACACACACCTATGGATGTGTTTCCGAGGTCGGTGGGGGGAGAGAGAGCATGTTTGAATAAGAGTGAGGCTTTGCGCATGTTTCACTCTTATTCACGTGTCCAAGAATTGTTATATGGAAAAGCAGGTACATGAGCACTGAGAGTTCGCACGCGTGGGATAGATCAATAAAAAACGTAAAATTATGGTAAAAAACATGCAAACATTTTTAAAGTTTTGTTTTTTTTTAACTTTTTTAAATTATAAATATGATATAAAAGAAGGCTAATTACATTGTCGTTTATTCAAGGAACGATTTTGAGCATCTTAGAATAAGGACTCGTAAAAAAAAACTATTCACTATATAAGAGACGAGGATAGTACCACATAACAAAAAGAGATGCATTTTTCATTACACTATTCGTTGAGCTTTCATACTGATAAGGATTGAAATCGAAAACTTTGCCATTAAAAAAATCAATCAGGTTACAAATTCTTTACCAAGAATGACCAATAGATGTAGTAACATTCCATTGGCACAAAGACAGACACAAAGTCCAAATTCATAAATACTTATAGTGATAAACCACTGAAACTTGTATACTTAAACTTATGAGAAGTTAAGACATAAATTCACGCAAAGAAGAGCTATGCATTCATGCCAACACAAAGCATCGATATGGAAGAACATGTTACCCCGCTCTCTTGTGTAAGGCATGGCCTAAAACCACCTTATTTCACATTTGTTCACTTGAGTGTCAAAAAATCATCAGCACATATTTGTTGAACCTTCCCATGATTATCACCCTTCGAATCTAATCATTGAGTTCACTTGAATACAGCCTACAATGATAATTTGCAAAGAAGTGGTCACTCCAATAAATCACAATCAAAGCGCAGAAACTTCCACTCTTGCTCAATATGACTATCTGTGTGAGAATGAATAGCAAATATGTTTGCCGAATTTATAATTACACGAACGAGAAACATTGTGTGCATACATGAGAGGAGACAGAAGCCTTACGTTCGAGTGTTGTGATAGTCGAACCACTGTATGATAGATGTAGTTACACTTCCCATAATGATTTTACAACTAGGCTACCATCCGGGCCGCCCGGGTCCGCGATGGCCATCCCGTGCAAGGACCAGGGAAAGTCCCAGCAAAACTAAAAAAAACGAAACAAATTTCAAAAAATCCGAAAAAAAACCTATGTTATGCAGAAAACTAAATTGAACAACGTTTGCCTAAGGGTCACATCGAAATTCTTCACCAAATTTAATGTACAAAATAAAATTTAATTTTTTTTTTTTTTTTTTTTTTTTTTTTTTTTTGGCCCGGCTGGGCAAGTAACCCCAGGCCACTCTGGTAGCCTAGTTTTACAACCATTTCCGTATGGTCAATCAAGTTGAAGAGACTAAAGGAATAAAAAGGAAGATTTAAAAAAATAAAGAATAATAGTTTGTAAAAAAACAAAGAAGCAAGGGGGGACACTTATAACTGCGAAAAATGAAAAATGGCAAAGAATCACATACACTCAAAGATGTGCATAACCAAAAAATGACAATCCCTTACAGGCAAGATAAAAAAAAAAAAAAAAAACAAGAAAGCGAGAGTCAAAGAAATTGATGAAAGTATGTGAGGTGAAGTGCGGAGAATACGACAAGGTTTGTCTTTATTCCGATAACTTAACATCTATATGTGATTTATCACATAATTCAAAAATTCAACGTACGCTCACTGAGGCATGATAAAACAAAATGCAACAAAATTATTAAAAAATAAATAAATAAATATAATAATCCTTTTATTTTGTGTATGAAGGATGAGATATGAATTTGCATTAGTTTTTAAACATTTAAAAAAAAAAACAAATATCGAAGACAACTTAACCCTAGAGAGACAAAAGGGATACAAAGAATGTGTGTCCTAAGATAGCGTATGTCATATATTTGATAGGCATAAAGGTTCTAAATTGTTTGAGCTTCATATCGCACTTACATACAGTCATTCATTGAATAAATTAAAAAGAAAATAAATCTTTTTATTGAAAAATCTTTGAATGACTTCATTATTCTGTTGTTATTTTTGTATCTATCAGATTTCCTTTGTCGACGTACCATACCTCAACATATTATAGAATATAAAAATGAATTACAAAATTATTATATGTCATAAAAGACAATAGTGAGTGTAGAAACGGGATCAATAAATTATAGGCGTATGCAATCATAACTTTTTTACATTTTTTTCCAACGATCTTCAATTTTACCCTATTTAGAAAGTGCTCCTTAATTTTTTGTTTTTTATTCGTGTTCTTACTCTTGCGAGTAATATTTTTCTCGAATAGCTCCACCAACTAAAGTTTTATGACTTGAGTATTTATGTTTGATATGAAATAAAGATATTTCTTCTGCTAGACTTAGAGAATCGTTTTTTAACTTCTCAAAGTATAGTAAATTTTTCTACGTATATATCGTCAAATAGAACTCACAACAAATTTCTCCTCGATTCTTTTTGAAATTTTGCCTCATCGTTATGTGTTTGTATCCTTTCTTAGTTTTGTCTATAAAAATATTATTTTCAATTATATGTTATTATATGGATTTTTATTACTATTTAAATAATTTGTGGTTTATTTGCAAATAAACATCGAAAAATAACACATAATTTTTGTTTGTATATTCATATCTCTTTCATTTAGCAATACTCTTAAGGGCAGGGTTACGTGACCGAACGTTCGGAGGGCCCCGGGCTGGCCCCCGAACGTTCGGGCGTTCGGGGTTCCGTTCGGGGGCCGAACACCTCCAGGTTCGGTCCCCACCAAAACAATTTTCAGGGCCTAAAAATAAGTTTTTTTTCTGAATCTTTTTTTGTGAGTTCTCTATGATATAACCTACACGCCTATAAATTGTGAAGCCATTCTGCTAAGCCAAAAAAAATATTAAAAATCGTCAGAGATGGGGGTGTCAGAACGTGCTCGCCCACTCACTATTTTGTTTTTTTTTTCACTTTTAACTTTTTGTTTTTACTTTATTTGGGGGCCTAAAAATTATTATTATTTTTTGAAAAACTTTTAATGAGTTATTGATTATGTAAATTACATATCTGTAAACTTTTAATGCCAAAACATAATTAAAAATCGGCAAAGATGGCGGTGTCGAAAAAGTGCTAGCACACTCACTCATTTTAATTCTCTTTTTATTTTTTTCTTATTTTTATCATAGTGTTTATTTTCTGTATTTAATTTTTAATTCAAATTTGGTAAAGAATTAGGATTTAGTGCTAAGGCAAATATTTTTTTTTTTTTTTTTTTTTTTTTTTTTTTTTTTTTTTTTTTTTTTTTTTTTTTTTTTTTTTTTTTTTTTTTTTTTTTTTAATCTGCGTTCAGCCCGAACGGTCGAACGCCTTCCGAAGGGGTCCCGAATGTTCGAGCGTTCGGGTTCGGGCGTTCGGCCCGTCTTGAATGCCGGCAACCCTGCTTAAGGGGGGAGGGGGGAATATAAACTTTACTCACATCAAACTTATGTGTGTATATATATTGGATGTGCGAGTGGACATTGTCGAGCGCATCGGCTCCTGCCTTTTTCGCAAAGGTGAGAGCCCTCCCGGTAATGTCACGCAAGAGTAAAACAAAACAAAATCAAGGAGACAACTCGGGAACGACAATTAACAACCCCACGAACCACCGAAACGGTGGCTGTAGCGTCGTCCCTTCGCCGCTCTAGGCGAGTGCTGCAGTTGTACATCCCACAGTCCTCTACGACTGGATAGTTTCCCGCGGGGTATAAGTTTTCCTTCCCTAAGGTGTTTTCACCACCCTTAGGAGTGTATCCCTACTGAGCTACCGATCCACATGCGAAAGCTTTAAAAAAAATGCAATAGCGGAGGTAGGTCAGTCTATGGCGTTTGCTCGTTCGCCGTAGTATAGATACGCTTGGTTAACACCAAGTAGACCTGAGCGTCGTTCGTCCCTTATGACGCTGATCTCCTAAGTACGAAGCGGACACCGGTCGACTAGGACGGTCTCAACCAAGCGTAAAACCCATAAATTAATCGTAGTCCCTTAGACACATAGTCAAACGGAAGTTATAACAACTACTTATATTTACTTCATAAGAAATCGACCGTAGTCGAGAGGAAGGTATATCTAATGTGAAATGATAACTAAAATAATTTCAATCATCATATGGTACATTCAACAACACAAGATTAAAACAAAATCCGACCACCTCAGGTCGAACTTGATAAACATAAAAACAAATCGTACAGGCGTCAACGAGAAGTTGGTTTCCGATAATAACATCGATACAGGCGACAAGGTAGTCAGACAACCTTAGTTCTGACTTCATGAGACGCATCGCCGAAGTTATTCATTCCAACCTATCATCGAACTAAGAGTAGACACGCTCACACCCGTCTCCATACATTTATGATTTTCTTGGATGGTAGAGTGCTTTATAAATAATTCTTGATCAGATGCTTTGCTTGAAGTGTTGCATGTCTCTCGCTCTAGGAAATGGTCTAGTTTACTCCTCTTCGCCCGAGCTCAAAGTTGGGATCTAAGAAGTTGCGCCGTCTCCACCGAATCGACAAAGTACCCACCCGTAGATCGGTCCACTCTAGATCAATAACAGGGTCGGCTCCTAAAGTAATGAACCTCTGCCCAAATGTTTCCCGAAGAGAAAAAATGTGTTCACCGCAAGTAGTTTTTCATTATTCTCATTTCTCCTAAGTTCAGGGTAACTCAAATAAAAAGAGTCAGAGGAGATAGAAAATGAGAATCATTTGGACAGGTACAAATAAATAAGGTCATTTGGGATATAACGGGTTAACCTTAAGAAAACATTAAGAGTGACTATCTTTATCTTCATTATATTCACAATTTTTTATCACGATACCCATTGAAATTATTCATTTCAAAAATACAATCGTTTTTAACATGTAGGCATACAAAAGGTAGAAAGTGGACAATTATTTTCTTCATCTCAAATAGGCATAATTAATCTTCTTTGCAAACATTATTCTACCTACCTACACTTAAAGCAAAACAACAAGTTCAAAAGAAAAACAATACAATTTCATACTGAAGTCACATCTTTCCGTTCACATGCATGATTCGCACAACTTTCCTTTACCTTCTTTTTTTTAACATTAAAAACAAACAGGGTTAAACAAAATGTAGGTTCACACAGATGTCTAGGGAAATCTGAGTCATTCAAACTAACCTTGAGTGAAGTTTGGTCCGACTCACTCAAGAAAGTCAAATAATATATCAATCAAAATAAAATGACCGTCGTAGAAAAATATGTGGCTCACAACTCCACAAATTGTGGTTTTTCTTCTGAATGACGATCTGCGTTCTTTCTCAACTGCTCAATCAAGCAGAAATAAGTCCACAAAAACTTAAGCAGGATAGCCCTTTAGGAGTGTGTTCCCAACAATAAGTTTCATGTGTTCTCAACGTCCCAAACTATCCCAATGTAGTCCCAACTGCATCACAACTTGATATGATATTCCCTAATCAACCGCAGGTTCGAGTTTTGTCGCCTCAAATCACCATGTCTACTCACAATAGCCATTATGTACCAACTTGCTGGTCCCGATCATAAAAATCAGTCTTACCTAGTCCCGTTAGTTTGTCGCATGACCACCGCTTGATTGGTCACCCAACCGGATAGGCCTTCGCATCGGTCTGTCGGTCCTTTGGCTCGAACTCAAACCCCAAGACCCAGAGAAAAAAATAAAAATTATATTGTTCCCACGCCTCGGCCCCTTACCCAGCGCGACCGTTCTTTTTAACCTTCTTAGGCCCTGAATCGCGCGGATTAGCAGCCCCGCGTCATTATTTTAGATATGATAGATTTAGCTTCAACATTCTCACCTCTACGTTGTCGAGCGCATCGGTCCGACACCGCACCAGGGCAGCGCGGGACCCTCCCGGCCGCGTCACGCAGGAGTTGGATCTTATCCTTCGTCGTGAATATACATGGAGCTTCAACAAATCCGCTCCGGCCGAGTGCGCCAGCCTTACCTCCCGCGAGCCCCTACGACAGGATAGGGCCTACGCGAGGCACGACTTACCTCCACCTTATGGGAGCTGTCACCTCCCTTCGGTGGGTGTATCCCCGCCGAGCTACCAGTCCACAGTACGAAAGCTAATCAGTTGCAGTCGCAGAGGTGAACCAGCCGAGGGCGTTTCTCGTTCGCTGTAGCATAGGGGGTACGCGCGGTAATACTCCTATCGGTCCCGCACGCGAGCCGGCATCTTGGGGGGCTGAGGTCCCAAGTGCGACTCGTCGTCGGTCGACTAGGACGCATCCCACACACCATGCGCACACCACTTTACAAACGCAAAAATAAAACAAACACACACACATACGAAACGACACAACACAAACAACGCGACAACGCTCCTAGCCCCTCGGTAACCATCCCATAACTCTCCGACGCGGGAATCGGATAGGCGTCGCGCGCGAGACTTAGTATAAAACCGCGCGGACGCGGGGCTAACTCATATCGACTCGCAATGCAAACGTACGCAAGCAGTCGCAATGATGGCGTACTATATAGTACCCATTCTCATGCGGTCCTCGTTAATCTTGAGGATCGCATCGACACTCAAGTGTCGACTGACACGCGCCTTGAGGGTTAATCTCTCGACGCTGGACAACCGCCATGCGCGGTTGAAGATCACACACCCTCTTCTGCACCTTATGTAGAGCGGGTGGTACACAGGTCCATACCTGTGGTGACAGTCGTTTTTTGCGGCCCTGGGGATGAGTCCTACTCCAGGCCTGGGCAAAAGTCAAGGGGTTTGACTTTGACGGCTGCAACGGACTACAACGTCCAACCATAAAAATCTCTAACAAGCAAAGGGTAAAAAGGGATCTCCCTTTTCTCTCAAAGACGTAGTCTGGTTAACCCTTACGCACAATTACAGTAGAGCTCTCAAATACTCAGGGTACCATATATAAGGGTTGATTATATAGGACGATCACTTCTCACAGTCACAGTGGGGCTCCTCTCAGCCATATATGTATGTAATCGCAGGCAATCACATCCAGATTCCGAACCACAGTCGCACTTGCAATCACATCAAAGATTCATTCAGAAGTCCACGCACTACACGGGGTCAACTTCAACCATTCTTTGCACTCATACCTCTCGCTTTAGCCATACAAGCCTCACTCGTGCAACTCTTAAATAAATACTCAGTACTTTTGTTGGATGGTCATTCAATAAAGTCCGGGTAAAAACACAACAAAAAAATTCAAGTCACAAGGCTAAAGCCTTTAGGTTGAGTGGTAGGAGTGAATTGCAGTTGAATCGTAAACCGACGAGTCGGCTACCGACATGTTATCAGTGATAACAGAATGTGATCCTTGTAGGATCAAGCTGAATCTAGTCCTGCACTTGAATCAAACGATCAAGAGGACCTGTAACACATGACAGGTCAATGCCCCAGACTAAAATCATAAGTGCATGGAAAATACAACTCCATAACACATTCTCACTCAAAATCTCCCTATAAGCTAGGTCTCGGTCTACCTCTAAGTCAGTGCCTAAGCAAAGGTAGACCAACTGCAGAATCTTTCCTATTCAGGGTGGATCGCCAGAATCGTCACCTGTCAAAATATATTCTATCTCCTCTAAATTAAAAAAAATTCGGCAGCGCTTCCCTTAGGAAAAGTGTCTTTCCTGAATTTATACAAGTCCAGATATGAGAGCAGAAATAATCTCTAACTCTTGGAGAGTCAAAATTATGTCTACCTCCCTGAATTAGTAAAAATTTGGACAGCACTCCCTTTAGAAAGCGAGACTTCCCAGATTATACTAAGTCAGATATGATCTCAGAAAACAACTTGAGTTCAACTTTAGAGAAGATTTAACTAACTTCTTAGTTTTGCATAAATTTCGGCAACACTCCCTCTATAAAAGTGTTATTCCAAAATTTATACAAGACTAAGTCTAGAATTTGAAAGTAACTTTGACTTTTCAAAGTCGAATTTTGTTCAACTCCCTGAACTAGCAAAAATTTGGGCAGCACTCCCTTTAGAAAAAGAGACTTCGCAGATTTTAACTAAGTCAGATATAAGAAAAGACAAATTGAACTTTGACAAGTCAAAAATTGACTAACTCCTTGGATTTGTAGAAATTTCGGCAGCGCTTCCCGTAGAGAAAGTAGCTTACCAAGATTTATACAAGGCCAAGTACAAAAAATGATCCCATAAAATGCAAAAATTGATCTAAGTAAAAAAAAAAACTTAGCTCAGAAAGTGCAGGAATTGAAACTAACTCCTATAGCTCTAGCACATGGCGAGCGACTAAAGCAACTACCTATCAAACTGAAACTCAGACCAAGTAGTAACCTCACTCAGCCACATGCAGGCCAAACCACAAAGGTAAGTACTCTCACCATCCCAACGTATACCTGAACAAAAAATAGTTCATGATCTTTCAATTATTTAATCCTTTATACCCAACTTACGTAAGGCGTAAAGTCAGGCCACCCAAACTTATGGAATGGGCCTAACCTAGCCGAGTGGTGTACACAAAATAGAAGGCACAACAACTTTTCTCTTCTTTGGGCATATGACTAGATCATTCTAGTCGCCCTGAACTGTTTACGATATCCAAGTTATATATAATTGTCTTCCCTTTCGTCTTCTAAGGCTGCATATGACTGAACTCACTTGAGTTCGGTCTGCCCCAGTTTACCACCAGTTTTATTCTTAGTTTTACTCTCTTCAAGTTGTGCTACGGCTATAGTCAGACCACCTAAACTTATAAAACAGTCTGATTAGCTCGTTCTTAGATAGAATAGTATTAAAGTATAGCCAAGTTATAACCATTGGATTCCAGCATGTGCGAGGCTTTGAACCAGACCCCCTGAACTTATAGAAGGATCTAACTCTCTGCCTGATTCATTTCTTTCTGAGTCATCATGTGCGTGGCATTGAGTCAGACCCCCTGAACTTACAGAAGAGTCAGCCCCTTTGCCAGGTTCCTTTTTTTTAAATAAAAGCAGGAGGCTGAGCCACCTAAACTTATAGAACAGCTCAGAGCCCCTCATTCAGAAACCAAAGAAACTCAGAAAAAACCCAAAGAAAACAAGGCAACTCAAAGCACCAAAACTTATTGAGCGCCCTGAGTCCCTGAAAATCAAGCGCAATCAAACCCCTCGCAAGTCAGAGCAGTCAGGCCACCTAAACTTATAGAACAGCCTGACCCTCCATGAGCAATCAGGCCCCCTAAACTTATAGAAGGGTCTGATGCTCCATGCAAACAAAAAATAAACAAAGCATTGGGTCTCCCCAAACTTATGGGGACTTCCCAGCCTTGATGACCCAGTCAACCCTTAACCAAGACAATCCCTCATCTTGCCTTTCCCAGATGCAATTTCTTTTAACAATCTGATTTCATACAATCAACAAAGTTAAACTGAACTTTGAGCCGACACTCCTTTACTTAGTCTGGCTTAATGTCCTGAAAGTCGAACAAAAAATAAGGTAGGGTTGCACTTCATATATTCAGCCAGCGATGCAATGAGGGATACAGATAGGGGTTATAACTGGGTTTATAGAAGGGAAAGCAATGGTTACCTGTCAGTTCCCTGCCTCCAGAACTCCTCCTGAGTTCCGGCAGAGCTCCCGCAATTGGTGGGTTGACTCCCCACAGAGTCTTGCTGCGGTCCTACGGGTTGCAATCCCGCCTGCCGCCTTTCTCTCAGAACAGGATTAGACTTAGACCTAGAAGGATAGACAGAGAAGGTTTAAGTCTCTCAGATCCAAGAGAGGTGCACTCTGACTCGCAAGAGAGGGCCTCGTTATCTTCGTATGCCTAAGCGCCCCGCAATGATGGCCAGAGTATCAGCTTGTTTAAACTTCTAGAACCAAGCTGTTGCGACCACTCCCCTGACGACCTCCCAAATTGCAGCAGTAACTCCCTTTACCACCACTCTACCATGCTGCAGCAGCAACCCTTCTTGCAGTCTAACCACCTTCCGTAATCTCCCAAAACCTTTCCTCAGCCCAGTCGTCGCTGTACGGCAGGCTATAACAGTTGGTCACAACCTATGGTAGTATGCAGAGGTACGAGGTAACCATTATCAGGCAGCAAACGTATGCGGTCTCCAGCAAGTTGACCACAACTCATGAATAATCCAGAGCCGAAACTGCTCACAGTCAATAGCAGCCGTGGCCTTCCATGTACAGCAACCAAAAGCAACAGTCGTGCCCAGTCAAATACATCAGCAGCAGTTCGCAGCGGCCACCAGTAACGTGCCGTAGCAGCAGAAGAAGTTGTCGGTTCACAGTCGAACACGCCTCTAAGCAACAACAGAACGTACAGCAGCAAGAACCAACCTTAGTAGTCCGGCTGTATTAGCCAAGGCTAGGCCTTTTGCTGCTGCAAATCTCCATACGGCGGCATGGGCACCTACAACGACTAAAGCAGGTAAGGCTCCAACTCTGCAACTGTCCCCCGCTTGGTACGACCAACTGCATTCTGGTCAGGCCGATGAGGCGTCGAACTTACTGTTGTCCCCCGCCCTTCTTCACTTCGGCAGGATGAGCACAGTCTCGATCAACAGGTAAGTCCACACTCTCGCTTTTCGCTGGCTGTTTCGTAGGCTGATCGGATGTATGGCACACCGGACCCCAGCTAGCTCTGCAATCTCATAGCCAGCCTCCCTCCACTACTGCGGGCTGGGTGGGCAATACACGGTTGGCAGGTAGGCCCTTGATGGACGGGCGGAAACAGCAATTCATTATTAGCCAGGACACACATCTGTCACCTATTCGCATCAGCAGCGACAAGTCAAAAGCAGACGCAGTTTGGCACTGTAGCTTGGGCCTCAGCTCATCCCGCTTCGTATGTTCTGCCTTCGGTAAGTACCTTGCCCCATTCCCCTTCCCTCATGTCTCCTCACAGTCCCGTCTCGTTTGTTATCGAATGCACCTAGCGCGCACCCGCGTCTAGGTTCATTCGAACTTTCCTCCCTTCACTCTTACGAATGAACCTGGCACCACTCCGCGCCTTGATTCATCCCGATTTCCTTACCTTTATTCGCTGCTCCTGCCTCGCCGTGTCTCTGGCCACCTCTGTAGCTCGCTCGATCCTATGGAGAATCGAGCGAACTCTCGGTTTCTACTCCCACCATGGCCACTGTCCTCGATACCTCCGCGCAGCCCCTGTTTATCACACCATCAACACGGGGCGTCCAACTCAAGTTTTAACCCCACGGATCCAACCGCAATGCTTCAAAACCTTAGTGCAACGTTTTAGTTTGCCCGTTTTCGTGATGAATCGGGCGAGATTTTTCAACCTTTGTCATCACCATATCCATATATTCCCTCACCACTGCGGAAACTTTTCTAGATACCCTCATAATTAACTAACCTAATACTAAGTCTAACAGCGGATTCGGATTCGCCCGCCTCAAAAACCCATGTTTCGACACTTGGTTTGCCCGATTCCTTCGAGAATCGGGTAGTCTAGTCGTTTTTTTTCCTCCCCACCTTTCTCCTTCACCGCCATAGCCCGGCGCAGTGCTCTTCTCCGCTAACTCGTATTCTACTAACTTTTTACTCAAACTAACGACATCTTCTGACTCATCCGACCTAAAAATCTTAATCTGGTGTTTTAATTTATCAAAATCGATCGAAAAATGAGTGAGTTACTACAACTCCACTCTCGCTCGACTTCCTTCCCGACACTCGCTGCGCACCCCACTCCCTTTCTCTCTCCTACTCTACTGACTTTCTACCGAAACCGACACCACATCCGGAGTCGCCACGGCTACTAACCCCGAACTAACATCTTCCCACGCCCGTTTTCATTGAGTAACGGGCGGGATCTCGCATCTTCATCCCAGCCATAGCCACTTTCACGAGGCTTCCGCGCACGCCTCTTCTCTTCTACCTTCTCTCATACTAACCCTCTACTACTTCTGACTTCAAATCCTAACTCGCTTGCCCCAGAACCCCGGATTAGTACTTTTCCCCACCGAATTCCGATAGGGAACGGTGGATTCACGGTCTCACCCTCCCGCCATGCTCATCTCCTCGTTAGCTTCGTTGTGCCAACCTTTGAATGTACCCGGCGCGAATTCGCGCCAGATTCATCTCCTTTCCCTTTGCTTTAGTTTTCCCCGCACTCTCTTCCGTCAGTCCCCTTCCCCGTCTCGCTTTCCTCTGCCTCCCTTTGGCTAGCGCTGCTCTTGGTCGCGTAGTAGCCCGGTAGCAGTGGCTCTGGCGGTGTGTTCAACAGCTCCGGCTGCCCTGAGAGAAACTTCAAAGGGAACCGGCTCCTAGACGGTTCGATTGGTCTTTCGCCCCTATGCCCAAGTCCGACGAACGATTTGCGCAGCAACACCGATGCGAACCTCTGCCACAGTGCCCTCGCCCTGCTTGCGCCAATGCCCGCCCGTCAGTCAGCCAGACCGAGGGAAACTCCGGAGGGAACCAGCTACTAGACGGTTCGATTAGTCCTTCACCCCTATACCCAAGTTCGACGAACGATTTGCACATCAGTATCGTCGCGAGCCTCCACCAGAGTTTCTTCTGGCCTTGTTCCACAGCCCCAGCATCCGCCGCTTACTCCACCTCGCTGCTATACAGCGCCGCCCGGTACTGCCCTTACCGTCGCTCCGCTGTGCTCCTGCTCTGGCCGCTACTGCGCGGCACCACTTGCTCAACCCCCGCGGCCAGCCCACTTCTACCCGCTGCGCTTTACTCCGACAGGCATCCGACCCGCTCCCCTTTCTCTTCCAAGCTGGGCCGGCCACCCTTTCGGCCCTGCAACAGGTAAGTCCCACTCAGGGCTCTCATAATAGCCGCGGAGCCGGGGTGCGGGTATTCTGTGTGCCAAGGCGCGGCCCCTAGGTGAATCGGCTCTGGTGCAGACCCAGGTGGTAGTAACAAACATCCAAATGAAGACTTTGAAAACCGAGGCGGAGGGAGGCCCCCCCTGCAACCAGCCTACCGCCTTTGCCCCGGAGTCGCCCCGCACCTCACAACTCCTATTGGCATGCCCACACTCAAACCTCTCACAACGGATCGTGGACGGAGGGCGGCGCACCCACGAAAAAAAACAAAAGGGGGGGCCTGCCACTCCACCCCGTCCGCCTCGTTGGCTAATCATCTACCGGGTCGTATGCACGTCGGACTCCCCAGTCCGCGCTACAAGCCGGGCGGGACGAAGAAAAGGATCCCGCCGGCATCCCGAACTCGTGGATCCGCCAAACGAGGCGTGTTCTCAAGGTCCTCGACTACCGCGGCGACCACTAAAATCCGGCTTCGTGTCTAAGTCAAAGAAATGCCGATACGTAGAAAAATAATAATGGCAAAAATAATAAATAACCCCCTTTCAACGTTGCTGCCTGCAAAACTAAAAGGGGGGATACCCCCCCCGGCCCTCAACCCCACTGCCCCTTCGCACTACTCTAATATCCCCGCGTCGTCGCCACCCAGTCTCGATCCCTGAATCTCTTTGATGAAAGTCCGATGCCGTAACTAATGGTGCTAGGCCCAAGTCTGGGTCTAGCTCTGTCGGACGCCTAAATAAACGAACACAGCACGATGCGCCGGCCTACTGAAAACACTTCAAGGCCTCCTTGCCGTCGATGTCGTTTCCCCACACATGCATAGGCCACAGACAAATATGCCAACCGGCGAGACATTTAATCCCAACTGAATCAGAAAATAATTAAACATAATCCGGCCGGCAATCACGCTGACTCTTCAGTCATCAACAATAAAAAAGATCACGCGCGCCTCAAACCTGCGCGCCCACACACTCTTTATCCTAGTCAAACATCCAGTCACATATACAACGAAGACTGCCGCGATTCGCGCGGTATACTTAAAAATTATGAATCATATTTATTTTCTGTCACTTGCAAAAACCATGGCGGATACCCTTGTAAGGGTATTCGCGCCAACAACGTACCTCTGTGGCCTCAAGAAATTGTCGACAATTGCCATTATCTTCGGACGACGCAAGCGTCCGAATTCTCTCGGTCATAGGTTAGTTTGAATGAACCTTTAGTAGACTTCAGTCTCATCAAGTCATCACCACTCAGGAAAACTAAGTCAATGTCTGATATTGAAAAATATGGTTATCCGATGCGCAGATACCCTTGTCAAGGTTTCTGCGTCGACAACACCCGTGCGTCTTTGTGTGCATATGTGTGAGTGCATGTATATGTTTGCATGTGTGTGTCTGCATCTATGTATATGTTTGTGAGTAGATTAATTGGTTAAAAAAAAAAAAAAAACAATGATGAGGGGTCCATGAATGCCCTCAATAAATCGAACATTTAACTGAATTAGTGTATTTCGAAAAGGAGCACGACGTTTAAATATTCTTGTCGATTTTGTTTTGTTAGGTGGACTCGGAGAATGTTGTTTTTTGTCCAATCCCTCATGAGACCGTGACCCCACCCTTCCATCCTCTATCATATTCTCTGACTCACCCGCACTTCCCCTCTCCTATTACCTCATTTAGAGTCATCACCCATTTACTAGTCCTTGGTGCAGAAACTTGACCAAATAGTGGTTATAGGCACCAACACTTGATGGGAGCCCACCTTTCAACCTTCGTTGAGATACGGTCACGCAACCCTTGTCGTACAAGTATCTCATGGGTTAGACATCAATCTATTTGCTTTATAAGCCTCATGAGTAAACCTTTGAGTTCGTGTTATTTTACCCCCTCATCAAGGTCTTATACCTAGAGCCACCTTGCGAAGACTATCATAGGCAGTGTCTACTGGCGAAGGTCAATATCTAATAAATGAAACATGAAAGTTTTGACCCTAAGTACTACCCATGAGCCTAAAAGCAACTAGATATTGCACTCAAGTTAACATTTCTTCGTTTGTGCTTAGAGTATTGGTTGACTGCATAATTTGTTTGTGTTCATGTTACATCAATCGTATTCTTCAAGTTGTATAGTATGTCGAGTTTTATACAATTCATCCACAAATATTTATATATGTTTCCCAATTATTGAATGCATGACCCAACCTAGTATGGAGATTTGTATATATTTTGTTCTAACGAGTTCAAGTGCATATAATATTTGTTACCCTTTACTCAATGTAAGCCTACCCTACCACTTGGGTAGCAAGGTCAACCCAACCCACGTCCGACGATTTAGGATAGACCACACCCCTACCTATACTCCCTCACGATAATTACATCACCACCTCTATGATAATGTCAGTGTGAGTGAGTGTTCCGATCTTGGTACTGCCCTCAAGACACCCCAACCCATAAGCACCCCAACACCCCTCTTTATCCAAAGGTCATAGCCTCACTATGTGTTAATCTGCATATGCCTCCAGTATGCAACTGTGGCCAAGTCCAAGGGTTTAATAGAAGGCACGTCCTATGTTATAGCTCTATTGTACTACCTGCGTGGAAAGGACCCTCAGGCTATGCAAACCAAACCCACATCCTCTACCACATTCGTTTATTTGAAAGACATGCACCACCCTCAATGATGATTCCTTTACAGAGCAATGTTTCTACCACTAAGACAACCTCGCTAGATACCCCTCCCAAACCCCGTAAAGGTATTACACCAAGGGATGATGCTTCCCCTTGAAAACCCTGCAAATGATATCAGCTCATGTATACTATGTTAGGCTGTGGGGCATCAAACCAGCACTAACTCCGAGTTTTAGGATTGGATGAATCAAACTCTCAACCTCTCAATTGCAAAGGCAAATACTAACGAATTGAACAAATTCGAGGTAATTTTTTATTTTTTTTTTCTTTCATTCATCTAGTTTGGCCTAGTTTGATTGGTTAGGCATGCAAGTCGCATCCAAGAGGTAACGTGTTCACTCCCCAATGATGACCTGGGGCATGCCTGGTGCCAACTAGCTAAGATAGTCGACTTGCTCCCTCTACTCATATACGTATGATGTTTAGCCAACATGGGTGTGAATGTGTGTGAGTGGTTTGTGCATGGTGTGTGAGAGAGAGATGGTTAATGGAAGGCAAAAAATTCGGTGTTTTTCGGTGCACCACCATAAGCAATGTCATCAAAAATTTCACAGACAAACAATGCAGGCTCATAATACAAACATAAAAATAAAACAAGCAAAAAAAAAAGAAAAAAAAACCCTAAAAAACACTATAAAACCCTATTCGGAGTAGCATTCGAAGTTCGACAATTTGTTTTCCGAATTCGGCATTTTTGCCAACTTTTTTGTTAGCGGTCCAAATACATCGAAATTTGATATAGATATACCCTAAAGCACATACATATAACACAAAAAAACAAACAACAAAAAAACCACCAATTCGGGAAAATATGGCAGTTTCGGTGAAAAATCCGTCGAAAATGACATCACCTATTAACCATATGTGGTGTGAGAGAGTGTTGATCTTAGACACCATTGCTACATGATGGGGATGGGGGATGAAAGAAAGGGAGGCGCAACTAGTGGCAAAATATTCATTTTGTGTGACCCAACCCTCCAGCCTATACCAGAAGGGTAAGGGGCGAAATGCAATATCCTCTTCACTGTGAGAGGTAGCTATGCTTGCAAACATCCCCTGTATAGCCTAAGTAGTATTGGGTTGTGAGTAGTAAAATAGAGTATAGCTTAGTTTGGGAAAAAAAAGTTTTTTTTTTTTATTTCTCGTAATTATTTTTATTTATTTGTCATTTTTTTAATAAAATACCTTTCTAACATTTTATTTCAAGGGCGTAATGTTGAAGGCAAAGTACAATATTCAACAAAAAAAAAAGCAAGCACCAGAAAGCGTTGGTCTTCAATCCTCAGTCCAAGTATATCCCATGTAGAAAGATGTCAAAAACAAAATCACCTTTGATTTACCAATATGAATATTAGATGCAACAAGCATTTACAACTAAACATACTCACAACATTAGGGTTCAAGTCCCACTAAAAAAGGTTTAGTTTAGTTTTGGATTTGTGCAAGAAATAGTTAACAAAAAAAAAAAACCTCTTATCTACAATCGTTAGATTCCTAGGCGACAATTAAAAATATGCTATATCAATTGTGTAGGGATAAATAAAAGGAAATTATATATTTGACAGTTATATCAGATAACTACGTGATCAACCAAAAACTTTCCTTGAGATATTGGCCTCGCTCCACTACTCTCCACATGTCCAAACGATTGAAAACAAAATCACCTTTGATTTACCAATATGAATATTAAATGCAACAAGCATGTACAACTAAACATACTCACAACATTAGGGTTCAAGTCCCACTAGAAAAAGGTTTAGTTTAGTTTTGGATTTGTGCGAGAAATAGTTAACAAAAACAAAAACCCCTCTTATCTACAATCGTTAAATTCCTAGGTGACAATTAAAAATATGCTATATCAATTGTGTAGGGATAAATAAAAGGAAATTATATATTTGACAGTTATATCAGATAACTATTTGATCAACCAAAAAATTTCCTTGAGATATTGGCCTCGCTCCACTACTCTCCACATGTCCAAACGATTGAAAAATTGGTGGTGTATCTTGCTATGTTATAACATAAGTTTCATTATCATTTTGTACATCCGATGAATAGTAGAGGGATTGTCACTAAAAATAAAAGGAAGAAAACGAAGGGTTATGGGTCTTCATTTCTAACATATTACTTTCTAGAACCCTGAGCATTTGAACGGGGATAGGATTGGGTCGACATTATCAGCGTTAAGAGACTACTCTTTTTTTTTGTCATTTGAAAAGGGGAAAAAAACTTCAATATTTTATTATTTTTTTATAAACCCTCTATGCATGGGAGTTGTATTCATAAGATCCAACGATCTATGTCATTCATGACATACAGTACTAGGTTCTTAAACTAAACCTTCGCTAGTGGGACTTGGCCCCATTTTTTATTTTTTTTTTAAACTACGTTATATTAGTATTTTCTCATTTTTATTTTTCACTACCTATGTACTACTCTTTGACCACTGTTGATCAGGGCAGAGGTCAACATGCATCCCCTTAATTATGAGACGTAGTTATGCTTGCAAGCCCCCGGGTTCTTTCAACAAGTCATCCTCCATTAAAAAACAAAATAAAATAATCTTTTATTTCACAAAATATTTTTTCAAACTGTATAATCCCTCGTGGCCACTTGTATATTTCCAATCCCCCAATGAGGTGGAATCCTCACAAAAAACTAAGAGTTTCAGTCGGATTCGTACTACGATTTGTATAGCAGTTGTGTAAACTAACTTGGCTAGAGCCGCAGTTGTGTGTACCAACTAAGCTAGGGCTATCGATTTTGGTAGTTTTTGAGATCATGTGGGGACATCGTTTGGTATCATTTGGGGCCGTTTTACCATGAAACTTTTTTTCTCTTAAAAACTGCATTTATACCCCATTCAAAATGATAATACCTGTTATACCGAGTCTCAATGATAATTTGAATCTATACCCGAAACCTGTTCAACCTTGCATAGTACCCAACTTTCCCCTTGTCTGAAATTGTAGTAGCCGTATTCAATCCTGCAACGCTAAGAGTCTATATCATAAAGTTACGCTTATGCCAAAAAAACAGGTTAACAAAATTATGGGTGTACCCACACCCAGTGACCGGCCTTGGATGAAAGACCACGAAACTATGCTCATGTCGACCAAGTGAACCGTTGTGGTGTAATGGTTGTTGGGTATGAGCGTAAATTAAACTTTTTGGTAGTTGGATATATGAATAATTTTGTGGTCCACTTCAGTCTTAGATATGCCCATAATTTTGTTTGTGTATTCTCACAATTTGTGTATTTTGGTAGTTGGCTATAAATGTAATTTTGCGATACCACTGTGACATTGGGTCCACTTGATTCATGGGCATGCAAATCATTTTCACCGTATATTTTTGGGATATATATACACGTTTGCATTAGGATTGGGTATAGCAAGTATTCCTATTTTACCAATCATGCGGCCTGGGTTACGTTAGTTTGGTCTGGGTGGTCCGATCGGGCTAGGTTCGGGCAAAGTCACAATCAAGGTCCTTGGCAGTCCCAGTGCACAAAAAAAAAAAAAAAAAAAAAAAAAAAAAAAAAAAAAAAAAAAAAAAAAAAAAAAAAAATCTGAAAAATAATTTGTGTTATGCACAATTGGTAAGCAATACATATTTTGCATGAGTGTGACCACATAATTTGCAATGAAATCTAAAATAAAAATAAAAATAAAATGTTGAATTATATTATAACCCTTTACGCCCCTTTAAACCTCTTCGAGTTTTTTTGAACCCCGCTTATATCCCATAGATACCCTTTGGTGAGATATCACAAAACTCAAACATAAGGTTGTATTTGGGTATGTCTCAGTGGGGGTTACATTGACCCACTACCAAAAATAAATAAATATATTGACCCTTTTTTGTGTCGTCCGGATATCTCGAAAGGATCACCCTCATGCAAGTTCGCCCAGGTCGCCCAGTCTGGCAGCCCGGGTTGGGCGATTTTGATTACATAGGGGTATTCCCATTTTTTTTCCTTATTTTTTCCCTTAAAAAAATAGCAACGGCATTGAGATATCACCATCGAAAATACCGGTGGGATACGGTTCCACTAGCATATGAGTCGTGGCCTATTAAAACCCATGCGACACCTACGAACAGAAAAAACAAAAATTGCGACTCATACTATTTGATACTTGACCACTGTCGCTCTGTCTGGCGGATGTTATCTTCTCCCCTCCCACTCATTCTCCCCTCTCCCCCTTCCGCTCCCCACCCCACCAACAACCAATGAGGACAACCGATTCACTACTTGACTTCGCCCTAGTAGGGGGCAAAAACTCAATGCTTGAATCTGAACGTGTTTGTAGAAAGTATCGTTCAACTGATTATGTACATCTCTACGAAATCTGTGTCCCAATTCATGAGATCCTAGCATCTTCGGTGTTTGGCTATCGCTTCTGCTTTCATTCTGATGACATCCTCCCCTTGCACGCGCCCTCCTATCTGCTACCCCTGCTCCATGACTCCTCCCCACCCCGCCACTTCCTAATAAGTACGGAGTGGTACGTTACGACTGCAGTCTCACTTACCACCGCAAGACATTTCCTTACTGTGTCCGCGGGAGTCACATTTTCCATGCTTAAACCACGAGTACCTCGCCCAACTATCAAGTCTTAGCCTCCGGCTACCACTATGTCAAGCCTGGTCGAGCCTAGAGCTACCGGTAGTGGGACATACTTCATTTCCAAAAACACAAATAAAGAAAAAAACCTAGGTTACCAATGGTCCGTACACAGGACGTCTCCCCCGTACGTCCGGTACCCCCGTACGTCCGGTACCCCCGTCGTCCGGATTTTCGGACGATGGTTTTTGGGCACTAAAAAAAATAAAATAAAAAAAATGACAGTGTTGCACATGCCCTAGAGACCCCCCACAAAAAATTTTAGATGTTTCTGAGCATTTGGTGATAGGGTGGTATTTGGGGTGGGGTGGGGGAGGTACGAGGGGTTTTGGTGGGGATAGGAGGGGTATAGATTGTATAGGTGAGGATTAGAATCTTTGAAGATTTTTATTATTTATTATACTGGCCCAAATGAGCCAAAAATCTGGTGGCATATACCTTATGCAAGGTGAAAGCCACATGATTTTTTTTTTTTTTTTCTTTTTTTTTTTTTGGCGGTAGGTCGGACATACCCTGTCCGATCCAACGTCCGACCAGACGTCCGGTCCAACGTTCGACTAGACGTCTGGTCCAACGTCCAACCAGATGTCCGATCGGACATCCCGGACGGTAAGGGGGGTCCCGAACATCCGGCCCGGTAACCTATAAAAAAAGTAAAAATAATGAACGAGATTCTACTTAAATAAATAAATAACAAAATAGGGGAGAAAGAAAGAGGAGAGAGCAGGAAAGGAGGACGAATCTTATGCCATTATTGTGGAACATTTATTCTGAGTTAAATATTCTTTTTCGTTTTGTAGATCTAACAACACCGCACGGGCGGAGGCAGAGAGAGAGAGAGAGAGAGAGAGAGAGAGAGTATTTTGCAGATTTTCCAAAGGCGCAAGATGTTCAAAATGAGAATGAATCTTCCGATAAAGATTCATTCTCATTTTACATATTGGAACCTCTCTCTCTCTCTCTCTCTCTCTCTCTCTCTCTCTCTCTCTCTCTCTCTCTCTCACACACACACACACACACACACACACACACANACACACACACACACACACACACACACACACACACACACACACACACACACTTGCTCGCTCTCGTTCTCGTATTAGCGTTCGCGCTCGTACTTAAACAAAACCATGTTTTTTCATTCCTTTTTTTTTTTTCCTCTTATTGTCGTTGTTGTTTTTTTAAATGGAGCTATTCCAATCAGCGATCGGACTTTCATTTATTTGACCCCCCAAAAACATGTTTGTAAATGAGCCGCGTATTTTTTTTCAAATTATGTTAAGTACTGGTGGTTCACGCGTGCAATTGTTATATTTCGAGGAAAAATATAAGCATTTAATAGGTTTGCAATTAACTTGGGGAAAAAGGCGATCAATATCAAACCCTTCCAGAGACGATGTCCCACTCACTCCGTTGAGCTACCTCAACATTGAGTTTTTTATGACGTGCGATAAGGCACGACTTAGGAGATGCAAGAGCAAGGGGATCTAAAGGTTCTTGTTTTTTTTTAGAATCGATAATTTTTTTTATGATTTTTAAATCAACAAACTCGAAAAAAAAAAGTCATTTACTCAAATAGAAGGACCCCTACCTTTGTATTTTTCCGTTGAGCTAGGTGTTTTTTTTTTCTTCTGTGGTAGGCAACTCAACGTGCAATTTTAAATAAACGGGTTAATTTCTATTTTCACTTATAATTATGCCTTATTAAATAAAGTATGAGTTGACGTCCGACATATCAGCAAACCGTTATTCGAGAAATTTTGCTTATGAAACATCAAAGACGTTGACACACTAACCACATTCGGAATAAAATGCTTGAATGTGACCACAATCCATTGAGAAGTACATATATTCAAAGGGTTTTTTATTTTTATTTTTACCACCCGTGGCAACAAGATGATTATGCTCATTTGCATCGTTTCTGAAAACGTTCGTTCAATGTTTTATCCTTTACTTTTTGTGGTGACGTCCCTCGATCCTCGTAGGTGGGACTCGAAATAGAAAAAACAAAGATTTTGTGCATCCAGCGTGCATAGTACAACGTCAGACCCGTATGTTGTCCCAGTGCACCTAATTTCCCAAAATCGTCCATCACTTGAAATAAACATTCGATCTACGGACATGAAAAAGAAAAAACAAAAAAACATTTAAATGCGGTTTTCAAATTATTTTTTTATTTTACATGGATTAAAAAAAATGCCCAAAATAGTGTCACACTGTTGAGTTAGCTCAACTCAACGGTGCAAGTAAGACATTGTCCCCAATACTTATTTTTTCTTTTTCGTTTCAAGTGTTGTCAGTCAAAATAAGAAAATAACTTTAAAATCTAAAATAATAGTGATTTGAAATATGTAAAAAAATATAATTTTATTGCCATCCAATTTTTTTATTTTTTGAAGGCTAATTCTTTAACCCCAACCAATTCAGTTAACTGCCAAATCTAGACAGGATAGACTTTCACGCCTTTCTTATTCACATTATAGTATTATAGGGAGCTGCGTAGCAGGCACATTCGTGCTCAAGCCTCTAACAAGGGAACATGTGGGAGATACACCCACCATCAGGTACGATACTTGCTATAGCACGTGGGCGTTACCGACTAAGTGTCACCCAGTAGCATGAGGATTGAGCTTTTTCGATGGGGCGGTCACTGTGCATCCCCTACGGTCCCCTCCCCCTATGAACATCAGCGGTCTCTGCTCATTGCCACTGAGGGGACCAATGACATATCTCTATGTGGCAGGGGCCAAGCTTGCCCATGAAGGTAGATGAGGACAATGGGGATTGAACCCAAAACCTCTTGAATGCCAGTTGCATACCTTCAAGTTACCAACTGAGTTGCCTGTTGGACGCTGGATCTGTCAGGCGATGTCCCACAGGTATTTGTGGGATACACTTCACCTTCGTCCTTTGCTAGTGGAACCGTGCCCCAAGGGTGTATCAACTGAGCTACCGTTTGAACCCAAAAAAAACGTACGTACGTTCTATTCAACTTACTACCTTAAAAAAATAGGTTATCCGAAATTGCTGATTTTTTTTTTCCAAAGAGAATATACCGTCGAATATAACGTACATACGTTGTATTCAAATTTTTGCTAATTTGTAAAACAAAAGGGAAATTATGAAAAAAAAAGTTATACAACATTGCAATACAAACAACTTTTGTCTGAGAGGAATGTAAAAATTCACAATCGGATTCAAGAAAAAAAAAGAATAACAATATTTTTGAGGGCATGTTGCAGTGTTTTCTGATTTCTTAAACCAGTAGTACATTTGCCGCGTGGAAAAGCAGTGGGCCTTGGGTGGGCCTCTGATCTTTTCGGAGGCCGAAAGAAAACGACGGTTGCCGATCAGAATTATCAATGGCAGTCGTCAGGCCCAACCTCCGAAGTTTTAGGAGTTTGTGATAATGTCAACCTTTCCCTATTTTATCAACACTGGCGGAGGTACTAGTGGTTTAAGAATTTTGATTTTCAAAAAAAAAAAAAACTACGTTGTACGAAATTGCAATGCAAATAACTTTTGCTCGAGGATCTTGGAAAAATTCCCAACCAAACTCGAGAAAAAAAAATAAAAATGATGTTTGGTACTACAAGATGCTGCATAGTTGTACCCTAAAACTCGTTGTGCAACGTACGTACGTTGTATTCGGATACATTGTATTAGTATTCGTATTCAACGTACGTACGTTGTATTTGAATATGTTGTATTCGTATTCACTTACAATGTACGTACGTTTTTTTCGGCAGTTGGTTATTTCCGCCTTTGAATGGGGTACAAATGCAATTTTCCCTTTTTCTTTTTGGCACCGTTTCCTTGTCAAAGGCTCGGACCCCACTGCCCGTTGGCCTGGAAAACTTTGGGCACAGCACTGTTTTCCAGACTGCACCGGTGTGGAAAACGGGTATGGAAAGTCCTTTTGGAAAGGAATTTTGGACCCCACCGTGTATGGAAGAAGGTTGCCGAAATGTTGACGGGGTGTTTCTACACGGTCGGCGGTCAGGAAGTTCACTGCGAAGTCTTTCCAGAGGTTTTCCGAACAAGGCGTCCAGCTGAGTAGGGGGGGGGGGGCATGTCCTCCCATGGAATCGGAGGCCAGGTAGCATGTAGTCCAATAGCGGGAGGGTGTGGTCCATTCAACCGTGCAGAGGACAGTTTTGTGATGGACAGTCCTTACGGAACTTACCTATTCAGGAGGCACCCCTTCGTGTTTTCCTTTTCGAGAAAGTGGCACCGTTTCCAGTGCCCGTTTCGCGGTGGGATACCATTGAAATCTGCCAATTCCTTTCCAAATGCCTTTGCCCGTTGTTTGTGGCCAACCTGCTTTTTCACCCACCGGTGGTGTCCAGAGCCAAAGGGGAAAACCCTCCCTCCCAAAGCAAAAAGAAAAGTAAGAAAAAACCCATCCCAGTTGTGTCGGGGGCCGAAGTCCCACGCACGCCTCTCCATCACTTCTTACCCTAGATTGCAGAGATCGACGGTCACAAATGAAGGATACGGGTAAGTAGGACTTGGCTCTGGGAAGACGTTGCCAAGTGTGTGTGGTGGCCTTCCCGGGAAATACTTGTTGCTAGGTGAAGTCTTCGGTTTCATTTGCCTGACCCGGTTTCATTTGCTTGACCGTACGAATCTTCGCCTTGCTGCTTGAATTGCGAAAGGAAGCGAGCGGAACGGAACGGAACGGAACGGAACTGAACGGGACGGAACGGGACGGAGGGCGCTGATCAGGGGACCGCGGTGTCGAGTACGTACGGCCGCGGTTTGACGGGATGGGCTTGCTCGACTACAACATTGGGCTAATTGGCCTTCTCCATCTGGGCTATGCCGGATGGATCATCACTCAACGTACGTAACCTGTTTTTGCGTTGCTGTTCTCTCCTCCCAAGCCTCAACTCCTCTGCGCAGGTCGTTCTCTGACAATGGCGTTGTCATTGTGTTCTGTCTACCATCGCCTTCTCTCCTTCTCTCCTTCTCTCCTCTCCTTCTCTATTTCTCGTCTCTCCGTCTCTTCTCTGTTTCTCCTCTCTTTCTCTTCTTCCTAGGGTTCCATTCTGTTCTTTCTATCATCGCCTTCTTTGTTTTGTCTCCTGCTCATCTGTTTCACATCTTCTTTCCGGTTCGCCGCACGATCTGCCTGTTGCAGCCACCGCCGAGTGGGGAGCGGGCCCTCTTTTGTGCATTATGGTATTATTATATTATATTCCGCTTAGTTGTGTGGTTGGAATATTTTGCCAACTTCGCAAACGTTTTCTTGTTTTTTTTTTTTGGTTGATCCGATGAACCGCGGACTAAAAAAAACAAAAAACAAAAAAGAACCTTATCATCAGAACAGTTACTACACTTGATCTTACTTAGCCAACAAAGGCCGAGAAAGGTGTAGCTCCTCGCCCCACTACTCGCCACGTGTACAAAATACAAAAAGTATGGCAATGTATCTTTCCATGTTCTAGCGGAAGGTTCATTTTCATTTTGCACATTTGGTGAGTAGTAGAGCGAGACCCGTACTCGCAAATGGGTTTGCCACTGGATGACCTGCGTATTGCGTACGTAGGGTCTCGATCCACTACTCACCAGCTGGTGCAAAACGAGAATGCATCTTCATCTAGAACATGGAAAGATACACTGCCATATTTTTTTTGTCTTTTGTGCATGTGGTGAGTAGTAGAGCGAGGCCCATAGATCCGCAATCCTATGTGTCATCTTTGCGCAGGGGCCATTTTGGTAATTACCCTTCTCTGTATCGTGTTCCAACGTTAACGGATGTCCCTAAGGTCAATCTGCTGGATGTTTTTTCCTAACTACTGGCACTTTGACTTTTTATTTTTTATTTTATTTTTAGGAATACTTTGTTTTTTTTTTTCAATCTGCTGGATGTTTATTTCTAACTACTGGCACTTTGAATTTTTATTTTTTATTTTATTTTTGGGATTTTTTTTTTTTTTTCAATCTACTGGATGTTTTTTTCTAACTACTGGCACTTTGAATTTTTATTTTTTATTTTATTTTTGGGAATACTTTGTTTTTTTTTGAAGAGGTAATAAGTAATTACAGTAATACCGTAATTGGAAATCGTTGATAACCCGACCCGCCAGCAGTCTTTGCTGATGATAAATAATGCATTCCTGATATATCTTTCCTATTCCGGTAAGAATGGGTTTTTATCAGCCTCGGGCGCGCAGACTCATCAGCTTCGGATGCGCGCCGACTCATTTTCTTTTCCCGCTCTTTTCTTTGTTCCCGCTCTATATCCCCTCTCGTTTTTTTGTTTTTTTTTCTGTTCCTTGCCATAGGGTGGAAGTAGGTTATACCATTCTCCGGTTTTGCTGACTTGAGCAAGAGCAGAGAACTGACGGCATCAAGGTCGGACAATTGTTTTATTTATAAATTATAATAGAGAAAACTACGGCGCAGTCGGGGTTTGAGTTTGAAAATGCACTTGAGGCAAAAGGGCAGGTAATGGTGAATGTATATAACCTAGGTTTCGGGACAGGTGGGGTCCCTTGGGGGTGTGCTGTGTTCGCGGGATTGCCAGAAGTGCAATTTCAAACTATTTTTTTTCGTGACTGCGCCGAAGTTACCCCATATATATACTTATTATTTTTTATCCTGATCGTGCCACGTCAGTTCGCCGTTTTTGTTGACGTCAGCAAGAGCGGAGAACTGACGTCAGGACAGTGTCGCTGGTTTGTGAGCGCCTCCGGTCATGACAAGAGTAGGAAGATTCTCTTTTAGGGCTCTCTGGCATTTTTGTCGTTTTCCCTTGCTCTCTCTCTGTCTCTCTCTCTCTCTTGTTTTTTTTTTTTCTCAGTTGGTAAACGACAAGAGAGTTGTAAGATTCTCTGTTCTACCCGATTCCTTTCCCTCCTCCCCACCTCCTATCCACCTCCTCCCCACCTCCTCTACACCTCCTCCCCACCTCCACCCCACCTCCCTATCTCCTCCCTATCTCCTCCCCACATTCTCCCTACCTCCTCCGCAGCTCTCCCCTTGGTAGAGCTCTCTTCCCTTACTCGGGTTCTTCGTCTGTGGCCCTTTATCTTAGTAATCTAAGTTCGAAAATTACAAAAATTAAGTATTCAATTTACTTTGAAATCGAGTGGGACCTCGGCGATACGACTGAATGACGATGACCTGTCTTGGCCGAGACGACAGCGATGGCGATGCCCAAGTAGGATCACTGATGGCGATCGAAGTGCTGCCATGGATGGCGGTGACGATGGCGAAGTAAGTAGTGTCATTTTAATGGCGATGGCGAAGTAAGTAGTGTCATTTTAATGGCGATGGCGGCGGCGAAGTAGTTGCAAATGATTGCTATGGCGAAAGTAGCGATGGCGATGGCGAAGTAGTTGTAATTGATAGCGATGGTGATGGCTATCAATTACATCACTCATCATCATCATCATCATCATCATTCATCATCATCATCATCATCATCATCACTATCATCATCACTATCATCATCACTATCATCATTATCATCATCATCACTCGTCATCATCATCATCATCATCATCCACATCCTCCTCCTCATCATCTTCACCTTCATCACATCAGTTATTGTCTTCATCATTGTTATTCTGCCCTCGGCATCCCCCCCCCCCNCCCCCTAATGATCTTCTTATGATCAGCATCCTCCTCTTAACGTATTAACTTTGCCCATCGTCATCATAATAGTCCTCGTCATTATTTCATAATCTTCCTCATAATCATCATGGGGTCATCATCATAGCTATCATGATAATCATAATCATCATCATGGTCGTCATCCTACTGACGTTCGAATGGTCATCTTCCTCGTGGTGGGTGCCTTTTGTATTTTCTTTTCCAATCTTTCGCTCCCTCTCCCTTCTCCCCCGCTCACTCTCTTTCTCAGCGTTCCTTCCCATCCGCCCTTCCTTTTTTTTTCCTGTTTTTTGAAGGGTGACACCTTGAGATATCATCATTGAACTGACCGGTCCCGAATAAAAGTAATTTAGGATTCCCCCCCCCCCTCCATCTGATTGCATCTGAATTCGAATTTGGGTCGGTCTTTCAACAGTTCATGGTTGTGCCCCGATGGTCATCCTTCCTTCTTTGCCATCTGCCCATCTCCTTGTTTGCCCGATGCCTCCTTTTTTTTTTTTTTTCGAGGGGAAAAAAAATCACATCTCTTTTTCTTTTTTTTCCCTTTTTTTCAGGAAAAAGAAAAACAACTTTTTTTTTCCCCTTTTTTTTTCTCCACCAAAAAAGCCACTCATCTGTTTGGGCGGGAGCTTAGTCATCCTTCTCTGCCCACCCCCTCTATCTATTTATGAACTTGTTTATTAAGGATTTACATCCATCGAATTTAATTTCCCAAAATTTCGTTTATTCAAAAGTGGGATTTTTGGATTTCAATCGAACAAAAAAACGAAAGAAAGAAAGAGATCTTCACTCAAGTCGAGGTTTTGGGGCACCAAAAAAAAAAAAATCAAGCACTTTTTATAACGGAGCTTTCGTTTTCCAAGGTCGTGTTTAAGATCCCTTAAGACAATTGGAAAATCCACCCGGCCCCTCCCCTCCCCCCCAAAAGAAAAAAACTTAAGAAAAAATAAAAAGTCAAAATGTGGCTATGAAGTGGAAGACGCTTTTCCAAATTTCTCATTTTTATGAGAACAGGTTGGCTTAGGGCTGAAGGGTGTTTTTTTTCCCTATTTTTCTTCTTTTCTTTTTTCCTGTTTTTGTTTTTACATTCTCTTTGGTCTTCTTTGTGTCACGGGCCTTGCGCGTTTTCAATGAATATATAATTTATGTATAATTTATATATAATTTATATGTAATTTATGTATAATTTATCTAGGTCTGTGCGTAGGGAATATAATACATATGTGAACC
>BFEA01000291.1:1415553-1428306 GCA_003427395.1 Chara braunii
CTCTTATACACATCTAGATGTGTATAAGAGACAGATCTATATGTGTAGGGGGCTGCACCTGTTGGAAATTGGGTCCAACGTCCCTGTACAACTTTTTTTTTTTTTTTTTTTTTTTTGAAGGCCCTTGTGCAAGGCCTCTATCCTGGTGGTGGTAAGAAGAACCACCGGGATTGAGGCTTTGCCTGGCGGGCCGCTCCATCTGTTTGGTGGGGAGCAACACCTGCTGGAAACCGGGTCCAGCGTCCAACGTCCCTGTACGACTCAAATGTTTTGTCATCAAATCTGTACTGCGCCGCTAGAATGGCGGTGTTATCTTTTGTAATCAAATCTGTACTGCGCTGCTAGAATGGCGGAATGGCGGCGTTATCCAGGCAAGAACTGTTGCCAAGTGCTTTTGTGTGTTCCTACGAGCTACAGCTGCTATGTCAAAAAAAGTGTGTGTGTGTGTGTGTGTGTGTGTGTGTTTGAAGAGAGGATACCTGAAGCACTTTACTAAGGGAAGTGATAGGTTGGACAAGCCAAAGCTATTTTCCGCAGTTGACATAGTCTGTCATTCTGCGCTGACGCGTTTTTTGCCACTGCTTTTGTCGTTCCTGTGTGAGTTTAAATGTCCTCGCTCGTGGAATCTGACACCTGTGTCAACTAAATTTTGTCCTTGGCGGAAAAAGGAGTTCGTTATATAGCTGTATTGTGCCTGAAATATTGTCTCAATACGGCTGCAATGACACCGCCTTATAGTTTGGGGCAAGATGGTAGCACAGTAATTGTTCAATGAAGTTGAGGTCCATAACATCACTGAGCAATCTGCCTGCATAAAACATGTGACATCTATAGGAAATAGAGGGCTATCAGAAGGGTTCAGTCAACAATACATCGTTGTGGTCTGATAACATGTTGGGTGACACAGCGCCGCAACAGCTCACAGTATGACCATACACATTTTGATGCTATTGTTGTAAACAGGATGTTCCAGTGTGAAGAGAAGACTCTCTCTCTCTCTCTCTCTCACACACACACACACACACACACACACACACACACAATAGGGGCTGTTGTGTGAAAATTCAAAAACACACACGCACACACCATCAGCTGTGGGGCGGTGACAGTGCCCACTTGCAGCTGGCATCAGGGAAGCTATTTATTACCCGATTAACATACAGCGGGTTATTCTCATGAACCGCCGAGGAGTGATCCTCCCGAGTTGCTGAGAGTCTGATAAATATCTCCCTGTTTTCTTTTCTCCTTTTTGTTTTTTAGCTCTTATGCCTGTAAGTCCTCTCAAGCCCGTGCTCGTGAGTCAGGATCACACAACTCTTCTGTGTTCTTTGGGGGGGGGGAGGGGGCGGGGGCGCAAGGCTGCAATCCATTCGTGGGCAGCAGCACGTGCTGGGTACCGGGCCCAGCATCCCATATGGAAATTTACAGAGAATTTAAAAGTTTGGGGCCATTACCCGGCTTTGGCTGAGAAAATTTTGAGCTATTCAGAAAATTACTACGACAAACTTCAGAAAAATACGAAAGACAAACTTCGAAAAATGGAAGGATAGGGTGGTTGGAGTGTGCATTGCTTGGGCATGCTCTACATGAGATGTATGTGAAAACTGTTTACTGTCTATGGAGCTGTGTGTGTTTGGTGCGTACCGTCTTCACCCGAATAGAACGCCCGGTCATTATAGCCGTGTCTGGTGCAATATTCAGTCCAGATACATCTATAATGACCGGGCGTTGTATTTGGGCGAGTCCAGATACAGCTATAATGACCGGGCGTTCTATTCGGGTGAAGACGGTAGTCCTTATGTCTGGAGCACACATACCCGAGGGAAGGAGTTCAGCTCCACAAAGTACTTCCCAGGGCTGATATCCTTCATTGCTCTGCAATGTTCACAAACATGTTTGGTCCCTAGCCTTATTTCTGGAGCTTATACACACACATAGCACACACACCCAATCCAGGGGATGGACTTCAGCTCCCAAGACAATTTCTCAAGGGAGGGAGTTCAGCTCCCCAGAGAATTTCCCAGGGCTCATACCCCTCATTGTTCTGGAATGTTCACAAACGAGTTTCAAACCACCAGTTCTTCCTAGAGTTGTGCCCGTTAGCAAGCCTCGATTTTAGCAAACGTATGCGCCACTACAGGAGCGCCCAAATTCATCCGACTAGAAATGTTTTGGCTCTATTTTTTTACGCGGCCGGTAGCTGGGCCAATTAGTGGTGGTGCCTACAGTCTTCCCCCGAATACAACGTACGGTCATTATAGCTGAATTTGGCGTATCTTTAAGTCTAAATTCAGCTATAATGACCGTATGTTGTATTCGGGGGAAGAATGTAGCCTTATGTTTGGAGCTTTCATATGCATAGCACACACACCCAAGGGAGGGAGTTAGTCTCCCAAGACAACCTCACGGGGCCTATATCCCTCCTCGCTCTAAAATGTTGACAATGGAGGGGTCTCCATCTTTGCTTATGTACTTTTCTTGCCTGATGCACGTCTTTGTATGATGCTACTCTTTCCTCAAGTTAGTGTATGATGCTACTCTTTCCCCCATGCATCATATGTTGACTCGGTTGGTCCTCTCTCCATACTTCAGTATGTGTATGTGTATGCCTGTTTTGGTGTGTGGTGTCCATGGGGGATGTTATGCTGGCCAGTGGTGGCCAAAATGCGTGTAGTGGTGGTCTAATGCCCCTGGTTATGACCATCTTCTTCTGAACGACGAACACAACACACCCTCGTTTATCACTATATCTGGATGGAAAGATAGCCTAATGCCCCTGGTTTGGACAGTCGTCCTCTGAACGACGGAACACAACACACCCTCGTTTATGACGGTATCTGGATGGGAAGATAGCTTGTATGCGGTACATGATTATGGCGCGGTGCGTTTGGGGGAAGATGGTAGTTGTGGCCACGCATGTGTGTGCATACATGCAGGGAGGCAGGTTTCCAAGCATATTGAATTGACTCCATTTTCATTATGAACATTAGTTATACCAAGACGATTTTTGTTGTGAAATCACCAGTTCCCCCGTTGCAACGACATTGACATGGTGAATCCGCTGCAATGTTCGTGGGGCGGGGTGGAGCTATGGGTTGGGTGGCCTACTGGCAGTGAGGGGTTGGCAGCATTATGCAGAAACATATTTGCCGACTTTCTCAATTCGTTGCGCGCAGAACCAGACCTAAAAGAAATGTGAAAAAGAGTGCTAGTCTTTTTGGGTGAAATGTTTTGAAGGAAGCAAAGCAATGTATGATGGCAAAATAAACTCCGGAAGCAAATGTCCGCAATCTTTCGCTTTTCTTTTACATCTTTCCCCTCCCCACTGCTGCCAGCAGGCCCAAAATGTTTTCACCTGGTGCTGCCAGTCCCCTTAATTTTGCAGTGCTGGGGGGCAGTAGGTCATTTTAGACTTCATAATATAACAGCCCGTCGATGTAGGGATACATGCAAGGGTGGGTGTCTCTGTACGACGGACGCATAAGGGAAACGGAGGGGCAGCACGTGCGGGAAGCTTGCTGACCCCTGGTGCCCTCTCTCTCTCTCTCTCTCTCTCTCTCTCTCTCTCTCTCTCTCTCTCTCTCTCTCTCTCTCTCTCTCTCTCTCTCTCTCTCTCTCTCTCTCTGACACATGCACACAATAGGAGACAAGTGTCCACGCATGTATGTGCACTGAACGAACGCAATACACCTTGTCTTGAACTGCTAGATCTCTTTGTTAGGGGATGTCCAAGTTAAGAAATGAGGTTGTTTATGTTGCAGACAAAGTAGGGTATAAAGGAGAGACCACCGGAGCAGAGACCGAAGGCGAAAGTTTTTTTCGCTCGAGGGGTGGGAACTTAGGATGTAAGGATTCAACCAAGTGCACATTGAGGATAATGATACAAGTTTATGATTTTTCTAATGGCTTATTGTTTTTTCAATAACGGGTTCTGTCTTCTTTTTTTTTTTTTTTTTTTCTTTTTTTTTTTTTAAACTGTCCCTCCAGTGCTAGCAATGCTGATAAGGGCAGACACCGCTAGCACCTGGGGATAGGCTCCATCTATTGGTGGGGAGCGTCACCTCCTGGAAAACATGTCCAGCGTCCCTTGTGATTGTGATACGATTAGGATACTCAGAATATCTCAGAAAGTCCGCAAGCAGAATCTGCCAGCATTGATTGCCCTGGAGAACAGGGGATTGACTGAGCAGAGGGGGAGCCTCTTCACCCTAATTTTGGCGCCAGATTTCCACTGTCTGTGCTGACTCCCTCCACTGTCTTGGTTGCTAGCGATGCCACAGAGCTGGAAACCGGGTCCAGCCTCCCGTACCAAATCATTGTCGTCCTGCCTCTTCCTGCCGCACCGCCGGGGGCCGAGGGGAGAACCACCAGGGGGCACCAGCGGGTACTCCCGACGTACCCCAGCTCCTATACATCCTTGCAAAAATGAACAACATTGGGAGTGACACCATTATGCCGGCAGCCGGGTCCAGCGTCCCATATCCAATCTACTCCTCCTTCCCGACCCTGCAGATAAAAACTGGCTCCGGGACCGGGAAGGAAGGATCACTGGGGGGCACCAGTGTTTCCTTCCCTTCTCTTGCCAATCCTTCCATGAGGACCCATCCCTTTCTACCCCCGTTTTGACCACAATGTGGCCCGTACCTTTATTACCAAAAGGAAGCGAAAAAAATCAGAAAGGGATCAGGAAGGAGTCCGAAAGGAATCAGGAGGAATCCGAAAAGAAAAACAGCGACCGAAAACTTGGGAATATTGAACAGGGTTTACAGACAGACATCAAGGGACCAGGGGTGGGGAGGGAAGGGATCGGGGAACTCTTTAGCAGATCTCAAGGGGATTCTCGAATCAACCGTTAGCCAGTCCTTGAATCTCAAGTGGTAGTCCCTAGGGATCTCCGCACCTTGGCTGTCCTCTTTTCCTTTGTCTCCCCTCCAGTCCCCTGTCCAACAGACTTCTGCAATCCAGCCCTCCCTTTCCCCACCTAGCCATTCCTTAGAAAAACGTAGTAAGCGTTCTCGGATATCCTTGGATGAGTGGAAGTTGTCAAGTAGTTGCGTGGTTGAATTCCATTTATGCAAAAGCTCCAGTTGGAAATGCGTTTTGAATTGTTCCATCCTTTCTTCCCCCTCAACTCGTACTTGTTCCAATGCCAGAGCGCAGCGTTGCCACCATAGAACCCATGGGATCGTTCTTCTGGACAGGTGGAACATATTTGACACAAAGGTATTATCCTGGCAAGGTGGGTAGTATCCCAACAGGATAGCCCGCCAATCCCATGGCCATGGGTGTCCAGGAACCATTTGCTGCCATATTCTGTCCCACCACCTCCATGTCAGAGTGGCCATCGGGCATTGCAAGAATATATGTTCTATTGTTTCTGCTCTCTTTATGGACGGATATCCCAACAAACATCGAGAACACCAGGGGAGCGCTCGGCCTTGTTGTTCCAGGTGTGAGTGGTCAATCAGCCAGTCATTCGTGGGTAGGCACCGATGGAAAATCTGCCATTGTAAGGATGTAATCTTTGCCGGTCTGCATTTGGTGTCATTAAACCATCGTATCGGTGTGAGAAGCTGCCTTTCCACATTAAGGTGTTTCTGCCATCTGTCGATCACTGTGTCCTTAAGAGAGCGTTTAATTCGGAGCATTTTGTATGCCATCTTCACAGAGAGCCCTGACAGTGTTTTGGGTTCTGACTGGCGAAAACGCTGCCGTGGATCAGGAGTCCAAATCCATTCCCGCGGGTCTATTGGGAGGTTTTCTATGGGGATCTCTGGGAGGAAAACCCACCGACTATCTCCCTCCTCGATGACTCTGGTTCTGTGTAGTTCTTCCCTTGAGGTCCATTGGAGGGGGTCGTGGCTTCCTTCCAGTTTTCCGTTTCTTTTAATGTAATACCATTCTATCAGTCCCTCTTCCCCTCTGATTAGATGGACCAGACCTACTTTTTGGTCCCCTCCTTCATTGGACACCCAATCCCCCTCCTTTGGGACGGGGCCTTTGTGAAGTAAGGGCCACCACCCTATCGGGAGGGCCTCCTTTATTTCCTCCAATGTTGATTCCACATTGTGGCAGTATCTCAACGTTTCGCGCATCTCTTCAGAGCTCTTCCAATCCTTCCTCTCTTTGTCCCAGAGGTTGCCCACTCGGGTTACTCCATTTTTCACCCATCCTCTCCATGGAGCATCCGAGCTACAGAAGATCTGGCTTCGCTCATTAGTAATCCATCGGTTTCCAAAAAGAGTTTGCCTTGCCACCTCCTCCCACCTATCAGGATGCGGGCGGGTTGGGGGGGGGAGCTTTCTCCAAGTTTTGAGGAGGCGGGGCCAAAAATCATATTTCCGTCCCTTCCCTCCCCTGGGGCATTGTGGTATTTTCCAGTAGCAGTCATCCAGCCATAGTAGGGGGTGGACCGACTTGGGGGCCTCGGGGGCCAAACGGGTCAGTTGCGCTAGTGCCAGCGGCCTCCATAATAGGGAATCTTCAAATATCAAGCTTATCACCCATTTTATGTTTAAGGCATTGGATTGGGTGAGAGGATCGAGTATGCCGAGACCCCCTTTGTTCTTGGGTTGGATGATGGAGTCCCAAGCCACCCGACTGATAACATGGGGGTCTTCACTATCCCCTCTCCATAGATAGGCTGCCACCTTCCTTTTCAGTATCTTCAAAGCCCCTGGGTTGAGGGGCCTGTCTTTGTTATCTTTAAAGTTTGATTGTTGGATTTGTTCTATGTTACGCATTTTTGTCAGAGGTTGTCCGATTTGTTGTTGTTATGCATTTTTTTTTTTTTTTTTTTTTTTTTTTTTTTTTTTTNTTTTTTTTTTTTTTTTTTTTTTTTTTTTTTTTTTTTTTTTTTTTTTTTTTTTTTTTTTTTTTTTTTTTTTTTTTTTTTTTTTTTTGTTATGTGTGTATTGCATTCTTACTGCCCTTGTAAATCGTAACCCACCAGTACTTCCGAGTCACTTTCACATGGGACCCCAAGCACCCTGCGCGCAAAAAGAAGCGAACTGGTGCGGGCCTCGTTTTGGTGCGCACCGCCAGCTGTTTTGCTCCTGGCTGCCGACCCCATAAAATTGCGGCAGTATGCAGGGCACAGTGGAGAAAAAATGGTCAGGAAACGTACGAGTGGTTTTAGCATGCACCTGTATGCATGCAACATCCTTTTTCTTGATTGATGTGAACCTACAGTCTGTCGTGTTTTCTGTCTGGTGTGGTGGATGGTACCCTTGAGGCCACCGGTTAGTCGCCAGAGCTGCCCGGTGAACCGTAGGCAGAGAGGCAGAAGAGGACAACAATCGAGGGGATGTAACAAACTGTTTCGTCGGAGTTTCACTGACTCATCAATCAGGAGGTTGAACCCTCAACAGTCTGCAGAATCACCTAACTGATTACACTGTAAGCGATAATCCACCTTAACCCCGATTGTGATCAAGCATTAACGACTGCCCGACAATTGATACTTTGAGGTGGGCATCAACCACTGCCCTCAAGGTACCTGTGACGAAAATCAAATCAGACTAGCACTCGCCTACACCAGATGCAAAACTCTACAGACTGTCGGTTCACACCCCATCACAAACCAGCAAAACACCAACGAAACAAAGAAAGGTCTATCACAGCCAGAAAATACATTCCAGACACGCCGCTGACATTAGAGGCACAACATGGCTAGGTAGTGACGACCCGACCACAAACGCTCAACCTGATTGGAGACACCGTCTTAGGGTGCTATCGAAGTCGTGGTATATATCATCAAACAGAAGTGCCCGGTAAACCGTAGGCACAAAAGGAGAATGTATACATGCTACGTTACCAGCTGTGATGATTGGAGAGGAGAATGAGGAGTAGGGGGACGAGGATTGGCAGGACGAGGATGAAGAAGGAGAAGCGGGGGAGGAGGAGGTGACGACGATGAAGGAGGAGGCCATGGCGATGGAGGCCACGGCGATGGAGGAGGAGGAGGAGGAGGAGGAGGAGGAAGATGAGGACGACGAAGAAGAAGAGGAGGAGGAGGAGGAGGAGTGGGAGGGGGCCAAAGTGATTGGCCACCCGATCACCTCCCCCCGCCCTCCCTGTTCATCTTTCCTGTTTCAATCAATCAGTCAATTGAAGATCCCATCGAATCGATTGATTCGATAGGATCTTGATAGGTCAATCGATCAATCAATCAATCAATCAGTCAATCGAAGAGGAGAATGAGGAGGACGGAGAACTTGAAGAAGATTAGTAGGAAAGGGACGAGGTGAAGGAGGAGGAGGAGGAGGACGACGACGACGACTGGGATGGTGCTGAAGTGATTGGCTGCGGCGATGGAGGCGGCGATGATGATGGAGGAGGAGGAGGTGGAGGAGGAGGGGGAGGAGGWGGAGGAGGAGGAGGCCGTGGCGACGTTGTAGTAGGTGGAAAGAAGGAGAAAGACGAAGACAAAGAGGAGGAGGAGGAGGAGGAGGAGGAAGAAGAGGAGGAGGAGGAGGAGGAGTAGGAGGAGAAGGAAGACGAGGAGAAGGAGGAGGAGGAGAACGAAGAAGAAGAGTAGGAAAGGGACAAGGAGGAGGAGGAGGTGGAGGAGGAGTGTGCTGGCCGACGTCGGAGTCCGGCAACGACAACAGCAAACTCCGGCGACACCGAGCAGGCCAAGACGCACGGGGGAGGGTGCCAGGGGCCCCGATTTGGAATTTGAAAATGGCCCAATCTGGGCCGTCGATCTCACAGATCTGACATCCCAGATTGGGTTGTGTTTTTCTTTCCCGCTTTTGGGGGCCCTGCTGTCCTCCAATAAGTCTTCCCGCCGGTGCCCCCGCTTCGCCTGTCCCCGCAGTCCACCCCGGCGCCGCCCAAGTCCCTGTTCCAGCACCTGCCCTATTTTTTTTTCTGATTGGATGTAGGGGCCCTGGCGGACAGCCAACCGGTTGTCCGATCGGACAGTCCCGGACGGTCAGGGGGGTCCCGGATGTGTGATCTGGTAACGTAGTATATATGTGTATATATATATGACGATATATTTGTGACGATATATATATATATATTGACGATATATATATACATATATATTCATGTGTAGGGTTTGTACTGATATATGTTAATGCAACTACTGTGTTCATGTGTGCATATGCGAGAAAGTTATTTTCTTAGGTATAAATGTATAAAAAGAAGGAACAATTGTTTTTCGCCTGACCTTTCTCTCCTAGGCAAAAACACATGCACACACAAGCTATCAACCTCCTGATGAGGGGTTCAACCCCATGATGAGTCAGTGAAAGTCAGACAAAACAGTCTGGCACAGTCATGCTCTATTTGTGGAGTTGCGTGTAGCGAAGATGACAACACAAAAGCTATCATACGACATTGAAACGATTAGGGCCTGCAAGAAACATGCTCATATGTTGACTGAAAACAGAGCTAGTTTGCTTCTGTTTTTTTTGCTTTTTCTCTCTCTTTTGGATGCACACATATAATCACACATGTGACTGTGTTACTTCAAGTTGGATTTATGTTACATGGGTGCTTGTGGGTAGAGGATGGTGGTGGATATGTATGATTCCTTTTTTGCATGTGCCGGGTTGATTGATAAAGAGAGAGAAACATAGATAAAATAGACACACACATGTAGAGAGAGAGAGAGAGAGAGAGAGAGAGAGAGAGAGAGAGAGAGAGAGAGAGAGAGAGAGAGAGAGAGAGAGAGAGAGAGAGAGAGAGANAGAGAGAGAGAGAGAGAGAGAGAGAGAGAGAGAGAGAGAGAATGCAAGAAAATTGGTGAAAATGAGTCATGCACAAGCATACTGTACCATATAGTGCAAGTGATGAGATGGAGAATGGACGGAAAAGGACGAGGAGAAACAAGAGAGAAAGGAAAGAGTACAAAATACCAGAAAAACATATTATGTAGTGAACACTGCAAATTAGAGGCTGATCATGCTGTTTGGGTTTGGGTCCAACCATGGACAGCAAGAAAATTACCAGAAAAGGAAAGAAACAATTGTGACGACCCGACCAAACACGGACTGAGACACACAGTTGATTTCTGAGTTTTGCTCAAGGACTGAATGCCTTGCTGAGTTTCCCACTTGCAACTAAGTTCTGCATGTCTGTGTGTGTGCACGCTTGCCGGTCTGCATGTCTGTCTGCGTGCTGGTTGGCTTGAGTGTGTGTGTGACCCCCAAGGGTACTTGTCCGTTCGTTGGGCCCTCAGGGCCGATACTTACCTGTGGCCGTGACATTGAGGGATTGCAGCGGGGGAAAACACTCAAGTAGCAGGTAGGCCAGTACCGCACCCTGAAGAGGTAGATGTGCGGGTACTGGAGGCCGAGCAGAAGAAGACAAAAGTGGCATTTTGAGAGGCCCTGTAGTTGTAGGCTAGGTCTAGGCGGGTACCAGTCCAACCAGTCTGAGTCTAAGGCCTGTACGGGCAATATCAGAGTCTGCAATGATGTTTCCCTCCGAAAGGGAGGAGGTACCGGTTGCTGAAAAGGCCAAGCGGCCTGGAAGTCACCCCCCAAGAGGCAAGCAGGCCGCTATATCTCCAGGCCGGGCGAAGAGCCCAGCCTCATTGCCGGTGTGCAAGTTTGGCAACACACTGGTTGGAGCGCTAGCTGGAGCAGCGCTGCTGGGGAAGGAGCAAGGACACGGAGGAGGAAGAAGGACAGGAGGAAGGGGGAGCGCCAGAGGTACTTACGTGGCTATGGTGGCAGCCATCTTCATCACCTTGGTGTGCGCTGCAGCAGGGAGACCCCAGCTGGGGTAGAGCTACACCAAGAAGCTTCGAGGCAGAGTCAGGAATGGCGGCCTGATCTAGAGCAGCCATAGCTGCTTTGGGTTGTCCTTTGGGCATCAGGGCAAGGCCCGGTAGTCCTTCGTAGCCTCGGCCTATGAGAGTGAAGAGGGAGGGAGGCGGCCATGGCTATGGTGGACCTCAAGTGATACCTGCAGTAGAAGAGGAACTCGGACATTCATTCTGGATCAGCCATTCAACATTGTACTGTTATTTCTTGTGTGAATAAGAGAGGAGGAGTAAAGGAGGAGGAGGGTGTTGAGCGAAGAAGAAGAGCTTTGTCATTTGTCTATGCTGGTGTACATCATCTTCTTCTTCTTTCTCTCTTCTTCTTCTTCTTCTTCTTCTTCTTCTTCTTCTTCTTCTTCTGCTTCTGCTTCTTCTTACCCTCTCTCTCCTCTCAAGTTCATTCATTTCTGTCTGCAATTGGACGGCATTATACTATCTGATGAATGTGTATCTCCAAATTGGCCAGGATCATAACACAATCACAAAAACAAACAAACAAACAAAGAAGAACCACGCAAAACAAAGTAAATACTAATGTCAACCAAACAAACTGCTTTGGTAAGGGACCAAAGTGGCCTACAAAAACAAAAAAGAAGAAGGAAAAAAAAAGTGGCGTACAAGGTTAGATGAAGTCTGCACAATGTCTGACACCCTGGCAAAGTCTTTTTTTTGTTTTGTTTTGTTTTTTTGTTTTTTTTGTTTTTTTGTTTTTTTTGTTTTTTTTGGACCATTTCTCGATTTATGCGTGTCATCCTTGTGCAGGGGCCATGCTAATCTTCTCTGACACCCTGGCAAAGTCATAGCTTCCTCAGTTTTGAAATTTTGATGTGAATTACAAAAAAAAAGTGACCCAAGCCAGCACTAGTGCATCACAATCTACGATTTGGTCGAAGCAGCCTCTATGTCGACCTTAGAGATGTTGAAGCTTCGTCATTAGTGGCAAGAAGCTTTTGTGAAACCATTTTATGATCCGCTCTTTTTCTCAAGGTCGGGATCTGACGATGAAAACCGGCAGCCACGGGTTTCTTTTGCAGCCACCCTAGGTTTTGTCTTGACCACAACGTGGCGACCCCACTGCCCGCTTGTGTGCTGGCACGATCCGAGGGGGCCTTCAGAGGAAGTGTGGCTCGGAACACGACTGTCGAGGACGCCGCCCTAAATTGCTGCAGCATACGACATAAAGGGTTTTTTGCAACCACCACAACCGCCTCTGGGATGTGGGTCAATCCAGTCAGTGCCAACCCAGAGGGAGTTGGGGTGGTCGCAAAAAGCCTGACGGAGAGAACCTCCGCCAAAAGATCGTTGTCGTTGAGAGAGACTCACATAATGAAAAGTGAGGCTCTTGCCATTTATGCCTGAGGCTCAACAACTTCGAGGTTCGGCGAGAGAAAGGTTCAGCAAAATAGGTAAGGGACTGCGGCGGCCTCATTCTCCAGATTTTGCTGTGGGTTGTACGTGGCCCCACTGAAATCGCATGTAGGGAGAGAGAGGTGTAATGGCTCTAAGTGACGACATGTGGGTGGGGACGGAGCATGCATGTGCTCCACGTGTGCTTAGGCATGATAGGTTCATGGAGTGTTCCCTGTGCGGTTAGTGCATGAGGGCTACCGTCTTCCCCCGAACATAACGCACCCTAAACATGAATGTATACAAGCTATATTTCCGGCCAGATACAGCCAAAATAAGGGTGCGTTGTGTTAAGGGGAAGACGGTAGTCACACTCCACCAGTGTAGCTATTGCTCGATCCAAGGGACATTCAAGAGGAGAATTTCCACACATGCACTATATCCTAGCCAGGCTTGAGTGTATGGAGCTCATGCTGAAGCACAGCATGTGAAGAAAAGACAACTTTTATGAGAATACTTTAGAAGACGTGTGCAAAAAACTTTGGAAGAAGAGGGGAGCTGCACAAGTGTGCAATACTGCAGAATGTGTGCAAAAATCTATCTCATACCTTTCTCAGCCTTTTGGC
>BFEA01000291.1:1437785-1454998 GCA_003427395.1 Chara braunii
GGATGAAGAGATACTCAGCAGGCTTAAGGCGCTGCTGGCGAAGACGGATCTAAGTACGACAACAGAGAGAAGTTTAAGGAAGCAGTTGGAAGAGGAATTGGGGGCAGACTTGTCGGAGAAGAAGCTGTTCATAAGGTCACACTTGGAGGCGTACTTAAATCAAGGGGCGACGGCAGAGGACGGAGAAGAGGAGGGTGATGATGATGCTGGGGAGAATGGAGCAGACGATAACGGCGAGGATCCCGACGGTGAGGTGGAAGATGAAGAGGAGGATGAAGAGGAGGAGGAGGTCGACAACAAAAAGCCCAAACCGAAGAAGGGAAAGGTTGAAGTGTAAGTCTCCTTCTTTCTCTTTTTTCTCTCTTTTTTTCTGTTAATGACGGACCGGATTGTTTGCTTGTTAAACTAACAACTTTGCCTTTGTTTCTTCTCGGGAGAGGCAGTGCCTATCCTGCTCTCTCTCTCTCTCTCTCTCTCTCTTTTGCTCTGTCTTTCACTGTATATGTATTATGTATTGGCCTCCCGCATTTGCAACAGTATTGTGCAGCAAGGAGTTCATTGATCGGCTTTTACGATTCGGATTACCCATCTCTTCCACACACACAGAGAGAGAGAGAGAGAGAGAGAGAGAGAGAGAGAGAGAGAGAGAGAGAGAGAGAGAGAGAGAGAGAGAGAATCTTGAAGTGCATTTGATGTCGATTCGGTTGCACAGGAGTTTTTGGGAACATAGCCTTCCACCTGATCGTCGATGTCGCGGGATTTCCTCCTCGTCTTTCGTTCCCCACTTCCTCCCCTCTCTCTCAATCGCTCCTCTTCTCCCATCCTGGTCAGAGTAGGGTTTCCATCATGCCGTTGCAACGTTTCCCTGCTTTTTTTTGTCTTTTACGTATTGTCATTGCTGTGGTGCTCGGTATGTGGTGTGCTGACGTGTCTCTTATGTCTACCCCTTCTCGCATCCTGATCTGTCGCGTTTGTCCCTGTCTTTTTTCTATTTGTCTCCTTTGTAGGCCCATTTTACGACAACCAGTGATACATTAGTATGTATTAATATATATCGTCGCAAACAGAACTGCCCGGTAAAACCGTAGGCAGAGAGAGAGAAGAGGACAACAAACGAGGGGCTGTGACAAACTGTTTCGTCATATATATATAATATATCTATCTATCTATATATATATATGTGTATGTATATAGCCAAACATAGTATATAAATATACAGATCTTTGTCCCCCTCTCCCGCCTTTATTATGCTGACGTGTCTTATTTTTGGCCTCTTGAGATAAGATGCCGTGATTGTCTCGTCTTCACTCAAGTGCTGAGGAGGTCTCTTAGCAATTGACGATGCTGACATGACGGTGATGACGTGGAGATAGAAGAGACTGGCCTGGGGGCTATGGTGATGTCGATGGGGATGGCGATGGGGATGGCGATGATGACGTGGCGATACTGACTGACATGAGGCCGATGGTGGTGATGGAGCTGCGTTGATAGTGATGGTGCCGTCGACATTGGATTGATGATGCTGGGTATGACTTGGACACATGGCTATGGTGATGGCGATGGCGATGGCGATGATGGTGTAGTAGTGAAGGTGACAATGCGGGCGATGGTGACGTGTGAAATAGAGACGTGGCGATGGTGGGACCTCGAGGTGTAGTGAAGGTGGTGGTGGTGATGGCCATGGCGATGGCGATGGCGATGATGGTGGCGATGATGATGTAGTAGTGAGGATGAGAATGCGGTTGCGATGATGACGTGTGAGATAGACACGTGGCGATGGCCGGACCAGTTACGTGATGGTGATGTTGATGATGACGATGGGGTTGAGTTAATTGTGAGCGATGGTGGGATCTCAAGGTGTAATGAAGGCGATGGTGATGGAGATGGCTATGGTGATGGTGATGGTGATGGTGAAGCCGTCTATAGTCTCATCAAGATAGTGACGTGACGATGCAGTGTGACCGTCTTTCTGACGTTGCACCGATGACGTGGCTCGTTGTCGTGGCGGCGCTGATGGCAACGATGACAGGTTTCAGAAGTGCTTTTTTTTTGTTTTAATTTTTGCAAGTGCCTTTTTTTTTTCTTGTGTAATGCTTTTGCAAGTGATGATCTCGACCATCCATCTATCTATCTTATCTCCACATTCTCCATCTACCTACATTGTCTTCAGTCAATCAACCAATCAAATCAATAAACCAATCAATCAAGCGTGTCGGGCGAAGGACGTTTCGATTATTTTGCACTCTTTTTTTGTTGGGTACATTTCTTTTACGATTACGTATTTTGCACAGTTTTTTTATTTTTTCATTTTTCCTTTCGGGTCTGAGGCCATCTGTCGAAGTTGACTTTTCGTTAAATTTTCAAATAATAATTTTGCTCACGCGACGAAATTGAACACAGGATTTCCTCCCCCCCCCCCTTCTTCATGTGCTTTTTTTCAAATCTGGTGCCGATGGCTCAGTGTGTTATTGCATACCGCCTGCAATCATGGAACCCAAGCATCTGGAAGGGTCAAAAGTGACAACAAAAAATTCTTTGTTCAATGTCGTCGCGCGGGCAAAATATTTCAAGTTTACCGAAAAGTCAGATTCGAGTGGCCTGTCTTGAGATTTCGAAATGTCCTCGAGTTCTATTAGAGCTCGAAAATGGCGGGAAAATTTGGCGGGAAAGTGGATTGACGAGCGGCTTGTTCACTCTTTCGACCGTTGATGTCATCTGTCGGGATCTGACCACCAACCGTAATCATGTCTTTAGCCTTTCTTTCTTTGCTTTAATCTGTCTTCTTTTTCCCACCTCTTCTTGCTTGTTTTCTTTTTTCTGTTGTTGTGATATCTTCTTTTCTATCTCCTTGGGGTTTACCTATCCTCCTCCTCCTCCTCCTCCATCTTCTTTCCCTCCTCCTCGTTTCTTCTTTGAAGGTGCACTCTTCGACAATTTTGCGTCTTGACTTGCCAAGGCACGTCGTCCCTCTCCTTCTCCTCCTCCTCCTCCTCCTCCTCCTCCTTGTTTCTTCTTTGAAGTTGCACTCTTTGTTTCTTCTTTGAAGCTGCACTCTTCGCCGATTGCGCGTATTGTCCTTACGAAAAGCAACGTGGGACTTTCTCCTTCTCCTTCTCCTTCTCCTTCTCCTTCTCCTCCTTCTCCTTCTCCTCCTCCTCCTCCTCCTCCTTCTCCTTCTCCTTCTCCTTCTCCTCCCCCTTGTTTCTGATTTGAAGTGGCACTCTTTGCCAATTGTGCGTGTGGTCCTTGCCAGTGGACCTCCTCCTCCTCCTCCTCTCCCTCTTTTCTTCTTTGACGCATTTGTTTTTCTTTTCTGTATCGTTCAGTGCCTTTTTTTCCACTCCATCAAGCACATCTCTTTCAACGAATATATTCCGAAAGGCTTAGTCTGCTTTGAATGTGTCCTAAAGCCCTGCGTACTCGTTCCCACGTTAATGTTTGTTCTGGATAACTGCTGCCAAAAAAAATGAGATTACTCTTAAATCCCTGCATATGACCCCTTCCCATGCCCCCCCCCCCCCCCCCCTCCCATCCCCCCCCCCTCTACCCATGGCCCTTTCCCCCCCAAAAAAAATTCCCTTGCTCCCATTCCCTGGTTTGAGACGGCAAATTGCCGCCTTTCCCATGCCCCCAACCAACCGAAGGAAGGACTCTGCATGCTAGCTTAAGTTCTGGAATCTTGTCGATCAATCAAGCAACACACATTGTTTGTGGTCACTTCTTTGAGGATTTTGAAATCGGAGGTCTTTCGCTGGCTCTCCTCATATATGAAAATTCGAGTTGAAGACCGCAGTGAAAAAAAAAAATGATTAGATGGACAGTTTGTGCAGGAGGGTGGGGATGGGGTGGGTGGCTGGATGGGGGGGTCGGTTGGGGGTTGGAAAGAAAAAGAAAGCAGAAAAATAATAGAAAACAACAAGGAGGAGGAGCTTAGAGGTTAATTTCCGCATAGAGAGGCGGTTCAGTAACGTAAGATCAAGGGGTCATCTGGTTTTGCAGAGGGGGGGGTTGTTTGGGGTTTGGGTGAGGGATGGAGACAGGAAAGCCCGAGGTCGCGAACCCTCTTTTTTACTGAGGGTTAATAAATTTAACCGTAGTTAAATCAATGGTGCTCGCGGTTCTAAAATGCTATTGACCTCTATCCCCTTCCATTCCCTGATTGGAAGATAAGGGGCATCAATTGAACGTGGGGCCTTCCTAAGGACACTGGCAGCGTCTTGTATTTCAGCAGATGACGATCTTTTTCTGTTGATAAGGAATATTTTTTTCCGGTTGATAAAGATATTTACCCATATATATAGATAGAGATTTATATTATAATGATCATGCCTTGCCTTGATGGAGAAGTGGGGAGAAGTGGGGAATGGTTCAGCGCTGATAGGATATGCTGCATATGTGTAGAGAGAGAGAGAGGTAAAGGCACACAAACTTTGTCTGTGAGCGGAAGTTACGTGCGTGACAGAAGGAGATAGGGGCAGGAAAAGATGAGAGACAGAGAGAGAGACACACACAGAGACACAGAGAGAGAGAGAGAGAGAGAGAGAGAGAGAGAGAGAGAGAGAGAGAGAGAGAGAGAGAGAGAGAGAGTTGGCCGTGGATGATTTTGCCGGGTTGCATCGTTTTATTGCTACGGAAGTCTATCGTTGGCTCTTCGACAGGTGTGCAGCGTGGGCATTTGTAAATCCCTTTGGCTACCGTTGACGTCAACGGTTCAACTCTCTTGTCACAAAGTAGGTTCCGCTATCATAGGTCTGCTGCAAAGCAAAGCAACCCTACCCCTCCGCCTCCATCGTCACTATGACATCTTTGCACTGGTTCTCATTTCGTGGTGTCGAACGCGGTGTCATTCATGACCATCGCTATCGCCATCGCCATCCCGTCTTCAGGAAGACACCATCACCAACGCCGAGGGCCTGTGTTATGCCACCCTCGCCATCCCCATCGCCTCCTCATCGCCATCCCCATTCGACTGTGGTGGTTGGGTCAAGCTGTGCGCAGCCATCCCCATCCATCCCTACCGTCTTCCCACGAACACAACGCACCTTCATTATGGCTGTACCGGACCTGAAACACAGCTGCAGTCTTCCCCCGAACATAACGCACCCTGAAATTGAACGTATACAAGCGATATTTCCGGTCCGGTACAGCCAAGATGAGTGTGCGTTGTGTTCGGGGGAAGACGGTAGCATGCATTCATCATCAGCGTGCGTTGTGTTCGGGGAAAGACGGTAGCATTGCACACCAACGGTCCATGTTCTCCTCCGCTGGACACACAGAACTCATTGCGCGGCCGACTGCTCCTTGTCAACGGTTATGCAAGACCTGTTCCTGGAACACAAGCCTGCCTGCCTGCCTGCCTGCTGTGCGGACCTGTTCCTGGAACACAAGCCTGCCTGCCTGCCTGCGTGCCATCTTGGCGGACCTGTTCCTGGAACACCAGCCTGCCTGCCTGCCTGCCTGCCTGCCTGCCTGCTTGGCGGACCTGTTCCTGGAACACCAGCCTGCCTGCTTGGCGGACCTGTTCCTGGAACACCAACCTGCCTGAGAACTTGGAATGGAACAGTGGTCTGCCGGCAGGACCTGAAATTGAACACAGGTTAAAGTTGGGTTTCCAGTTTTTGTGCTTTTGGCTCTCCACCGCGGGACGTGAAACAGGTCCACCATCGCCATTTCTGCTTGCGGACCTGCAGGAACCAAGCTTCTATTGTCTTCTCATGTTCCTCTCCGCTCAGGGTACACTTACCGCGATCGAGATCGCCTCCGATCTTGATGTGATTCGTATTGATCATTCATTACGTACCTTCATGCCCTTTTTATTTATTCTCTGCATCTGGTCGCATCTCGATTCCGACTCGGGTCTGTATTTCGGAGGCGATCCCCCCTGTATCTGGTCCTCATGTCTGTACGAAAGGAGCTAGGCTCTTCATTCCCTATCTACGCTTTTATGCGATCCCCTGTATCTGGTCTTTCTGACCACATGAAGCTGTATGTCATGCTTCACTTGAAAGAGTTGGGTACCAGCTTTTCTCCCTTCTTTGGGGGGGCGGGGGCGGGGGCGGAGGGAGGAGGGGAGGGGAGAGGTTATGAACGGAACTCCTTTGAACCGGCAACTTCACACATGACGAAAAACGTTTTGTGGATACGAATTTTGTCCATTTCGCAGATTGACTTATCTATTTTAATGAGCACAGACAGACAGACCTACGCAGTCATTTTCCTCGTGTAGACATGTATCAAGCTCAGTACAGAAAGTCCAAAACTGTTCGTGCTCAAAAAAAAAAAAAAAAAAAAAAAAAAAGTTGTAGGTCAATCGTATCCAAAAACAAGTCCAAGTTCATGCATGGAGTGAAATGAATCAACTTCGCTGTACATCTCTCTCTCAAGTCCCCCCGGTTTAACGGTGCTGGTGAGTGCCTCATCTATGGCTTCTTCACGGTTATGAAAAGGAATGTTATTACGGGATAACGAACGTTATGGATAATGTTGTGGATAATGTATAATGTTATGGATAAGGTGATGTTATGGATAAGGTTCCTTTTTATAGGGGTGAAGCGTTACCTTGAGTTTATTAATGTAATTGGTCGATGGTGCGTTGCCTCATCTAGAGCTTTTTCACCCTTGGTGTTGCAGCAGGCAGGCGATAACACTATGGCAGCAGCTGAAAGCCCTCGATGGGGCGATATGGGCCTTGCTCCACTGCACAAGCTTGTAAATGTACCTGGTGCTAAAAATGGTCGTAATGCATTCTGAATGTTGGATCAGTACGAATGCATGTAGTCAGCGGCCCTTTCCAGGTACATGTAGAATGTTGTGTAGTGTAGAGAGGCCCTATGGCTCCCCCCTGTCTCTTCAGCGTGATCTCGAAGTTCGTGAGCATTTCATCAGATTCTAAGAAGTCCATCGGCGCGTTCGCAGATGGCGGGAAATTTTCATCCCGCCAATTTTTTTGAAAACTCTTTACCGCCAAGTTTTTGAGAACCCTTTTTTTCCCGCCACTTTGAGGGGCAAAAAACCGTTGGCGCTTATCCCAAATTCATACGAGCGGCGCGAAATTGCATCCCGCCATTTTTTTTAGTGTTTTTTTTTTTTTTTTTTTTGAGAAGTTGTCATTTTATATTCAAAACAATATAGATCGAGGCCGGGGTCCTCACAATTCAACCCGGAGTAACTCAGAGCCATGCTGGAAAACGGGTCCAGCGTCCCAGTCCCCTCGGCCCCCTTTTTTGTTTTTGTTTTCTTTGAGAAGGGAAATTGGTGCTCAGTTGGTATATCCACGAACTGTTGTGATGCCGACCTGAGCTCGAGCCCAGGGGTCAGGTCCCACTAGCAAAGAGGGTTGGATAAATATCCTGAATCTGGACGTGTTTTAAGCAGGGGTGCGGAAAAGCAGTTCAATCTCGACTTTCTGCACCTTTCCACAAACAAGTCCAGATTCAGGTGTTCAATCCAGTCCTCTTTGCTAGTGGGACCTCGCCCCAGATGGAACCTTATGCATGAATAAAATAATTCTGAATTGCCTGGGCTGGTCAGCTTAAACGATCATGTCTCAGGGTAGGGGAAAAAAGAAGAAAAAGAAAAAAGAAAAAAAAGAAAAAGAAAAAAATGTATGTTGCCGTTTGGAGAGAGCTGACTAGAGACGACAAATTGTCAAAACTCGCGTGGAAAACGACGAAAGCGTGAAATAGACAAACGAACGTTTTTTTTTTTTTTTTTTTTTTGGACAAACGTACGCGGTGCACCTCCCAAGCAAGTACGAGTTGTTCACGACATGCACGAGAGGCAAAAAGTTATCGTGGTTCATCTTCCCATGTTCTAGCGGCAGATTCATTCTCATCTGCACATTTGGTGAGTGGTGGAGCGAGGCCGCTCACGACATGCACAAGCGACAAAAACGTTATCACGGTGCACCTTCCCATGTTCTAGCGGCAGATTCATTCTCATTTGCACATTTGGTGGTGAGTGGTGGAGCGAGGCCCTAAGTTCGAGTTTATCAGGGGGTAAAGCCCGTTGGAATGCACCCAGTCGTGAAAAAATGCTCGGGTGCATGATACGTACGTGGATGCGAAGATGTCTACGTACGTTTTCGTAGCTGTGATCAGAGAGATCACAGTTTCGCTTGCTGTTCTTTTTCGTAGCTGTGATCAGAGAGATCACAGTTTCGCTTGCTGTTCTTTCTCGTCCAGACGCGACATTGTTGTCTGCAGGAATGCTCCTGGACGTGAAATGCTCAGGTGCATGATCGATACCTGGATGCGAAGACGTTTAGGTATCTTGTCATAGCTGTGATTAAAGAGATTATTATTAAGTTTGGCTTGCTCTGTCGGCCGTAGGACTGCTCCTGCACGTGAAAATTGCTCGGGTGCATGATCGATACCTGGATGCGAAGAAGTCTATGTCCCTTTTCATAGCTGTGATTAAAGAGATTATTATTATTATTATTCAGTTTGGCTTGCCGAAGTTCTTTTTCGTCGTCCAGACGACCTACACGTGGCAATCGCACGTTCGTTTGTTTCACTTTTCCGTACATCGAGACGGGTGAAGTAATCACTTCAGCATTTCATAGTATAGTTGCAGGACGAGTTTTTTTTTTTTTTTTTTTTTTTCAACTACGCTATATTCTTCTCTCAAATCTTTCATCTTACAAATTCTTTCAATTTAAAAAAGAAAAATGAAAAAATTCTTTTAATTCACCTTCACTACCTACCTAGTCCCCTGTATAAGCTGCAGGGCGAGTTTAGCTCAGCCAGTTTCTTTTCTTTCTTTTTTTTTTCCTGAGAAAACACTTGTTTAAATTCCGAAACAAAACAGCTCATCTGATTCCAGGCCCTCGCAATGTTCCGGGTGAAAAAAAAAAGAAGGGAAAAAAAAGAAAAAGGAACTGGGAGTTATACCCAGCTTCTCTTTTAAAACAACTCGACAATTTCTCAACCTCTTTCATAGCTTATTAAAAGCCTCTTTTCAGACAAGCCACCCAACCTATAGGCTGGAAATACCCCTCCTCTACCCTCTAATCGTGTCTATCCCTACCCCTATTAAACCGCCAGTAGGCGACCCCAGCATTGCAGAAAGAAACTTGTCCCCACGGTCCGGCGTGCCGTTAGTAAATTTTACCAACGCCTGGTGTCGTCGCATTACCGGCCTCCGAAAGAGGCCCGCCCAGTCCCCAATGTATGGGTGTACTGGTGGTTTAAGGACAACTCAACAGACCTATATCAAAGTCTTCCACCATCCTCCACGGCTGGTACGAACCAGCGGTTCCATCCTTCCTCAGGATTCTCCGGTCCCTCCCCCCCTTTCGAACCAGCAGTTCCATCCTCCCCCCGGCACTGTAGGGTCCCATCCCCCTCTGGCTGTCTACTGCAACAACCAGAAAGCGACCTAGTGCCCTGGACTCTCCTCTCCCACCCCCCTCTGGCTGTCTACTGCAACAACCGGAAAGCAACCGAGTGCCCTGGTTGTGAGAAGGACTACTCCTGATTAACAGTGATTATGCTATTTTACTAATTTCCCCCCACACCAGTTTCACCAAATCACTTTTTCTCTTCGTCTGACCATCGGCAGCACCCCGAAAAGTGAAAACAAGTCCGCCGGTAGCGGTTCTCGGTAAAGCTTGGCGTGCAATCCGGGGACACCAGGCCCAGGTCTACTGGTGGTTTGAACCGTTAACGTCTCGTTAGAATGGGTTTCAAGGACCCTTTGGAAAAATGTGAAAACGCTCTCTAAGGAGTGTCCTAAATTTTTGAGGACTCCTGAGCCAAGTAGTTCTGATTCTCAAAGTACCTTGTGAGATACTTCGAAAATTTGAGGAATTCGGCATCGGAGCGGAGAGGGCATCCTCCGAATCTGAATAGTTGCTGCGTCCCATTGGCCGAAAGCCGGAAGCACAACTCTTCTGTTTTGGTAAACGAAGACTTTCTCAAGTATTTTTTGGACCGCTTTTCCGTCGATTTAGGCTCCTTCCCCTCCGTCGGAAGGACACGTATAACTGGGACGCTGAAAATCCTTGAAAATGTCAAAGGACTGGTCCTATTTTTTTAAAGGACCAGGACGCTGAAAATCCCCTATTTTTTTAAAGGACCAGGACGCTGAAAATCCTTGAAAATGACTAAGGACTGGTCCTATTTTTTAAAGGATTGCCAGGGAGTGTCTAACGAGACCCTTAGTACCAGGGTCGGAATTGACTCTGATTGAAGTATGCAAATATTTTTCTGGGAGTGAAAACACTTCTGTTTATTTCGGAAGTTTTCTCTCGTATGGTGGAACCTACTGCATCCCTTGTCAACAGAAACGAGGACAAAAAAACGCCAGTACCCATCCCAGCTATCCTGTGTGCACTCACCGGTGAACACGGCGCAGGGGAAAGGCTTTGGCCTGGCACGGATGAAAAATGACTGGTGGTGCCTGGTAGGCCTTTTGTCACCGTGACGGTTTGGATTGTGAGGGGTGGGCAAATATGTGCATCATGAAAAGGAGGTGCAGATGCACTGGTGGTCCAAGTGGAATGCACTTTTCTGTGGTTTCTCTTTTTCTTCAGAAACTTGGGCAACACTCGAGGAGGTGATAAGAGCACCCACCTAAAGTGGCCTTCCAAGTGAAGGCTCCGTCTATTGGTGGGCACCTGCTGGGAAGCGGGTCCATTGTCCCACTCATTACAAGACATTACTGCCAGTTCGGTGATCCGCTACTCATCTAATGCTGGCAATTACAATTATTCCACCTGTGTCCACTGCAGTGCCAGTGGCCAAGCTAGCTCTCCATTCCCTAAAGGCAAGGGAGGGGGGGGGGCAGGACTGTACGCTGCCCATCGGCCCCTGTACCGAGGAGAGAGCAGCCTGCCTCCACCTCTGTGGCTTTATTATGCCTGTCACCAATTACCGATGGCCCTCCTGGGTTGTGGATGTTCGGCCTGGGTGGAGATGGCTCCTGCGGCCCAGCTACTTGGTCTGGCTTGGTGGATCCATGTTGGAGGCTGGGCGCATTAAGCCGGCTGGCCAGTGGTCAGGTAGTGGTGTGGGCGACAGGGGTCTTTTTTTTTTTGGCCTTGCGGTATTCAAGAGGGTCCTATGTGTAACCAATTCCGCCACATGGGGCAATTTTCCTTTTCTAACCACCAGTGCAGGGCCCCAGCCAACTTCAGAATCACGATTGAGCCTGTCCGAAAAAATTGGGGCAACCGGACCGAACTGGCTGGCCGTGCTGGCATTTCCGCAGAGTTTGGCGCAGAGCGGGAATCCGCCTCGTACAAAAGAGGCACGGATGTACTGGTCCTTGGTGCGTCTGGTAGCAAATATGGTAGACTTGAGTTGCATTGTGGCCATACTCCTGCCCTGGTGCCATACTGCCGTCCTCCCCTGAGCATAACGTACCCTGGTCATGATTGTATACGAGCTATCTTTCCGCTGCGGTATGCCCACAGTGAGGGCTTTGTGTTTTTTTAGGGAAGACGGTAGGCCTGTTTTGACCACATATTGCTGCACCTGTGCAGTGCCTGGTATTATGTGGTGGTTTCTGAGGTGGTATGTAGCCAACCAAAATCTGAAAGAATCTGAAGGAAGCACAAAAAATACCACAAAGATAGGTTTAGATTTTTGTAAATTCACCAACTGTGATTCTTGGATGTCGGCCTGTCAAATATTGCTTGAAATGTTTTCGTTTGCAAGCTATTTTTGGTCTGTGCACGCCAATCGCATGTCTGCATCTGGTCTTGTGCTCAGTGTGGTGGTGCGGTGTCAGCTGGGTCTGATGACCGTCATGACCAATTTCAGATGGAAGTTTTAGTGTCGGGGTGTCTGGGGGGGCAAGAACGGACGGGGTGGGTGTTGCTCCTTTTGACAGAAATTATCGAATCGCTGTGTCGGTTGGCTGCCGGATCGGTTTGGTGATTATTAGCATGTCCATGTCCACAAAGAAATAGACAACAAATCAATAAGCAGGGTCGTGTCCACAATTCTTGGGGTGGGAAATTAGTGTCGGGGTGTCTGGGGAGCGGATGGGGTGGGTGTTGCTCCTTCTGACAGAAATGATCGTATCACTGTGTCGCTTGGCTGCCGGATTGGTTTGGTGATTGTTGGCATGGCCGTGTCCACAAAGAAAGAAACGACAAAAAAATAAGCAGCGTTGTGTCCACAATTCTTGGGGTGGGAAATTAGTTGAGAGAAGAGTGGTGTTCCGACTTTGACAATTTTTTGTGCTCAGACTTATATGCCGAAAAGAATCCGATAGAATGTAAGAAATCAGACTCATAGAATTGGTGGTTATCTTTGCAGGGAAAATATTTTAAAAATCAAGGGGGAAAAGTTTAAAGACGAGAAAATCAGTTTTCACGGTGAACGATCACTTTTTGTCCTTTTTTCTTTTTGCAGTTTTTGGCTCACTGCTGCTACCACTCGGCTGGATTTTGTTTTGCGAATCGCGCAAGTCCCTGGAATTTGCAAGTGGCAAGGAGGCTGGTGGTTTGCAGTGGCATTCCACCCTTTGCAGTTATTCACACTGCCACTGTCTTTGGTCGTACTATGTAGAATTGATGAGGAAATCGGAGTGATGATATTCTCGAGTTACCTCAGAGCCTCTTTTGCACGCGGCAGATTACCCCTGCGTGCCAAAAAAAAAAAAAGGGACTGCTACGACGGCGTTTTCGTTTTCTTGTGGCTGGCGCCGTCAGCATATTGGTCGGGAAGCAGTGTTCATCCGAAGAACCTGGGTTGGTGGAATTTCGATTCTCAAGTTTGCCTGCACGATGTGACGCACGTGCAGGGGGGGAACATGCGGAGATGGTGAGAGAGAGAGAGAGAGGGAGAGAGGCGATTGACACACACGAGAAGCAGGCGCACTGCTGCACACGAGGTACTGGTGGTTCACTGGCTCACTGCCAAACTTGCCTAAAGTGGCATTATCAGATCAACTCGACAGGTCATGATGGCCTTGATCGGTTGTTATCCATTTGCTTCAGGCCGCTGGCCCTGCACACCGAGTTTTGGCGGCGCATCTGGCCGCTGCCGGAGGCCGAGTGCGGCCCCCGTGTTCACCGGCGAAATGGCGACATGGCTGGGGAAGGTACTGGTGGTTTAAGACCACATCTCCTCAGGTTTGTTTTCACTTTCTTAAATGAGGGATCCCCTCAGGTCTGTACGATTCTGTTTTTTTTTCTTTTCTGGTCGGTCATATGAGTATACGATCTGCTGTCAACTAGACCACCAGCATGAAACTGCCGGTTCACCTGAAGCAAGCAGAGTACTGCTCTTGCTGCTTTATGTGGCAAGAGCATTTCGATTCAGGCCTGGGCCGGTAGCAGAAGCGGGAGGCCAGTTTGAAAAAAAAGGCGCAGTTGCAGGCTCGCGAGCATTGGAAGGTAGCTTTGTCGACTTAGGCTCGTTTGAGCTGGTGGTTTAAACCACCAGTACCTACCGGTTGGGACGGCCGTGAACGCGGTAGCGGAATCGGCCCGCCCCTTTGGTCCAAATTCATTCGAACCCAGGAGGTACGAAAAATGCGGGAGGTACTCGTGGTTTAAATTTCCTTGGCAAAAGGATTGGAGGGTGCAGATAAGGTCAGTAGAGACCTTTTAGAAGCCTGGCGAAGGTCGGGCACAGCTCCATCTCCAGATGAACTGTATCTCCACTCCTCGAAGTTGGGTTGCCAGGGGCTGCAGACTAGGTTCAGGGTATGTAGAGGTCTGGCCGAGGCCCGTGGAGGACGGGCTCAGCTCCGTTTTGAAGAGGAGATGTCTCTCTACTGCCTTCAAGTTGGTGTGGCAGGGCCTCTGGACTAGGTTCAGGTGGACTAGTAGTTTAATCAAGGGGAAAATTGCATCTGTACCCCACTTAGAGATGGGAATACCCGCTATACTCAGTCCCAGTGCCAACTTGCACCTATACCCGGAAAACGGCCAGTGGAAATTATTTTACTTCTCCCACTCCACCAGCCAACATATCCACCGAGTCCTTTTCTTTTTTTCTAAGAAAAAAAAGAGGGCAATGTGCTTGAGGTGGGATTTGCCTCCTTGTCTTTTCCTTCTGTGCTGTTCTTTTTTCTGGTTTCTGCTATTTGTTATTTGCTTGTTCAGTCACGAATATGACATGCTTCGATTCTTTGGCTGCCTGTGTTTGTTTGTAACCAGTGGACAGAAGAGAAAGGCAGGGGGTCTGAGCAAAGGCCACAAGCTGTCAGAGGGCCTGGCTTCAGTTCTGGGCGTGGACGAGCTTCCTCGTACTCAGGTGATTGACTCCTCCTCTGTGACTACCGTCTTCACCTGAATACAACGCCCGGTCATTGTAGCTGTATTTGGCACGACTTTCAGCCCAGATACGGCGCTAATTACCAGGCGTTCTATTCGGGTGAAGACGGCAGCAACTCCATTGCATGTCTGACGATCGACTCCTCGGCGACAAGCAACTCCCTGCATGTCCAGTAAATGTCGTACTGCAGTGGGCACGACGTGAACATGTTTTGCCAGTTGAGGCTGGGCATTTTGGCTCTCTGTCCTGGGTTCCCCTCTCTACCTCCTCAGCAGCCTCTGCTGAATAGATCTGTTCTGAACATGTCCGACCCGACACACCTGCTTTCAAGACTTTTAGCGGACATGTCTGACAGGATGCACCTGCAATCAAGACTTGTAGCGGACATGTCACGCACGCACACCTGCGATCTGCGATCAACACTTTTGTGAAGCGGGTTACTACGCAAACAGTTCTCCTGGGTACAGGTCCAGAGTTCCTTGCAATACACAAAAAGTGATGTTGAATTACAACTTGCAAGTTGAATTAGGAGCAGGCCCTGGGGTTGAGAGGCATGTGCGTAAAAGGAGGGCCGTAATAGTGACCAGGTTCATGCTATGAAAGCATACGATGAACAGAACACCAAAGCGGGCTGGCCCTTACTCCATCCCTCTTAGACGGGCGCTGAATGAGAACATAGGTGCAGAGTAAAAACAAACAAACAAACAAACAAACAAACAAACAAACATAGGTGCAGAGTCCTGCGGGACATCCGTTAAAATTGGAATAATACAGAGAAGATTAGCATCGCCCCTGCACAAGGATGACACGCATAAATCGAGAAATGGTCCAAAAAAAAAAAAAAAAAAAAAACATAGGTGCAGAGTGAACCCAAAAGTTGGTATATGTAGGCCCGCTGTGATCCGCCACAATTGATTATAGAGTCGCCTGTTCCACTTTCTCTAGAACTTTGGAATGCATCTGATGCACCTGACGATACAACTTGAGCTACCTTCTGACCCTCTTTAGTTGCACCGTGAATCTGAACGCCACTGCATGAGTGACTCATGACTCGTGACTGCAGTAGTATGATCGCCTGCTACTGACATGACGGCATCAAGACCCTCCTGCAGAGCAAAGGGGGGCCCTCCTCACACAGCCACCTTGTTCACGTACGCTTCCCCTGGTATAGCCGGGTACTTCTCTATGATCTGACTTCATATGGAATCGAATCAGCAATCTTTGTCTCGAGAACCAGATAACCGCTGAGCTCTGACAGGCTGTTCAAAAGTGGAGCCATACAGGTCATGAGATCAGCCCAACCTCTTCGCACCGGCCCTCCTCATGCATCAACCTGCTGTGGTTGCAATATACGACTAGGTACTGTGACAAGTGGCATGGTTCAAGACTTCTCCCGATCCCTATCCTGTTCGGAACCGGACCAGCTCTCTCTAGTGTGCCACTGCCGGATGCCTAACGACTCAGTAATCCCGTGCTCAAAAGTTTATCCATCCCAACTGTGGCATCCATCCCAATCCTGCGCCGTAATAACAGTATAATCACTCACTGCAGGGGACGTGGGCCCTCCTCAGGTAGCCACTTGGTCCACGCATGCCTCTCCGCCACCTTCTGCTCCGAGCAGTACTGTTTGGTACTCGATCTTTGTCGCATCTGCTGAGGCCTTCAGCCCTGCAATCGTGATGCCATGTTTCAAGAGGGAGCCTTGCCGGTTGTGACGTCCATGCCATCCCTTCATGGCTGCAGCTTGATTACTTTGTCACCCACAGGGCATTACTTGAGATCTCCATGCGGGCTACATGGCCCCGTCCTCAGAAGTGCCATCACTTGCCCGTACATTTCCGGTACTTAGTACTGTTCCGTACTTCTCTTTGATCTGACCCTGAAACGAAAAATGGGACTGGCGATCTCTGTTGCAACTGTTGGATCCAGGCAACTGGAGAACCTGTTTTGAGTCTCTCCGAAAATTTAGGAGGCCGAGCGCTGTAGATCAAATGAATCGGAGGTGGGTGGCCTCCGAAAGGGGTCCGCGGCCAATAGCTGACATGTACTGGTGCTTTAAGCCAGTTCAACCATGCAGTCGAGAACCTCCTGCAGGTCACTTGGGTCCCCCCGGCAAGATGGAGCGTTGTGTAGAGTCGCTGATCTCTGGCTCAACAGTCGTCGCCTGCCTTGATAACTGCAACCATCCGCAGTGCCCAAAAGTTGAGCCATACGTCGTGATTTCTACCACACAGCTGCATGGCTACTGTTCAGGATTTCTCTTTTTATACATGTTCGCAGTCTTCGTAGTAACAGGGCAGATTTTAGCATTGAGCGTCAACTTAGTTGTGGAATCATTGAATGCTTATTTTGACTCGGAAACGACAGGAACACACGTGGTTAACCAGGGGTGTTATTTTTGACGAATTTTGCACCGAATTGCACTGAAACTGTCATATTGTGCTGATTTTTTGCTTTTCTTCTTGTTTTTCTTTTTGTGTGATATATATGTGCTTTAGGGTACATCATGTGTGCAGTTTTGACATGTTTGGATCAATAATGAAAAAGTTGGCATTTTGTTGAATTCGCTGGACGCTTCATTTTGACTCGGACAGTGTTTTTGTGTTAGGGTTTCATAGTGTTTTTTTTGTTTTTTGTTTTGTTTTTTTTTGCCTGTTTCCGGAATCCGACTTCGTTTATTTAAAAAAAATGAAAAACGAAATTCGATTTAAACAAAATATTAAAAAGAAAAAATAAAAAGAAAAGCAGCAATTTTTTTTTGGCATTTTTTATCACGAGGGATATGGTCCCTGAGGTGTGCTGTATTTTTTTTTGAAATGATTTTCGTTTTTTTGTTCGGAAACTAGGTGTTTAAAAAAAATGAAGATGCAAAAATTTAAAACAAATCAACAAAAAAAACGGGCCAGGCTGGGGTTGGTGTGTGTCTGTATCCTCTTGTGTGTGTGTGTGTGTGTGTGTGTGTGTGTGTGTGTGTGTGTG
>BFEA01000291.1:1463553-1503890 GCA_003427395.1 Chara braunii
AAGAGACAGGGATGGGGATGCGGGAGGGGGAGGGGGTGGGTGAAGACGAGGGGATCGCATTACTTCCTCTGCGGTCTATTCAATCCAAGCAAGGTTGAAATGAAAGGGCAACATCGTTGATCTGTACAGTCGATCCGGAGAACAGATTGTTTTATCGTAGACGTTACAGCAGACGAAGTTCAGAGCTGAACTGCAAATTTGGAAAGGAGTAGACCTAAAGACACTGCTGAGTGGTTTCGATGTTCTAGTTCCTACAGCTGTATCATCAGCCTGTATGTTATTTCTTTGGTCTTTCTCTTCGCAGCTCAGTGGTCATTGGTCCCCCCGGCTTGTGTGGCATGTACAGGACAGGTAAGTCGAGCTAACTGTTCTGATGGATTTTTTCACATTGAACCTGGCAGCGTAAGGGGGTTTCACGTTGAACCTGGCAGAGTAAGGGGGTGGGTTCTTGTGCTCAGCTGCTTGTTTCAAACCATACACACACAACCGGTATGTAGTATATAGCACAAACACACAGTGATTGTCGGAGACCAAGATGGGAATCAGTTTTGATGAGGTCCGGCGGCAGTCGAGATTGGGATTCAGTTTTCAGGAGAGATTGTCTGTGTATGGTGATTCATTGGTGAAGTGTAATTCGAAATAGATACACAGAATTAGGAGGGAGAGGTGGGGCCAGGGAAATCATCAGAACACTTGCTTTCTGAAGCAGAATCATGTTGGCAATACACATGTGAATCGGTATGATGAAGCGCGGCTTGAAATGGGTACATATGGGGAGAGGACGGCGATGCGTCAGGTTTGTTCATGGAATGTGCATGCATTGCGCACTTCCGTACGAGTAAATGAGTGGAAGCTCTGTAGCTTCGACTACGGGTGCGGGAGAGATGTCGCATGTGTGTGTATGGAACAGTCGGTCGGAGCGTATGGAACAGTCGGTCGGAGCAGATTCCAACTGGCTGGCATGCCTGAATGGTGGTGGGTAGGGAGGGGAATGACAACTGTTATTTGTGTCTCTGGTCTTTAGCCCGAACACCCAAATTCGGGATCGCACAAACTTTGCAGAGCTAGTTTGGCTGACAACCCGTGCAAAAATCGTGTCACAAGGAGTTGTATGGGCACTCTTTGACCAGGACTCGGCATAGAGTTCGGGTTTGGCATAGAGAGACACAGAACTCTGCATATAGAGTTCTTGTTCGGCATATAGAGAAAGAGGGAGAGAAAGAGGGAGAGGAAAGAGAGCGACAGAGAGGGAATGAAAGAGGAGGGGGAGAAAGAGAGGAGGAGAGAGTATGGGAGAGATAGGGAGAGAAAGCGGCGGGAGAGAAAGTGGGAGAGAAAGCGGGAGGGAGAGAAAGTGGGAGAAAGAGGGAAAGAAAGAGGGAGTTCTTGTTCAGCATATAGAGAACGAGAGAGAAAGAGGGAGAGGAAAGAGAGTGACAGAGAGGGGATGAAAGAGGGAGAGAAAGAGAGAAGAGGGAGAGAGCACGGGAGAGAGAGGGAATGGGGAGAGAAAGCGGGAGGGAGCGGGATAGAAAGAGAGAAGAGGGAGAGAAAGCGGGAGAGAGGGAGAGAAAGAGAAAGAGGGTGAGCTGGAGGGAGAGGAGGGAGAGAAAGAGGGAGGGATGAAGGGAGAGGAGGAGGGCGAAAGGAGAGGGAGAGGGAGGGAGAGGAAGAGGAAGGGTAGGAGAGGTAAACTGGTGAGGTAAACTGGTGAGGGGAGGGGTGAAATGGGGGAAGAGAGTACATGGCATCAATTGGATGACATGCTTGGTGGTGCGAAGGATTGTGCCGACCTATCGTGTGTGCTTACACAATAGCTGAGAGGAGACGGAAGAGTGTACAATAGGCCATATGGACCCAAGTGGATCGTCAGTTCTTTCTTTCCTCTTTTCAATGCCTGGTGCAAATACTGGTCGCTGGAGGATCTGCCAGATTCTGCCTCTTCTTTGCTAATGAACGCTGACAGCTTGATGTTCTTATCTAATTTGCTGACAGCTTTTCCATCTTCTTGCACGAGATGGAGTGGTGACCGGCTGCTCATTTTCTCCCAAGCGATCTTCTCCCAGAGTTATCGAGGGTTTGCAAAACAGGGGTCCTGAAATGATGAGGTTTCCGTTCTTGTCCGGGACTTCGCAGGGATCCATCCAGGCTGCTCCAGCTGCTTCAGAGTTGGAAGTTTTTTTTTTTTTTTTTCTTGGCAGAATTTTCTTGAACAGGTTTTACAGGTATGAGAAATATGTGGTTCCTTGTCTGAAGGAAATGTCATATCCATGTGCTATTTTAGTATTTTTATCATTGATTGCTTTGGATTGGCAGAAATTATGTTTCCGTACTCTGCAGTCGTTAAATGTTGGAGTTTGTTTCACTTGTGGTTGGTTGCCTTCAGTTCTCGCTGAGTGCCGGAAAGCGGATTCCGATTAGGGGTTGGGAACATGGGATTGTTTTTTGGTTTATTATTTTTTTTGGACGGGGGTGGAGGGGGTGCGCTGGGGGGGATATGTGTGTGGGGAGAACTATCACCTGAGTCCAACGTGGTGTTACATTGTTTACACACACTGTTTGTCGCTTTGCCATCTCTCTTCTCTTATATATATCTTAAAGGAAAAAGTGGTCCTCGCTTTACGCTCCCCCCGGTCCCAGGAGAAACCAGGCATGGAGTTCCATGGTCGTCGGCGGAGGGTACCAGGGCGGGGTTCGGCTCAAAGGGGGAGCGACAGGCGCAGACCGGCGGCTGTACGCGTGCGGGGCGGTGAAGCTGCGCCTTCCATCGCTGGGGTTGTGATGGCGGCTGCATGCGTGCGGGGCGGTGAAGCTGCGCCTTCCATCGCTGGGGGCGTGGTGGCGGCTGCATGCGTGCGGGGCGGTGAAGCTGCGCCTTCCATCGCTGGGGTCGTGGTGACGGCTACATGCGTGTGGGGCAGTGAAGCTGCGCCTTCAATTGCTGGAGTCGTGGTGGCGGCTGCATGCGTGCGGGGGCTGCAGGAAGGTGAAGTGGCTGGGTGGACCAGCGAAAAGCGCTTGGAGAAAGTGCCTGGTGCTCATATGTCGTACAGATGGTGGGAGTGGACAGTGATTGCGTGGCGCAAGTCTCGTGCTCTGCGAGTCTGGGCAACTGTGCACGTGTGTTGACATTTCTGCATCTGGAGCTGTGTAACACAGACCGAAAAGACAAAAAATATGGCGGTGTATCTTTCCATGTTAGTGGAAAGATAAGCCGCCATATTTTTTGTTTTGTGTGCACATGGGGAGTAGTCGAGCAGGGCTGCATGATCGTATTTATCGTCTTTTCTGCATCTGGAAAGTAGTGGACCGGGCCTCTACTCACCAAATGTGCAAAATTAAGCCCTCGCTCCACTACTCTCCACATCCACAAAAGACAAAAATATGGTGGTGCATATGTCCATGCTCTAGCGGAAGATTCATTCTCAATTTGCACATTGGTGACAATAGTGAGTAGTGGAGTGAGGCCCTTAGACTGAATCCTTGCTACAACATGTCAAAAGACACCGCCATATTTTTTGTCCTTTCTGCATGTGGAGAGTAGTGGAGCAGCGTCTTTTGGTTAGGCTTTTCCAGGAAGCGGGGATTGCCGTTGGTGGGCTGTGTTGTTTCTTTTTTTTCCCCTGAATTCGGATCATTTCTCGATGCACAGTCCATCGGACCGCACGATAAAGATCTGAAAGCAATTGTTTTATGCTTTTTTTTGTGCGCCCGCATGGGACACAAATGGGCCTGTCCGCTGTGGCCGGCTCTACTTGTTGCTCCAGAAGGACCAAAACTGATGTAGCTGTGCTGCATGACTAGCCCGCCAATTGAGGAGGGAGGGAGGGAGGGGGCTTGCAGGGGAAAGGAAGAGATCGCAGAAAAGATAAAATGGGCAGATAAGTTGAGATAACATTACTTGATCCCGGGATAAGGAAAATCTGCCTGATTCTGCAACAGTGTGACGAAGAGCATTTGCTTATCAAGGACAAGTAGTAGTAGTAGTAGTAGGGAATGAGGTGCAGGGGTAGGACCGGTGCCCTCATCCTACACTCAGTAGGAGGAAGGGAAAATATGTCCTCTTCCCCCTGTGCTTTCTCCTTTCTTCTCTTCTAGCTTCTGATCATGTCATGCAATTAGGATCAAGGATTGTAATGGAGAACAAGAGAGAGAGAGAGAGAGAGAGAGAGAGAGAGAGAGAGAGGGAGAGGGAGAGATTTAAATTAGTTTTTTCTGGTTGTCTGGCAGTAAAACAAGGCAGAGGGGGCTGCTGCTAATCCAGTTGCAATCCATAGAATTTGGTTGTTGAAGGAAAGCTTGTCTGGGTGATCTCTTGACCTGCATCTTTTGCCCTAATCAGACCACATTCAGGTGGGTTTTGCTCTTTCGTTTTTAGGGGAGTACGCTAATATGATATTAATCATATTATGATATTATCATATTATATAGTTTATGTAGTATGTACGCTTTTATTTTTGGGTTGGCGCTTGAGATAACCATGTTGAAGGAACCTAGAAAAACGACTCCGAAACTTTGGGAGGAGTGCTTTTCTTCGCAAAAACAGACAAAAGTGGCACATAACAGGGGGGGTGTATCATGCGAACTCGCTAGGTCGAAAATGTCATACGTAAGCCCTAGTGGAACAACCAATGACATGCTTGTGTAGACAAGCACCATGATCTCTACCAGGACTTGCACTTGGTCAGGTACGTTGTTTGCTGAGTAGTTGAGAATGGAGACAGACAGATTAGTCGTTTGTTGTTTGCTCTTTTGAATGTTTATGAACCTGGATGTTGTCCAGATGCATTGAGAACGTTACGTTGGTACGAATGCATCTCGGTGATGGCAACAGTCAAGATACATTGAGAGTTGTTGTGTATAGTGGAGCAAGGGGCACAGGCTGTCAATTTTGCTGGAATATGGAATAAGATCTCTGACCAAGTTCATTTGGACAAGACCAACACCCCAGAGCATGATGCCTATCTGGACCGCACTAGGGGACAGGTGCATTTGTACTGGGAAGCACAGAGGAACTTTTCAGTTCTGTTTTGTGTATATGGGACATAGTGTTCCTTGGGTGTTGATATATTCGAACTCGTCCGGTTGCATATCCCCATGGATGGCATTGCATGCAATTACCTGCGTATTGCCATTAAAGAGGACCAGGTTCAGAGTGTGTGTGTGCGTGTACATATCAATGATGCGCTAATGCCCGTGTCCACAAATTCAGTCTTTTGCCATCTGCACTTTGAAACTTGTTTTGCCTCGCCCTTCTTCCAATTTATGCATTAAGTGCATATCTGGGTGCCGTTTGCACTCCGAATCATGTTTGGCCTTGCGGGCCCTTGCCCATTGTGTTGAGTGAGATGTGCAGCACAAGTGCTTACCTGAATGCCTGTTGGATTGGCAATGATAGCAGCTTCAAGTGCTGAAAAGTACTAGCAAGATTTGTTGTCTAGAAAACTGGCTGATGTCTTGCCGTTTCATCGATACAGTAGTATGTCGTACACCTTTCACAGCCTATTGCTGGACGATGTTTCATTACGCAGGAATATGTCGTACGCATTTCACAGGCTATCGCGGTATGATGCTTCCTCGACTTTTTTGTCATCCGTGCACTTTGTTTTTTGTTTTCCCTGATATGCCTGCTTTGTGATACAGGGTCTCTCTCTCTCTCTCTCTCTCTCTCTCTCTCTCTCTCTCTCTCTCTCTCTCTCTCTCTCTCTCTCTCTCTCTCTCTCTCTCTCTCTCTCTCTCTCTGCCCTGAAAATTTATATACGTGTACGTCCAGTTATAAAAAAATCATGAAAAAAGTCTTAACAAATAATAAAATTGTTTAGGCCCGGAGAGAAAGTGAAAACAAAACGTAAAAAGTGAAAATAAAACAGTTTGTGAATGGGCGAGCACGTTTTGACACCTCATCTTGGAAGATTTTTCATATTTGTTTAGCTGAGCAAAATGGCTTCAAAATTTATAGGCATGTACCTAGCATCATAGAGTACGCACAAAACAAATTCAGAAAAAAAAATGTTATTTTTAGGTGCGGAAATATTTTTTGGCGGGGGCTTAACCCCTTCAGGTTCGGACCCTGAACAGGGCCCCGAACGCCCGAACGTACGGAGGTCCGCCCAGGGGTCTCCGTACGCTCCGTACGTACGGGCTGGTAACTATGTATATATACGTATATAATATATATATATATATATGATCAAACATATATAAAAGGTTGGCGATGTTCGGGTTCAGCAAAACTCCCGAACGGTCAGCCCCACTTGGGGATGCGTTTGGCTGTTAGGGCCGAACGAGGACCTAAAACAAAAAAAAATTAGAAAATTTTGAAAATCTGCAAAAACTGTATGTTATGCAGAAGAAAAAAAGGAACAACATTTGCCTCACCATTACATATGAAATTATGAATCCCTTAACAAATTTGAAATCAAAATAACATACGAAAAACATAAAATAATAAGAAAAAAGAAAAATAAGAAAAAATGAAAAGAGAATTAAAATTAGCGAGTGGGCTACCATATTTTGTTCTTGGGATAGCCAAGTGCCCTGAAAATTTACAGATGTTTATTTCACATATTACAACTTATAAGAAAAATTAAAAAAAATATAAAATATTTTAGGCTCTAAACTAAATTGAAAACAAAAAGTGAAAACTGAAAAGTGAAAAAACAATGCTGAGTGGTCAAGCATGTTCTGACACTGCTATCTTTGACAGTTTTTTATTATATTTTGGCTTAGCAAAACGCCTTCCAAATTTATATGCATGTAGCGCAAGTTAAAAAAATATTTCAACAAAACAAAATAATTTTAAAGCCTCGGCGGGCGTTGAGCCCGTCAGGTTTGGACCCTGAAAAGGACCCCGAACATCCGAACATTCGGGGTTCAGCCTGGGGCTCCTAGATGTTCGGCCCGGTAACCCCTCAATAAGTATATAAATGTACAGGGTTGCTAGGCCGGACGTACGAAAGCCCCTAAGCTGACCCCAGAACGTTCAGGTGATCGGATCCCCGTAGGGGGCCTGATCCCCACCCTGCAAAAGAATATATTGGCACCTAAATATTATTTATTTTTTTTAATTCTGTTTTGTGAGTTCTTTGTAATGTAAGGTATCTTCCTCTTAATATTGAATGCAAAATTGGATGAGATGGTGGTGTTAAAACTTCTTTGCCCACTCGGTAAACCACCAGTACTTGGCCCAGCTATGGGCCGCGTAAAAAAATAGAGTAAAAACGTTTCTAGTTGGATGAATTTGGGCGCTTCTGTAGTGGCCCGTACGTTTCCAAAAATCGCGTAGCGTGAACGCTACGCGACTTTAGGAAGTACTGGTGGTTTAATTTGTTTTTTTTCTTTTCACTTTTTGTTTTCCCTTTATTTCGGGACATGAAAAAAATGTATTATTTTTTCAAACATGATATGTAGGTTCTTTATGATGTAAGGTACGCATATATTAATTTTAATGGCATTTGTCAAAAAAAAAAAAAAAAAAAAAAAAAAGGCTGAAGATGGTTGAAGGTGTAGGTAGGAATTGTTGGGATTATATTAATTTTAATGGCATTTGTCAAAACAAGACAAAAGTTGAAAAAACAGAATTGCCAAAGATAGCCGAAGGTGTAGGTAGGAATTGTTGTGACCATTTTTCAGTGGGTATCATCCGAGATGTTGGGCTTGATGCTTACTCCCCCACCGAGGCAACCATTATAGACGGTCTTCGCTTTTGTTCATCTAAGTGTGACCACGTTTAATTTCCAAATATCCGAACTGAAAAGTCTTTGCATGGAAGGAATTTTGTAATCTACAAGCCTATAGGCCATATACTAAGGTGTGCATTTGAAATTTTTGAGGTAGTTTTTTTTTAATTAGGTATTCAAGGACGGTAGAGGTAGGAATTGTTGTAATTAGTGCGAATTCCTCATTATTTCTACTTCTTAGCTAGGCTACCAGCCGGGCTGCCCGGGTCACAGGTGGCCAGCCCGTGCAAGGATCAGGGAAGGTTCCACCAAAAAAAAAAAAAAAAAAAAATCTAAAAACTCAGAAAAAAACTATGTTATGCAGAAAAATAAACCAAACAACTTTTGCCTCAAGGTCAAATTGAAAGTTTTCACCAAATTTGGAATATATATATACAGAGTTGCCAGGCCGAACGTACAGAGGCCCCTAAGCTGACCCTCGAACGTTTGGGCGTTCGGGCCCATACGGGGGCCGAACTCGAAGGGGTTCGTACCCCGCAAAAAAATATTTCGGTACGTAAATTTTTTATTTTTTTTTGATGTTTTTTTTTGTGAGTTCTCTGTTATGTAAGCTACCTGTCTCTCAATTTTGAAGTCATTCTGTGGAGCCAAACAATAATGAAAAATCGGCAGAGATGGTGGTGTCAAAACATGCTTTCCCACTTACAAATTTGCTTTTTTTCTCTTTTTACTTTTTGTTTTTCCTTTATTTTGGGGCCTGAAAAAAATTATTATTTATTATTATTTCAAACTTTATTTGTAGGTTCTGTATGATGGAAGATCCAGATGTATAAAATTTCATAGCATTTGACAAAGCCAAAAAAAAATGAAAAATCGCCAAAGATGGTGGTCCTTGAGACACTAAGGGACTAGGACGGCACGGTGGGAGTGATATTTTGGGTCTGGATTTTATCCAGGGCCAAAATTTATTAATTTAACGGTGAAGTTTTGAGCAGCAACAGTGGACATTAAGGCTACGCTGGTGGAGGTACTAGCAGATAAAATTACGGTAGATTACTTTTCTAACTTTGTGGGGATATGTTGTCGAAATATTTCGGCAACGATAGGCGTATTGTTTTTGAAGTTATGTTACAAAAAATGTGGCTCGTCAGGTGAAAGCAATTTTGGTCGGCCATATCGTTTGATGGGGGAAGCGGAAGTGTACGACCATCTCGGATCGTTTGGGACCAGTTGGAACTTGTGTGGAAGCGGTGTTTTCTTTTGCCGTTCGCATTTTTGCGCGTACTGTGTGAGGGGCACATGAACAGGAAGTGGATTGAGACTATTTGGGTAACTTGAGATTTAGGTTTGGGATTGCGGTTTCTTCACTTGGTGCGGTCAACTGATCTGCATGACACTTCAGCACTACGACACTTGAGGTCAGAGATCGACCCAAATTCCCTTCACACCTTGTGTGTACCCACATGTTGTTTGACTCTTTTTTTTTTTAGGTGCTCATAGAAAATCAAATGAGGAAAGAGTTGATGGGAACGTGCTTGTATGGGAAGCTCGGTCTGACTTGATTATGGTTTTTCGGTTGAATCCCCCTTGAATGTTTCGTCTGTTTGGCAAAGGGGAACAAAACGATAATTTGAGTCCCGTCAAAAGTGATGATTTATTAGAAAAGAAATGTTTCCCTGCCTTTTTTCTGTTATTTTTTGTCTGTCGGTCAACTGAATGTTTTAACTTTTTGAGGGAAATATAAAGAGGGCTCGAAAAGGAACCGTGGGAAAAAGAAAGACAAAAATAGTTAAACGAACTTAATCTGACCTCAAGGTACCATTTCCCTATCATGAAGGCCCTCTCGATCTGATCCTGTCCAAACGAGTATCGATCCTTGCTTCCTCTGAACTTTTGTTTCGTTTGACTTGTTTTTCCATGTTGGAGGTTGGGGCTATCAACATGGCTTAAAGTTTGAGGGCTTCCTCACTCTATGAGGAATTTGGAGCGGGGGTTCGATGCTTAAGGAGTCAGCCTTGTTATCTCTCTGGAGTGAACTTTTTAACGGGCGGGTAGCATGCCGATTCAGTGGAGATGGCCCGACTTCAAGGATTTGAGTCCCTGGCTTGGGTGAGGAGGAGTACTCCAGACCACTTCCTAGAGAGTGAGACATACGATGGTTATGAGTCAGCGTCAGACTCCCCGTGCTCATATGTGAGAGAGGGGCTGAATTAGCGGATCTTTTCTAGTGGCCACGTTTGGAAGTCACCTTTTGCGTGAAAGGTTGATGTCATAAGAATTCTAGCCTACTAAACAGTAGTTTTATACGAAGCGTTTATAGGCGTTTCCATCGCAGGAAACTTGTGACATAAGAAGTGCGAGATCAAGGCAAAGGCTTCGGGGAAACGAACTTTCGAACTACTAACTAATGACGGTAGTTCAGTTGGACAGGCGAAGAGTTGTGAAAAACAATTCGTTCGGCTTATTGCAACTTATGAAGGTCACTTATGTTTTATTTTTTTATGTCTACAGTACTTGAGGTCATCGTGTTGTTTCCAAACAGAGAGGTTGCCTCGAGACTCGTAATAGGAGCAGGAAGGCGTGGAGTGAACTTACAACGGGTTCGCCATATCGTCTACAACTCATCCATTGTGTTCTCGTCTGGAAGAGAGTTGAAAATGAATCACGACATTGCGAGGAAACGACCACGAACCTATCAATTCGTTACCTAAACTAAGCTACTGATATTGGAGTCAAGTTTCATTCGAACTCAACGCTGAAGCTGGGTCGATCTGCGAATTCTCTATGGGCTTGAACACAGGAAGTTGCGAGCACATTATGACAACGAAGTTAGATGGTTATACCTTAGGCTCATCTTATATTATGATGCTTGTGTAGGTCCGTTCTAAAATATTGAGTTTTCATTCACACCAACCGTTTTGAAGTCGTCAACAATAAAAAAATAAAATTATCAAAATTAAATAATCATTCTATAGTAAAATTACATTTTAAATTTTAAATTTTCATTCCATTTAAAAAAATGTCATTCCAATTTTAAAAGTTTTCATCTTACTTTAAAACTTTTCTTCCAAGAATGAGGTATCCCTTCTTATTTAAACTGGATGCTAGAGATGGAATGAAAGTCTGAATAAGTTCATGAAATATTTTAATTGGACTGTCATTCTAAGTAAGGATTTTCAATCATAAATAGGTTAATCCAATCCAAATTAGAAGAAATTTGTTGTAGTAGAATGGAAGTTTCATTAAAACATTTCATTAACTCATCCTGACTTTAATTCCATCTTGAACAAATAGAAGTAGTTGGAAAGGAAAACTCATATTTCGACGGAAACTTATCAAATAAAAGTGGAAATTTTATAATTGGATGAACATTGGAATGATAATTTCTCATGGGAATTTTTCTGTTGAGGCAGACCTTCGATAGGGTCACTATTGGCTCGAGGGGAACAACCTGGGTCTGATGCAGTTTGGGTTTGTGAAATGAGCAAATAATTATGGATAGTAAAAAAACTAAGGTTAGATAAGTTCTCATTTTGAAATGAGTGAAGCATTTACTAATGGGGTTGTTCAGTTTTTCCTGATGTCGCTCATTTCAGCGGTTGTGATGTTTCTCAGTATGAGCGATGAGGCAAGCGAATGGTTATCAGAATCGGGAGAGCATGAAATCGGCATGGTGCAAGTCGGACGATTGATTTACGATTCGTCTATCGTTTTTCTGCGAGGGATAGGTTGCGGAAATGGTGAGAGAGTTTAAACCTCCAATACATCCAACTATCGGTTGCAAGCCTTTTCGGAGACCGTCCGCCGCTAATTGAGTTTATCTACAACGTTGGACCTTCAAAGATTTTGTAGGCGATGAGTTTTCTTTTCAGCAAGGCCGATGCCCTGTACTGGCGATTTAAGGAACCCATCGCGGGACTGCCTTTTTCACACTTACGTAGCGAGAAACATAATTTGTTATGGATTTGCACCACGAAGGGGTGATAAAGTTTCTTATCTTTTGATTCTGCATAGAGGCGAATGTTCGTCATTTGCAGTAGAGACTCCAGAAGTAAGGTGGCTTTAACTGTTAATGCTCAGGTATTTCGGCGAGCGACATGGTTCGTTTGCCTATATCCACCACTATCATTGGATTCGCTATAACAAATTTCAGCGGTTCAGGTGAGATGTTTTTTTTACCGAAGAATTCGAGAATGAGGAGCGTCGACTCCATGAGTTGATCAATGCTTGATGTGTTTTCTTCTTGTGAACAGATGAATGATGACCGACGTGATCTCACTGTTCCGAGATACTTTCTTGTCCGTGACACACTTAACGTCAGGTTGATCGAAGGAGTGGAGCGATTTTTGATGGTTTGAGATGGCATCAACTCGGTCCGTGGATTGACTTCATCAACATGCTTTGGGACGGTCAGAGATTTTTTTCAAACTCGCGCACGAACATTCGAGTCAATATGACTCGATTTCCAATAGAGTTTTATGGTTATACTTTGTACTTTCATTGAGCGAGCAATCTCAAGTGTCTCTGCCGAGTCATTGTGAACATGAAGATTACCTCGTCTGACGACCTTTTTAGCGTCGTTCGGATCCGGGACACATCAATGCCATACTTGTTAGGGATGAGTTGGTCATTCTGAGCCATTGTGGGGAGGCTAGCCTCTCGGATGGCTGCGTTTTATAGCACTTGAACGGTTCGGGTGGTGTGAGGTGCTCACGCTGTGACTATGATTTTCGAAAATGACGAGCTCGCACGCCTTGACTCGTTGGAGGCTCAGGCTCTCGAGGGACGTCATTGTATTGTGGTTAGGCGCGACCTCTTAAACGTTTATCTGGATCACAGAAGGGTTGTACATCACGCGGTCTTGTAAAGGGAACCATTATATTTAAACTTAACGGGGTAATCATATCTACACGTTTCAAGTAGTTGAACAACAATAACGTTATTGAGGCATGTCAAGGATTCTACTCGTACGGTAAATGAGAGATGCCTGTCTCGTTACGAGAGGTACAACTTGGGATTTTTTGCTATATCAAGGGTGAGAAGGATAATATTGGTAAACTAGCTTAATAAGTTGAACTAAGTCAAGGTCGATCCGACATCGGGTCAATATTCTTAGCTATGTCGAGTCGACTAACTGTATTGTTTTTTTTAATGGAATAATTGTTTTTTTTTATGGCAACATCTCTTTATCGATAACTTGAAGTGTAAAACGGTCTGGGAGACCATTATTTGGTATGCGTATATTTTTCTTATTGGATTGTATTTCGCAGTGATATTTCTTTTTTTTTTTCCTATGCTATGTATTAAGGGACTATGATTATTTGTGGGTTTCACGGTTGATTGAGACCGTGATAGTCGATCAGTGTATGTTTTATACTTGGGAGATCAGCGCCTAGAGAAACGGATTGCATTCAGGTTCAACAGATGTTTTAAACCACCACTCCCCCTACCGGCCTAAATTTGGGGGGACCGATAGCACACGCTTAAGAAGACTACCGGTAGCATTGTGGGGAGAACCAAGAAAGTGGGAAAAATAAAAAATGCGTTGAATTGCCTCTGCAATTTATCTCGTGGCCTAAATAATTCTTATTTATTTTTTAATATTTTTATTGGAAAGAACATGAGCAAATATACGAACTCTTTAATATTTCGATTTCTTGATATATTCTTTTTATCGTGAAAAATTGTTGAAGTTTAGGTCCTTTTCTCATTGGCCCACACGTGGTAGAGCGACAAAAATTTAAGATGGGATAAATCGATACAATATTTATTTCATTGTTTATTTTTTATTTCATTTTTTTTTCTGGCAAGACCACGACGAAATTCACATACCCTATAAATTTTAGATTTTATAAGTCTTGTTTCTGAGCGCAACAATTCGTGGAAGTTGGGATACTTTTTCCATTAGCCCTGACGTTCAAGAGTGGCAAAAATGAAAAATATGAAGAATCGACTCAGCATCTATTTGACGGTTCAGTGTTTTTTATTTTATTTTATTTTATATTTTTTCGTGAAATATCACAACGTAATCTACAAGTTTTCAAATTTTCATATTTTTTCGTTAATTGATTTGAGCATGAAAAATTGCCAAAGTTGGCGATTGACGATTGAAATTTACGGGATTAGACCCGTCTGCACCTGTTGGTCGCTGCCCCCCTTAAGAACCCGGTCTGTAAGGTCAGAAAGGCCGAATTTAGGCCGACAAGGGGAGTGCTGGTTTAACCAAACATACCTATGCGACAACGGAATAAGTAAACTCCCTCGACTAACCTACCTCTATAAGTATATTTAACAACTTTTGTTTGTGGGTTAGTAGTTCGGTAGGGATACACCCCTAAGGATGGTGAAAACCCCTTAAGGAAGGTAAGTAATGCCTCGTGGGAACCTATATTGTCGTAAGGGACCGCAGGAAGTACAATTGGCGCACCCAGCTATAGGGGCGAAGGGGCGATGCAACCACATCCGCCTCGTTGGTTCGCGGGTTTATATTCACTATTTTATCAAGTTGTCTCTTGTTTAGTTTTGTTAACTCATGCGTGACATGTTCAGGATGGGCTCTCACATTTCACAAAAAAGGGAGGAACCGATGCGCTCGACAACGTTGGTCGAAAAATGAAAAAAAAAACAAAGGTTCGCCAACATAATTGGAAAAAAATAATTAAAATTTTAGTTATAATATAAAGGGAGTGTAGTAAACGCACAACAAGAACATTAAATGAAACATAATGGCGATCAGAGTTTTTGTGGAAATATATATATATACAGGTTCACCAGCCCATACGTACGGAGGTCCCTGGGCAAACCTCCGTAGTACGGGCGTTCGGGGTCCCGTACGGGGTCCGAACCGGACGACGTTTGGCCCCCGCCAAAAAAACTTTCGGGGCCTAAAAATAGTTTGTTTTTTTTTAATTGTTTTTTTGTGAGTTCTCTATGACGTGAGGTACATGCCTGAAGATTTTCAAGTCATTTGGCGAAGCCAAATGAGAATTAAAAATCGCCAAAGATGGCGATGTTAAAACGTGCTCGCCCACGTATTTTTTCGCTTTTTACTTTTTGTTTTCACTTTAGTTCGGGGTCTAAACAATCTTATTATTTTTTGAAACTTTTTTTGTGGGTTTTTTATTATGTGAAGTAGACATCTGTAAATTTTGAGGGCATTTAGCTATGCCAAAAAAACAAGAAAAATCGCCAAAGATGGCGGTGTCGAAAACATGCACGCGCACTCACTAAATTTAATTCTCTTTTTATTTTTATTATTAGTATTTATTTTTCGTATTTTACTTTTATTTCAAATTTGGTAAGAAACTCGGATGTAATGATCAGGCAAATCTTGTTTCATTTATTTTTCTCCATAATATATCTTTTTTTCATATTTTTTTATGACTTTTTTTTTTTTTTTGGTCCGCGTTCGGCCTGTTTCGAACGCCGTTTATCCTGTGTGTATATATATATACATATATATATATATGGGTTCAGCCTCCTGATGAGTCGGTGAAACTCCGACGAAACAGTTTGTCACAGCCCCTCGTTCGTTGTCCTCTTCTCTCTCTCTGCCTACGGTTTACCGGGCAGTTCTGTTTGTGACGATATATATATATAGATATAGATAGATAGATACAGGGTAACCGGCGTTCCGAACGGGCCGAACGCCCGAACCCGAACGCCCGAACGTATGGGACCCTTTGGGGATGCGTTTCACAAAAAAACATTCAGAAAAAAAAACATATTTTTAAACCACTAGTACCTTTGGCGCGTGGAAAAATAGCAGGCCTCCGGCGGACCACCGACCTTTTTGGAGGCCGAAACGAAACAACAGCCGCCGATTAGATTTATCAATGGCAGTCGTCATCGGGCCCGACCTCCGAAAATTTAGGCGATTGGGAAAACAACCAGTTTTTCCTATTTCCCCATGCGGGAAAGGTACTAGTGGTTTAAGCCCCGAAAAGTTTTTTGGTGGGGGCCGAACCTGGACGTGTTCGGCCCCCGAACGCCCGAACGTTCGAGGGCCAGCCCGAGGGCCCCCGAACGTTCGATCAAGCAACCTTGTATATATATATATATATATAAACATGATTACCAGGTCAAACGTTCAGTGGCCCCCGGGCTGACCCCCAAACGTTCGGGCGTTCGGGATCTCGTTTGGGGTCCGAACCTGAAGGGTTTCGACCCATGCAAAAAATGATTTAAGAATCTAAAAATTATTTTTTTTTTTAATGTTTTTTTGCAAGTTTTGTGTGACATGCGCTACACGCATATAAATATCAAATGCATTTTACCATCCCCCCAAAAATGAAAAATCGCCAAAGATGGTATGGTCAAAAGGTGCTCGACCACTCTTTTTGTTTGATTTCTTTTTTTTTTCACTTTTTGTTTTGATTTTATTTTGGTTCCTCAAACACTTTATTATTATTATTATTATTTTTATGAGCTTTGTATTATATGAAATACACATTTATAAAGTTTCATGGTATTTCGCTATCCCAATAAAAAATGAAAATCACCAAAGATGGCGGTGTCGAAAACGTGGTCGCCCACCCACTAATTTTAATTTTATTTATTTATTCCTATGTTATTTTTATTTCCAATTCGGTAAGAAATTCAGATGTAACGCTGAGGCAAATGTTGTTCGTCACTAATTAGCTAATCAAACGCAAGTTTATCCTAGGGCAGATTCCCCCTTCTCCTCGGCTTATGGGGTATTGACGACCGCTTTCAGCTCTTATTGTCCACCAAAGAGCAAGTTTTTACGCCTTTCTCACCCGTCCTTCACTGAATATATTGGTTGAAAGAACAACTTGTAGATATTGGTATTATTACTGCACAACAAACTATGGATTTAAGATTTAGTAGTATAATGTTAAACCAATAATTACAAGCAATAAAAAAACCATCATAAACCAAAATTCAAACAATCCTATTTTATTGAAAGGAACTGCCAAAATAAATTAAAAAAGTAACTTCATAGCATATATATATATATATATAGGGTCACCAGCCCGTACGTACAGGTCCCCGGGCATACCTCCGTACGTACGGGCGTTCGGGGTCCCGTACGGGGTCCGAACCCGACGGCGTTCGGCCCCCGCCCAAAATAATTTCGGGGCCTAAAAATAATTATTTTTTTCTGAATTTGTTTTTGTGAGTTTTCTATGACGTGAGGTACATGCCTGTACATTTTCAGGTCATTTGGCTAATCCAAACAAGAATTAAAAATCGCCAAAGATGGCGGTATCAAAACGTGCTCTCTTACGTATTTTTTCACTTTTTACTTTTTGTTTTCACTTTAGTTCGGGGTCTAAACAATTTTATTATTTTTTGAAACTTTTTTAGTGGGTTTTGTATTATGTGAAGTAGACACCTGTAAATTTTTAGGGTATTTAGCAGTGCAAAAAAAAAAATGAAAAATTGCTAAAGATGGCGGTGTCGAAAACATGCTCGCGCACTCACTAAATTTAATTCTCTTTTTACTTTTATTTATTTTTATTATTAGTATTTATTTTTCTTATTTTATTTTTATTTTAAATTTGGTAAGGAATTCGGATGTAATGCTCAGGCAAATCTTATTTAATTTCTTTTTCTCTATTACATATCTGTTTTTTAGATTTTTTTGATGACTTTGTTTTTTGTTTTTTGTTTTTATCCGTGTTCGGCCCGAACGCATCCCCAAGGGGTCCCATATGTTCGGGCGTTCGGCCTGTCCCGAACGCCGGTTACCCTTTATATATATATACATATATATATATATATATATATATATATATATATATATATATATATATATATATATATATATATATATATATATATATATATATATATATATATATAGAGAGAGAGAGAGAGAGAGAGAGAGAGAGGTTCGCGTTCGTTATGAACGACCGAACGCATCACCAAGGGGGCCGAAAGTTTGACAGGTTTGGGTTTGGGAGTTCAACCGAAATCAAACGTTGGTAAGCCTATATATATACATATTTAATACCTAAAATATATATAGATATTATATGCTTGCTAGCTCACTAGTTATTTAATATATTTTTATAAATTTGCTACACTTATGGTTTTATTAAAGATTGTATGAGATTTTGGAACTCATTGAAAGATAGTAATTACGATAATTATAGTACAATATATTAACTACTCTGAATTTGAAATAATAAATCTTCAATACGTTTTTTCTTATTTTTTTTATATCTTAAGTAAAAACGAAAGGTTGTATTTCACTTTCTAAAATTATATAGTATACCTAAATTCAAAATAATATGGTTATTAACATACTTATATTATATGTCTTAAAAAAATGATATCATAAATAAATAATTTTTATTTTCATCAGAGATGAATAAAATATATGTAATTATGTATGCACATGCTTAGCAAAAATATAGGTATTATTAGTTCTAAAGGAGGGAAATAAAGTGTTAAGCATTTATAGACGAGGAAAAAAAATAGTTGTATTATTTTAAATCGTATGCTCAATATATATTTTATATATATGTATTTTGACTAGTTATTAGTTATGACTTTTTCAGTTTGTTACTGAGTCATGTTAGCCTTCTCTTTTATGAATTTTTTCATGCATAGACTCCTTCTTGTATATACAGCGCAAATCTATGTCCTCGTGGTAAGTTATGAAACCAAATACATGTCGTGTGAAGTCATTTTTTTTAATTATATGATTTTTTATCACAGAGGTAGATATAGTCTGACGATCCTTGTCTCTACAAAATACATTTTTTTTAAATATGACACCATTAGACAATGTTAGGTCTTATTATTTTTACTTGTTTATGTATTCATTTTGAACCTACAATACTCTTTACTCATAACCTTTACATTCTCCACAACACGCCCTTTATTTGAACCTGCGAGACTCTTTGATCCTAACCTTCCATAACACACCCTTTACTCCTCGGGTCATCGTTCAGCTAAAGAAAAATGACGAGGTCGTTAACGTGTCGCGTCCAACGTAGGTCATTCCTTTGAATGCCCTTTCACGACCTTCCAACTGATAGAATTTGAAAAAATAAAATATTCACAAAAAAAACAAACAAGAAATGAAACATTTTTATTTTTGGACGCATGCCAAGTGGGGTGGGGGGGGGAGAGAGAGAGAGAGAGGAAAAAAAAATAAAAATAAAATTGTTGAGGGTTAGGACCCTCGCTTTTTGGGTCGGCCTGACTCTCATTTTAAAATGGGAGTGAATCTTTTCCCCTTTCTAGGAAGCTTTATTCCCGTTTTGATGCCTCTCTCTCTCTATGTCTGTTTTTTTTTTTTCCTCTCTCTCTCTGTTTTTTTTTTTTTTTTCCCTCTTCTCTCTCTGTCACATACATACACACACATAGCACGATGCGTGACGAATCCATACGTTATTTATTTATTGTTTTAATTTTTTTTAGCCCGGTAAGTTAGCTGTGACCGGGCGTGTGTTGGCTGACCATGTCGTGTTAACCAGCACATATTTATTTTTCAATCGAGGAAAGGTACTCGTGGCTTCAAGGGAGACTCTTCTGCTACCAACAGCGCGAGACTCGACAGGGCTCGGCATACCAGTAACTCTTAGGCTTGTAGTTGATAGTTGGGCGAGATGTTAGTGGTTTGAAAAAAAAACAAAAAAACTTCCAATGTTTTTGTGGACTTAGCAAACAATGGTTGCACAAATCATCGTAAGGGAATGCAACCCACCTAACCTTGAATGAAACACGTATTGAATGTGCCACAAGGGACGGTGGCTCCATAAGTTAGCCATGATACACCCCTATGGACTTTGTATTCCAACCGCTACCAGTAGTACAATGTCCCAACCTTGCAAAAAAGAAATTTGTTGCCTACTCCAAAATTTTTGAGGCCGGCGCACTGTTGATAATTTTCATCAGTGGCTAGCGTTGCGTTTTAGGCCTCCAAAATTTGTAGTGAGGGGCCTCCCGATGATGTATGGCCATGTACTGATGCTCCAAAGTATCCCTATGCCAGCTACCACAGACGGTGTGTAATCCTTAATTGACCAATGTCTAACCTATGGTAGGCTAGGGCGAACTCTTACTATGCCCAACCTAGCACAACCATATAATGTGTCTATGTATTGCATGTGTATACGCTCTCTCTGTATATATAGTGTGTAGGTTATATTGACTACAAACACTAATCGTTCTTGTAGTATAGTATGCAGGCCACAAACACCAAAATAATTTTTATAGTATAGTATGCAGGTCATCTAGGATGCAAATAAGTGTAATACAAATGTGTAGGTATGATGTTTGCACGACCTTTGTATATAGTTCGAAGGCTATGCAGGCTACAAACATGTATAATTTATAATAAATAGGTCATCCAAGTTGCAGAGAGGTGTATTCTAGATCTCAATGTAAGTTCTATGTGTGCATGTATCCCCAAACGGAATGGTTAGGGGCAAACCCTAATTGTGATGGCTATGGGTGAAGCCGCAATCTGAGTCCACTAATGTATGGGTCTTATTCCTTCCCCTCCTACTCCATCTCCACTCCCATTCGTCCCTAGGACTGCATCCCCCCTCCATGTGCTCCTGCTCGCTAGACCTAGAACTGAGGTCCCTAGAGTCTATCAAACGCACGATCTCACGTCCCTCAATCCCACTCTCCCAGGACAGGATCCGCTCCCCCATCTACTCCTGCTCCCTAGACCTAGAACAATACTCACTCCAAGGTTTTGGCCAAGGGAATTCCCCAATTCCCAGCTGTGACGGCAAAGGTTGAAGCCATGATTACTCCAACTGTAACGGCTATAAGTAATCTACTGTACTACGCAGAGCGTGGGGGCGCAGCCAGGGTAAAGTAGAAAAGTAGTTGTAGCGGGGAAGCAACGCTCAAAGCCTGCGAATAGCCTGTGCGAATAGCCTGTGCGAATAGCCTGTATCGACCACTTCGGTTCAATATAATAAAAATAAAAAAAAACAGTGGGGCCCGGGTCTCACTGTCTTCGTGTAGTTGTAGCTAACAACACGGTGCGACACCATGGGTAGGCATGCAAGTGGCATTCACCGATGCAGATTTTTTTTTTATTTTTTTTTATTTTTTTCGTTTTGGCCGACGGAGATTTCGCGTCGGCGGTGTCAGTCAATCGTCAGCCTGGATATTGTTCTTGGCCCTGATCGTACTGGGCGCAGGGGGTGTGCATATACGCATCGCAGACCCGTATTTGGGTGGACTACGTCATCTCGGACGTTAAACAAAAACAGCACGCAGGTTACGGGATCGAATCTCTACGACGTTGTCGTTGCATTTGTCTTGCGCAGTGCTACCATGGTCGTAACCCCCACGGCCAAGGGTTGTGTAAAATTCCATAGTGTGAGCCTGCATCTCACTACTTTGCCTAAAGCCTACGACTGCGATTGCCCAAAGCCTGTGATATGCGAAAGCCTTTTTGCCTGCGAAAGCCTTTCTCGCGGCAGAGTGAGACCTAGAGACCCCGTCAGACGTATGGAGATGCATGATAATTCCTTCATTCGCCCGAAGACGACCTAGGAGTAAAGTATGGAGAAACTTTTTTATTTGCCTGGAACAAAATCCTCCCCGACACATGTGTTAACCCAAGCACCAAGTCAAAAGTCTTGTTACAGTCGTTGTTTGAGAACAACCTTATCATGCAAGAAGACCAAAGCCCATTTCTGGCAGTAGAGGAAAAAGGTAGCTTCGGTAAAGCATGGATCTGAAGAGGCATCATTCAAATCAGGGACCTGTGGGATGTCACAACAAAAGGTTGGAAAACGCTCGATGAAATCAAAGCCAGGCTCCCCAGACTGCACAATACTCCAATCAACTATGAGAAACTGATTACCGCAATACCAACCCACTGGTTAGGCATTCTCAAGCGACCCCTGATCCAAACAGGGAACACATGGGTCTGAAGAGAAGCAGACTCAAACTGTGTATGGAGAATACTGGGTCCGGCGATCCCATCTGGGGTCAGGATCCAGAAATGGGGCTTTATGTCGACAACCTCGGAACTTAAAACAATAAGCTTCAAGGAAGAGATTAGCATTAACCAAGATGTAGACTGGGAAGACTTAGTTGAAGTAAAGGTTTCATCTCGCTTTGACAGTATGGGTAAAGAGCTCTGTACCCTAGGCAAACAAGTATAAGCCCCACAACGCAGAACTACGGGGCGCGTTGGCGATACGTTGGGCAGACATGCAAAGGAATTATCATGCAGACGATCTGACAATCGCGCAACAAGGCCCTCTTTGAAGGAACTCTCCTTGGCAGGGGCCAGTTACAAGCTCAAATGCGCAAACAGTTGAGATACACCATTCTGGTCGACAAGAAAAGAAAAGGCTTGAATCGGTTCTCACAAACTTGGGCTGGGAGCAACCCACTGACCTCTGTGTTAACAGACCAGAGGATTTCATTGGCTCCATGGCTATGTCGGTAGCTTGAGATAGATAGAGGATGTGAGACGAAGGTGAAGATGGGATTCAAAAGAATCCGCAAGCATACATGTAAAACATCAACAAAAGAGAGTTGTCTAGAAGAAGTACGGAGTCAACAGGCGCAAGTGCCTTCTCTCATGGAACCAGCTAAGGTCACCATCAGGCTAGCTAGATATGTCTGTGTGTCTCGGAAAGGATAGGCCTGTGCAACTAGGCAGCAAGGTAGATCAGACAGCCGAAGGGCTGAGATGTTGGACGGGATGATTACAATTAGAATAAGAAAAGAGACACTTGTTGGTTCAGACTTCTGCTGGTTCAGACATTGTGTACATAGTTGTGGCCAGTGTGGGCTATTTGCTAGGGATACTGGCCATAAGCTAATTCAACTATTTATCCTAAGTGAAATCGGGTAAAGCTCCCGGTATTTGGTGACTGTTTCTCCGGGCAGACTGTGGGGACCCCGGCCCCGTTTCCATGATCTTGTTATAAGGGACGCTGGGCCCGGTTCCCAGCAATGTGACACTCCCCACAAATAGATTGGAGCCTTGGGGATTGGAAAAAAAAAAAAAAAAAAAAGCTATGTTCTTCTCTCAATTTCACCTCACACTACCTACCTACCACTACTCCTAATTGTAGGCATATGGGGAACCCCGTAGMAGCCASAACCGTGTTCACGAGAGAAYATGCSRGGGCTGCTCCCGACCTGCAGGTGGGCGATACCGACCAGGGGGCAGCCGGTAGCATTAGGGACCATGCCAACAGGACCAATCCCTGTGCCTCCCCTCAGGTCCCCTCCCCTACGAACATCAGCAGACTCTGCTCAATGCTGATCGGGGGAGTGGTCTATCTCTAGGTGGCGGGCTGCAAGCATGCCCAGGAAGGTACATGAGGCCAATGGGGATTGAACCCACGACCTCTTGAATGCCACTTGCGAGCCTTACCAACTGAGTTAGGCCGCTGGTTGCTTCCCATTTTCCACCCAACCCAACAAAGCGAACCGGGGAAAAAAAAAAAAAAAAAAAAAAAGAGCAAACAAACATCCCAAACGTCACGGTAACTGCCACGTACATTCTATGATGGAAAAAAAAACGAAACAAAAAGAAAAACTTTCTTATGCTGTGATCGAGGGCGGATACATGATGGTACAACATGGAGGCATTTATGTGCCACCAATGAAATACGCCCTGCCTGGCTGGCAGGGCACTAAAATCACATCGGAACAAAATAACAACAAAACAAAAACGCAAACTCTTTCCCCATAAAGTGGCCAGATACATTCGTCAAAGGCCTCTGCAACTTCACCATCGCGAGGGCCCTTCCCGACGTCCCTGGATTTGAAACTCTCGTTTTTTTTGCCTTTTTTTTTCTCTTCTTTTTTTCTTTTTTATTTCGTAGGCCTCCCTACTCCCGACAGCGCCCCTACTCCCTCGACTAGACTACTACTCCCAAGCCGAAAATTGCCCAATTGCCCAAAGCCTTCGAAAAGCCTGTTCGCCCGAAAAGGAAAAACAGGTCGCCGCCCATCAAAAAACCCCACCTACCTCATGGAAACGACCTATTGCCCAAAGCGTGCAACGACCGGTCTGTCTCCTAGCCGCGACCGCACCCTTCCCACCTCCCTCTAAAAACCAAAAACACCCCCGCCAACCTCAAATGAATCCCACGACATTTCCCGAAAGGGAAAAAAAAAGCTTGCAGTCCAGGTAAGCGCAGCCTCTGGCTGCGAATTCGCTGTGGTAGGGGTAGCCTAGGGGGCCAAATATGTGGGGTGTCATGCTGCTACACGAACCAGCCTGCTGATGAGACCGGCTCGAACCCACAACGCCCCGCTTGCGCCGCTGGGCCTCTAATCTAACCGTCAGAGCTACCCCTGGTAAGCCCTTCAAGCCTGGCCAGGCTGCACGGTGGCCGACTCGGGGTTTCCGCAGGATAGGGGCTACGGTAGTTCAGGCCCCAACCCTAAGGGAATGCATGGCCGTCGATGTGGCGGAGTCCATGGGCCCCGCTGCCAGCGCGGGCTTTCAAGGTTCCGTTTTGAAGGGGCTATTGTGCGACCCTCACGGTAGGGACAGTGGACGGCGAAGTGTCTGCCTGACCCCGCCGCCTGTGGGGTCTGCCGAGCGCTCGACGGCGTACAGAGGACACAGGGGCAGCCGGCGTGCGCGGTCTAGAGTCGAGGCGCCTCTTTTTCTTTTCCGGTCTATAGAAGGGAAGGATGCGGTCGTCCCTGTCCTCTTTTCATTCCCTTCCCTTCGCCCTTCTCCCGACCGCCATCGCAGCAATCCGAAGCAAGCAAGCGCCTGCTTAGCTAGCAAAGATGACGACCCGGCTGAAGAAGAACCGTAAGAAGCGCGGCCACGTCAGCGCAGGCCATGGACGTGTCGGTAAGCACAGGAAGCATCCTGGAGGAAGGGGTAACGCTGGAGGTATGCATCATCACAGGATCATGATGGACAAGTACCATCCAGGTTACTTCGGGAAAGTGGGTATGAGGCATTTCCATATGTTGAAGAACAAGTATCACTGTCCTATCATCAACGTGGACAAGTTGTGGACTCTAGTTCCAGAGGAGGTGAGAGAGAAAGCGAACGGCACGAAGGCGGCACCTTTGATCGACCTCACGAAGAAGGGCTTCTTCAAGCTTCTTGGCAAGGGCGCCCTCCCCGAGCAACCCCTTGTCGTTAAGACGAAGTTTGTGAGCAAGTTTGCGGAGAAAAAGATCAAGGAGGCCGGCGGCGCAGTTATTCTTACTGCATAAGAATCGGCTGGGACGAAGTCTCAGGACGCTGAAGTTGGCGGCGTGAGGAAAGGCGGAGTATTGACAAACGGAGGGGATCATGTGGGAGCGGAGCTAAGGAGGAGATGAACTTGTCGAGGGCTTTTCAGGATGTGAAACAAACGATGCAGATAATGGGTGAGATAGCGACAGGGAAGAAAATACGTCGCGGCGTTTGGCGTACTGTTTTTTTAGGGTGAATGTTGTGAGCCTTCAGCCCTAAATTCAAGATTGTCAATGTGCGCGGTTTTGCGTCTGTAATGTACGAGGGCTTTGCTGTGAAGGAGTGTGAGGTGAAAGTAGGCGGTGAATCCCTGATCGTTTGGATTGAATTTCGTTATGGGGCTCTGCTGAGTGGAAAAGAAAAAGAGGAAGTCGGCGCAGGCTGTCATGAGATTCTGAGGGAGACAAAGATCTAGTATACGCGATTTTGTTATCTTTGAGAAGGTTGGCGAGGGTTTTGTTTGTCGGTTTGTTTTAATTTTCGACATTCCCCTACTCAACTGAGGAGGTTCACTCTCTATCCGTGCTTGCCTGCTCTTTCTCTCTCCTCTCATCTACCTTTCTGCACTTCTGCGGTATTGTGTTGTATTTTCCTTTGATAATTTGTATTACTGCAGAGATGGGTTGGAATGAATGGTAACGAAATTCCCCTTGCTTCTGTATTGTTTCTCTGGACACGTCATTTTTCAACGAATTGGATTATCTTCTTGTGATGCATGCCGGTCCACGAAACACGTATGAATTGGCGTGCGCATATGGAATGCTCTTGGTGGACGTGTGATGGGTTTGGACAAGTATTCACATGTGGATCTGGTCGGTAGGAAATATCGCAAAGCTGTTGCGCTGGTGGTCACCGCGGCGTAGGTTGAGTGGTATGAGGTTGGGATGGTGTGGTTATAAAGTCTGGTCGCATGGTGGTGAAAGATTTCAGGGTTTGCATGGCTGATGGTGGGACCGAAGTTTAAGGGTTTGCAGGGCTGATGGCGGGACCGAAGTCCGTCGTCGCGCACAAGGGTTCTGCGTGGTCTTGGGGTAATTGTGTTGGGTTGCATTTAGGTATTGGGTTGTCCTGTTTGGTTTGGGTATGAGCTGATTCGGCAACGCTGTTGGGCATGGGTTGGGTCCGTCTTGCTGAATGAGATGTGGTGCAGGGTGAGCAGGAAAGTAATGAGGTTGAAGGGTGGGGATTCTCTCTGTAAATGATGGCGTGGCTTGCGTTGTTGGGACAGACATGACGTTGACTGGTGGCCAGATATGCTAGGGCCGTGTTAGGGTGTCGCATGCTCTCCTAATTTGTGTGATATTGCACAACTTGTGAGAGTATATGAAATTAGGGCATATTAGGGTTTGGTGGTGGTATGAGTTTCACCTTCTCTTTATATCCAAATACCTATCATCTTCACCGGAATAGAACGCGCGGTCGTCATACCTGTAACTAAACTTTTAAGTTTCCCTAATACGGGTATATAATGACCAGTCGTTCTATTCGGTTGGAGACGAGAGGTAGTTTGTCGTGGCGTAGTTCTCTTAGACCCCCTTGAGGGCGCGAAAGTTTGGGACACGGTCTTCAGCTGCTGAGGAGTGGAAAGTTGGCGGTCTGTGTGGGGGGATTTATTCTTCTCATGAAATCGATTCCCTCCACCAGAGAATTCATCATATTTCACTGAGAAAGAAATGCTGCTTAGCAAGGAAAATGTAGGCGCTCACTAGCAATTGCCGGGTTCATCGAGTAGCGAATATCCCTGCGTTTAGGGGATTGAATTGTGTCGTTGTTGCTCTTACGTCTGTGTGAATGGGATGCAAATACAGAATTTCCCTAATACAGAAATGCACGTACCGTGGGTGTGTCTGTGGGGCGAGTATCGGCACTTATAGAAAGATCACAGCTGCGATGTTGTTGGAGGGTAAGTTTAACGCTGGACCATCGTGGACTGTATTGAACTCAGCGTTGGACTAAAGAATTTGAACTCTGCCTAACGGGGATGACAAGATACCCGCGGTCTCTGAGGATGATCTTATGCTCTGATGCTATCTCGCTGGGGTATTTATGACTTGAAACTTTTTTAGTGTGAGGTACATCCGCGTTCAGCCTTCGCCGTCAGTGCTGTATGTCTAAGTCTTATTCTTATGGGAATTTTAATTTCGAGGTTCCGGGTCCTAGTTTTGGCGTTTCGGTTTAAGAAACGCCGAAATTTGCCTTGTTGCCGCCAGTAGAACTTGACGATTTCGGTTTAAGAAATGCCGATATTGGTGTTAGGTCACTGGGTGATAAGGGCGCAATAGCTCCGCCAGTACTTGGGCCCGGAACGTCGAAGTTAAAAATGCCCATAAGAATAAGACCTAGACATACACCATTGGGCGACGACGGCGTAATACGTCCGTCCGTAGAACCAGCCGATAACGTCGAAATTTGCTGTCTTGCCGCCAGTAGAACCTGACGATTCCGGTTTAAGAAACGCCGAAATTTAAGGGGTATGACCTGGTAGGTCACTGGGCGATAACGGCGTAATGGGTCAGCCAGTAGAACCTGCCGATAACGCCGAAATTTGGTGTTGTCGCCAGTAGAACCCGACGATTTCCATCACTGAGCGTAATGATGTCTTGTCTGACTCAAGCCAGCACTTCCTTTCCCTGATCCTGTTTTCTTCCTTGGCTGTTAACGCTCTGCGACCTTCAGGGTTGTCACTTCTTCCTCGTACCGTCGTTGAAATTCATCAACGGTGCCCGATCCTCGGAGGTCTCGGCGCGGTAGTAAGTGGGAAAAGTAATGATCGTCTAATATCTCACTGGCTTACCGATCTTGTAACTGGCGCTGCGAGAAAGAGCTAAATTCAGTGTCGAGGGTTCGATGGCCTACTCTGTTTATTGCTTTGTAAGATAATGAAGCAGCATTTTCAAATAGGGAAAACTTGCACAGCCGTCAGAATCGACTGTGATGCCGGGAACATCCATGTACTGACCATACAGCCAATTGCTGGATGAGTAATTAAGAAAGAGAAATTCCTGTCCGCACGTGCTAGAAGGGTTTATGCATCGTGAGATGAAGGTGCATTGTGACTTGTATTAGTCTTCGAAAAATTCTGGGTCTCCGGTCCGCCTTTAATTGGCCACTGGAGGGGGCTTGTTTTTCTTGTCTAACGAGTTTTGAAGTACGTGCGATGTCGGGAACGCTTCTTTCAACCCTGGGAATTTGTAGTTTTTCATCTCTTTTCTTTGTCATTCTACCATCTCCTTCCTCTTCTTAATGAGGTCTTTGTTTACCGATTTCATTTGGTGATGCCCTAGGGTGACACTTTGATCACAGGTTTAATTTGAGTGATCGTCAAATGAATAATAATACACCTTGTTTTGAATTCTAGCTATGAAGTTAAAAGCTGAAGCAGTAGTAGATTGAGTGCCGGCGATGTAGACATTGGCAAATGGATACTTGCACAGAAGCATCCGATCTCTATTCCGTCGATAAGGGTTTGTATGTCGACGTTTTTCCTTCCGGTATGCGTGCGATCAGTGATCCAAATGTTCCCCACGTTTTCGAAATGGAGCTCTGTAAGGGGTGTTTAATGTTGCTGTTATTATCAATTGACCGTTGGTCTTGATATATATATGAGAATTTCGTACTATTCCCTACGATTTACTGATATTGCTCTTTTGCAGGTCCAGGTCTGCAAAAACCTGTCGTACTGGCTCTTCGAGCAATGTTATTTAATGACAAGTAGAGAGCGGAATAAAATTAGGATTTCGGATTTCATGTATTTGGAACAGGGCGCTGTAGAGAGTTACGAACTCTACTGCGATTGGCGCGTTATCGCTCCGGACCTATTTCCGTACAAACACTGTCAGGTCATTGCTCTCTAGCAGGACCTATTTCCGTACAGACGTGTGGGGAATGATTCACGCAGTAGCCACTTTTCGTTTTCGAAGCACTTTCGGTGCGGACCTATTGAGTACAAACACCCGGCATCTGCAGGACCAATTTCCGTACGAACACCCGGCATCTGCAGGACTGATTTCCGTACAAACGCCCGGCGCCTGCAGGACCTGTTTCCGTACAAACACCCGGCATCTGCAGGACATGTTTCCGTACAAACACCCGGCATCTGCAGGACATGTTTCCGTGCAAACACCCGGAACCTTCAGTACCTATTTCCGTACAAACACCCGGCACCTGCATAGGCTCGTAAGTTTCTAGTGGCAGCTTTGGCGCTGTTCTGTTCACCCGGCACCTGCATAGGCTCGTAAGTTTCTAGTGGCAGCTTTGGCGCTGTTCTGTTCGTTAGACCATTGTCTATCGCAGAATTTGACGGTCACTGAGCAGAGCGAGTCTGCGACGTGGCCGACTGTCGCTGGCTGCCCCGCGACATCCCCACCATGGATTCGCTCCCTTGCACTCGTACTTGCCGTGCATAATTTTTAATTACACGATTCATTGTGAAGCATGCGTGGTGATTCGCTCCCTTTTTTGCTCGGTACTCACCGTGCATAAGTTGCTGGCTAGCAGGACCTCACCTGAGGACAAGAAAGAAACGCCTGGCAGTGCCTGACATCAACTGCTTCACACAAACTGCTCGTGTGAAGCATGCGTGGTGTTTTGTGAGTCCATCTTTCAAATCTTTGATTTCTTGATTGACGATCGTGATAGTTGATTCCGTAGAAACGTTTGAAAATCAATCATCAATCACATAGATGGTAAAGGCATTCCGCAGAAACGTTTTTTCGCATGTTCGAGTCTGTTTAGTTTGAAATCAAACTCACTTAGTGCGGATGGTCAACACGGCAGACTTGAAAATCTTTCCTACGGGTTATTTGCTCCCAATGTGAGGGGGGGATTTCGGTTGCGACGAGTGTCTGTACCTGCTCTTCGCTTGCGGTATTTTGCGAAACGATCGATTCGTATTTCCGTTATCTAGTCGAGAAGAGGAAGAGCCATCTGCTACCTCTTTGTGAGGAAGGAAACAATCGTCAAGAAGAAAGTGCTGGCATGGTAGGACGCATGCGGGTTGGCGCGGAATTTACTGCAGTAGTTGGTAGATGAAATGCATGTGACGTAGTCTGCCAGTTCGGCCAGTGCGCCTTTCTTTTTTTACCTGTTAGTTCTTTGAAATCGATCGGAGGAATGTGTTCGCGCTATAGAGGTGGTACTACTGATCGGTCCGTTTCGTCGTCGGCCGTGCAGTAGTTACGAGGGCGGGATTGCGTGAATAGGCACAGCAAGATCAAGATCTATCGATCTATCGTGCGGTACGGGCATACAGCTCTATGATTACGGCATTAAGATTCGCGCACCTATTCTTGGGAGAACGTCCTTCGTGTGTCTCTACATCGTTCTGCCGTCTCTCTTCGAACGACAAAGTGGAGGAACCTCTCCTCGGTAGGTGTTCTTCTCGTCGAGTCGCGTCATTTTCTCGCCCTGATCTCATGCTAATAGCACACCACGCTTCTCAGCTCTCCGATCATCTTGAGCCGATGTCGTTCAGTAGTGAAGGGAAGCGACTCTCCTATTAACTCTTGTTTGACGTAAGTTCGTGTCTCTGATTGCCGCGTTGGCTTTGTCGTCTGAACTGATTGCGACAAGCGGTAGATGAAACATACAACGAAGAAAAAAAGAAAAGAAAAGGAAACATACAATGAATAGCCTCTTCATTACCATGGAAGTGGCTTATGCCTTGGCATACTTTAGTTCAGTTCGTTGGTGTTCTAATGAACTGTTCTCCCATTTGGCTTATGCCTTGGCATACTTAGTTCAGTTCGTTGGTGTTCTAATGTTCTCCCATTGACAGCTTTAGGGCTCTTTTAGTATTTTGCACCACTCTAATGGAATGCTTTCGATCTTTTGAGGTTGTGGCAGCCCTTTCTAAGTCTTTCCTGGATGTGATCCGATTGTTCCCCGCCGTTTGCTCCATAAGTGGCTGATTTGCCATATGAGCCTCTTAAGCCAATGGCCCCCCTAATTTACGCTATTTTTTTGACAAGGCTATTAATGTTTTTCTTTCGATCTATGTGGTCCGTTGATTACAGAACAGTGGCTGCTTTAGCACCTCGTCCCTGTTCTTGCGGGCAATCTTGTTCGTCGAAGCAATTATGTACAAATAGGGAACCCTCCGCGGCCCAGCGCCAGGCCCACCCCAGGCACGGCCATTATCTGGCCCGGGCGACATTGAGGGTGCTTGTTTTAGAACATGAATCAGAAATACTTTAGTGTGGTCGCCGGTGGATATGAACTCACGTCTGCAATTCAATAGTTTCAGGAGTACATCAACTGAGCAGCTTGCCAATTTGCAAAATGAGAATTTCAATTGGCTGGGTTTAAAGAATTAGCCTTAAAAAAAAGAACAAAAGAGAAGGTATGTTCCGCAAGAAAATAGTAAGATACACCGTGACGGACAGATGCAAATGTAGCCGAGAGAGAGAGAGAGAGAGAGAGAGAGAGGGAGGGAGGTTATGGGGTTTGCATGCATAGGATGAGCAAAATGGGAATGAATCTGTCCCTAGAACATGGAAATATACACTGCCACATTTGTGGTCTTTGGCAGTGTAAATTTCCATGTGGCAGTGGATATTCCATGTTCTACGGGTGATGTCCGTCGGTGAAGCGTGGCAATGTCGGTCGGTGTGTGTGTAGGATGAGCAAAATCGGAATGAACTTTCAGCGAGAACATGGAAATATACAATTATACACTGTTTCCCCCTTTTTTGTCGTGTTTTTTTTTTTTTTTGTGTGCCTGTGTGCGTGTGCGTGTGTGTGTGTGTGTGTGAGAGAGAGAGAGAGAGAGAGAGAGATTTCTATCGATAGAATGAGCAAAATCGAATGCATCTTCCGCTAGGACATGCAAATGTACTGCTATGTGTTCGTGTGTGTGTGTGTGTGTGTGTGTGTGTGTGTGAGAGAGAGAGAGAGAGAGAGAGAGAGAGAGACAGAGTCATGTGGTTACAATAGTCCCCTTCCTCACATCTTTTCTGAGATATATACTGTTTGATGATTTTGGCGGTGTGCAAGTGGGTCGATATGACACACGGGGTGGGCGCAGCCGCCTCTCAACCTACATCCATGTGGGCGGCCTTGTAAGCAAGAGGTTCTGAACAGAGGGAGTTTGTAAGGAAGAAGATTAAAAATGAATCAAGTTTTTCTCGTTTTCCTTGTTTTCTTTCATATTTCGATTCGGCGCTCTGAAATCATGTGACAAATGATATATATAGCATGATGCCGCACTGTGAGGAACGTCCTGCTGTTTTATTGACATGTGGACAACATGTCCTTTGTCAGGACTGCTTTGATGGGATGGTCCGTGCTTGCCGTCCTGCTGAATGCTGTGCTGGCGCAGCTGTCCTTGGGTATCCTTGTGAACATCCACGACACCCTCAGCGAGCCTGTCCTATCTGCCGGGGTGGGGTGGGGGCTCCTCTTCCTGACTGGTCTCAATAGAATCAAGCAGGTCGGGAGCAACACTGATTATAGGACATATAAAGCTTTCGATACTTGGAAAAACGAAAAGAAAAAAAAAAAAAAAGAATAAAAGAAAAAAAGAAAAAATTAGAAAAAAAGAAGGAAGAAAATAAGGAAAAATATAAAATGTGTTGAACTTTGTTGTGACAGCGGCAATCGGTTTATCTGAGGGATGTGTGAATTGCTTTGTTTGGCTTATAGGCCTTCCTCTTCCCTTCTCCTTTCTCTCACTGTATCCTTTTTTCTTTTTCTTGCTTCTGTGAGGTCTGGTTTCCTCCTTTTCTTTACCTCTTTGCCTTTTGGCTGCGTGCAAGTGGGTCCTTGTGACACACGGGTATGGGGGCAGCCATCTCAACCTGTCATCCACGTGGCTGGCCTTGTACGTAGGAGGTGATGAACAGGTGGGGCTTTCCTTCCTTACTTTTTTTCTTTCCCTTGTTTTGTTTTTTTCCGCCTTTGCGCTCCGATTCACAGTGTGATAATATATATATGGATATGGTAGAATGTTAAGTGTGTTTTGACATCCTGGTTGGTCTTGTCCCGTTGTTTGGCCTGTAGTTGGCGGGGGTGGTGCTTGCATGTGGGACTTGTCATCTAGGATTGTCATCCTGTTGAATGGGCATCCTGGTTGGTTGTTTCCCGTTGTTTGGCCCTTTGAGCGCGGGGCGGTGCTTTTATGTGGGAATCGTCGTCCGGGATTGTCTTTTCCTTCTCATTGGTTGTCACACTGTGGATCGGAGCTTTTTTTGATTCTTTTGTAGACAAGAATGTTTTGGCATCTATGTTTGTTTTGTTGCCCCCTGTTCTGTTTTATTTGGCAGTTCCCTTCCTCTTTTCTTTGCCTCTTTGCCTTTTGGCTGTGTGCAAGTCGGTCACGGGGGTGGGGGCAGCCGTGTGACTAATACTCTTGACTATAAAAAGAAAAAAAGAAAAAAGATACGTTGATCTGTGGGATGTGTTATTTGCTTTGTGATAATTGGATTATCTTTCTTTCCCTATCTTTCTTTCCCTGTCAGGTTTGGTTTCCTCCTCCCCTTCTTTACCTCTTTGCCTTTTGGCTGCGTGCAAGTGGGTCCTTGTGACACACGGGGATGGGGGCAGCCAGCGCTCAACCTGTCATCCACGTGGCTGGCCTTGTACGTAAGAGGTTATGAACAGGTGGAGCTTTCCTTACCTCCTTCCCTTTCCCTTTTTTCCTTTTCCTTTTTTCTTTTCCCTTTTTTGCGCTCTGATTCATAATGTGACAATATATATGTGACGATATATACGGACGGACGGCCCTGGCCTGACCTCCATAAGTTGGGGTGTTTGGTGTTTGAACCTGAAGGGGTTTGGCCCCTGCCAAAACTATTTTGGGGCCTAAATTTTCTCTCTTATGAATTTTTTATTATGAGTTCTTTATGATGCTCAGTACATGCCTATAAATTTTAAAGGCATTTTATTAAGCAAACAAACAACGAAAAATTGCCAAAAATGGTGTAAAAACGTGCTCGACCACTCACTATTTTGTGTTTTTTTCTCTTTTCACTTTTTGTTTTCACTTTATTTCGGGGCCTGAACAAATTTACTATTATCATTTTTATTTATTTATTATTATTATTATTATTATTATTTATTTATCATTTATTATTTTTATTTTTAAACCAAAAGGAGTCTTTCCATTATAAGCTCAGAATCGGGCCCAACGTCCCCGTTAATGTGCTGCGATTTTAGGAAACGTTTCTATCATTTTTGTTTCGCGGCCGATAGCTGCCAAGTACTGGTGGTTTAAAACGTGCCTGCCCACACAATTTTTTTTTTTTCTCTTTTCATTTTTTCTTAGTTTTATTGTTACCATTTGTTTTTCGTATTTTATTTTTACGAGGAGCATGAGCGAGAGCGATAGACATAATTCCAAATTGCAAAGTCATGCTGTAGCTCAGATAGTCGTGTACCAAGCAGAAAGCACAATGCACCGAGGTATCAGCCAAATAAGAGCACAACAATGAACTAAATTGTCAATGTCGACTCTCTGTGTCCGCACCAACACAGTATCCAATGTCGCTCTTCTCTATTGGTGCTGAGCGCCCAGCCTATCTACTCGGCACCTATACTAGTGTACACCACATTCATGCAAGGGAATGGCTTCGTTGCCGAAGACCAATGTACGTGACAATGTCGCCAATGCAGACTGCCAGTATACACCAGGTACATGTCTCTTTCCTCTCACATCGCCTACCCGGCACCCAAACACCATCATCACGATCTCCATCGCTAGCCTCCGCTGAGGAAGCCTGACTATGGCTGCTCAGCGCCCGCTGCACCAGCAGGGCCCAACACCACAATGCGCCCCCATGTGCGCCTCTTCCAGCCCTTCGCCTACCAGCGGCCTCCAGCGCTGCTGCTAGCAAGCACATGGCCAGCCTCCTCTGGCTGCCATGCTCACTTTCCTTTATGGAAAGTGGAAAGTGAAATTTTCTGTGTGGAGCTCTGGGCCTTGCTAGACGAGTTTCCAGTAGCTTCCAGTCGGTCCCCAATGTCTGCACCCAGGCCCCCAGTTGCTGTTACGGGCCTGGGCCCTTTACAGTTGGGCACGCCCAGGTAGCCCACAAGGCTAACAGGCACGCCCAGGTAGCCCACAAGGCTACGAGTGTTCGCCGCGATCTCATTAGCTCGTGGCTGTTCGGTGATGTGTCGGCCTCAGGTGGCTCACGCCCAGGGCGTCAACTGTACGTGCCCTGGTCTCAACTGCCTCTCGAGCTGCTGCTTCCGGAATGAGCCAAAAAAAAGGCTCATGTTACTCTGTAACCAACTTGTGTGCTGCAACCGTCTGATACCCGACATGCAGAATTGACAAAAATAGGCCTCTGGTAAATAGCTTTGCCCGCCTTCACTTAGGGCGGGCACAAGCCTGTACGGGGCAGAAACCCTGACAAAGGTATTTTTGCCCGCCTTCGCTTAGGGCGGGCACAAGTCTATCGTTAGCGTTGTTGGGGCAGAAACCCTGACAAAGGTATCTGTCAGGTATTTTAAATGTAGGACGCTTTCGACCAAAGCAAAGAAAAGGCACGGCCACGTGGAATAATCACATGTGGCACCCTTTTGACGGAACGAGCAAAACCGGAAGAGTGTGCGGCCACAGTAAGGGTTAAATACACGCATAGCCATCATACCGCACGAGTTGGGATTTGGGTGAAAAAAAAAATGTGGCCCTGTTGAGGCCGCGATCTGGCTAATTGAAGAAAATGGTTGCGTCTGATCTTTGCCGCACCGTAGGAAGTATTCTTGAAAGTATTTGCAGTTGGCTACCCCTCTTTGTCAAGCCACTTCCAAAAGCAGTTCACTTATGAATAGGACATCTCTACGATTGACTGTGCAGTTAGGCAGTCCGGTAAGTTCGGTAACCCGTACCTGTTCATTCGTAAACAGTTTATTATTATTATTATGATTATTTATTATTATTATTATTATTATTATTATTATTTATTTTTATTTTTAAACACCCCGACCAGTGTTAGTGCTGCTGGTAAGAGCAGACACCACTAACACCTGGGGAGAGGCCATTCGTAAACAGGTTAGTCCTTGAGGCCTCAAAACTGGCTATAGACGTAACATACTTTAGGAACCGGTCCTTTCTGTAAAACACGTTGCTCTTCATCTTGTTGCTCGTTTCAAGTATATTTGAGAAACATACCAGCGTGGGGAGATAAAAGTTTTGTCTAACATTGAGGACAACCGTAGTTAGTATAGTAGGTCTGCAGAATTCTCCGTGTGTTTGTGGTGTGCAGTCACATCATAATATTAATCCAAAACTAAACTACAACATCATTTATTATATGCTTTATAGTTTACAGGACTTTATACTCCAAATTAATATTATGAAATCCAATATTTTTTATTTTTTAGATCCTCGGAATTCATGTCCCCATTTCGTTACTTAAATATTAATAAATATGATAATCCATGAGGGAACGTATACTGCCTTATCCGTTTCTCCAACGTTTGGCTCGCCATTCATCATCTCACAACATAAAAGTCATCCTATAGGTCTTTCCTTCATGAGAAAAAATGATCATTATCTTGAAGATTGGAGAGTTTGTCCCAAAAAAATGGTACACCCTAGCAACGTATGACAAGGAGCTTGTCGCTAACCGGCAATGAGACTGTTGTACTCAATTTCCTTCCCCCTTAGCAGGAGGAACCGACTACAAAAACAATGTTCATGTAGCTCTGACACACTATTGGTTTTGTGTTGGCCGTGGCAGACTCTCCAGATCTGTGCAGCTGCTGCACTTCGTCCGACCTTCGAAGCTTCCACACAAACACAACTAGTGGTCCCATAGATTTTCTACCTACGAGTGCACCATTCTCGAGACCATGTCCACAGACTTCTACCACACCCATAGGAGCTTTAATAACTGTCGCCACCTAGTAGAAGGCTAGCATATCTTCTTTAGACCACCTCATCTAGCTTTTCTAAGGACTCAGACACACCCCATGAACTGAGTATCATGTGGTCCGGATGTGCCTGCGGGGTGGCTAAGGAGTCAGTTACGTCGGCCACCATTTGAGATGGTGAGGGAATGTCTACCAACTCAACATGTGCAAAAGTGGTTACGACTTCTACGGGCCAGATGCCCCCTGGGAACTGCTCGCAGTGCTTTCCCGGGTTGGAGATGCGACCTTCTCTACTTGAGGTTACACCCTCGTGGTGTCCAACTTGTTTTGACACCGCCCCTTAGTATGGTCGTACAAGCCAGACCCTTTCAGCCGTCTCTCACAAGTAGGTCTCTCCACACATCTCCCGCAAGACCCTTATGGGTAAAACAAAGTCTTCCTTTGTTTGCTCCTGGACTGGTTGGCTTGTTGCATGCCAGTCTCCTCAGCCTTGTTTGAGACGACCAGCTCTCTGTTTACTCCCGGACTGGTTGCTTCGTTGCATGTCAGTCTCGTCAGCCTTGTTTGAGACGACCAGCTCTCTTCCCTCGGAAGTCTTATGGCCGCTGTCTTCTCTGTCTATCCCCCGGGATCGTAGACTCCCTCTACCTCTCCCCGATTCCTATCAGAAATATGTAGAGTAGGACATCACCTTTCAGTTTTTCATCCTGGGTAGCTTCTTCTTCCTCCCTTCGCCTGGACTTTGACTTGTGTTACTAAGCTTGGCCTCTACGTCCAAGACCATCTTACTGAAGGAACCATAAATCATGCACATCCCCGGTGGTTTCACCAACTACCCATTTCCCTACTTCTGCAATTAAGAACCTTACATTGGTAGTCGTGAGAACAAAGGTCCCATACTGCGCTTACTAGGGCACTGCCCTGCTGCGCAAAGGACAACACTGAGCTGTTATGGCTGCTCTAGCTCAGGCCTCCATGCCCAACTCTGCCTCGAAGCTTCTTGGTGTAGCTCTACCCCAACGGGGGCCTTCCAGATGCAGTGCCCACCAAGGTGATGAAGATGTCATCCACCATAGCCAGGTAAGTACCTATGACGCTCCTCCCTCGTACTCCTGGTCTTCTTCCTCCTCCCGTCCTTGCTCCTCCCCTGCAGCGCTGCTCTGACGCTAGACCGCTTCAGCCAGCGCTCCAACCAGTGTATTGCCAAACTTGCACACCGACAATGAGGAGGAGCACTTTGCTCCTTTTGGAGATATAGCAGCCTGCTTGCCTCTTCGTGAGTGACTTCCTAGGCTGCACGGCCTCCGAGCAACTGGTACCTCCTCCCTTTCATTGGGAAACATCATTGCAGACTATGATATTGCTCGTACAGGCCCTAGACTCAGACTGGTTGGACTGGTACCCGCCTAGACCTAGCCTACAACTACTGGGTCTCTCAAATGTGCCAACTTTTGTCTTCTTCTGCTCGTCCTCGAGTGCTCGACACATCTATGTCTGCTTGGTGTGGTACCGGCCTACCTGCTACTTGAGTGTTTTCCGCTGCTCTAAGTGTCGCGGGCCTCTTTCCTCGCGACTTGAGTGTTTTCCTCGCTGCAACCCTCAATGTCACGACCACAGGTAAGTACCGGCCCTTCCGGCCTTCGGAACAAACAAGTGCCTTTGCAGGTCACAGACACACTCAAGCTGACAAACACTCAGACAGGCATGCAGACCAGCAAGCACGGACACACACAGACTTTTAAAACTTAGCAACAAGCCGGAAACTCAGCAAGACGCATGAGCAAAACTCAGAAATCAGCTGTGTCTCTCAGTCTGTGTTTGGCAAGTCATTACAATATATATATTTTTATATAGAGTTCATCCAAAGACCCAAACTCCTCACATATAGAGAATACCCACGGGGAATTGGGGGCCCGGGCAGGAACAGCCAACAGATAAAGGAATCACGGATATGGGGCAGACATGAGTGGGTACCCCGGGAGATTTTGGTCCCCCAACGAGCAAATATCTGCAGGCGGAGGGGGGTGGGCACACTGGGGCTGGGGGGGCTAAGAAAGTGAAACAGATGGTGCGCCTGCCCAAGCAGCCTGCCCCAAAACGGTCAGCCAGCAAACTAGTACCCAATTCTCTCCAGGACCAGACCAACATAGAACTGGTGGCAATGGTTGAAGATCCACATATTTGTCCTGAGCCGGAGGGAACGATGACTGTGGAACCACTACCGCAGACAGATTTGGGCACGACAGCTCACACAGCTCATACAGACCCCTTTGACGTAGCTTTCGGACCAGACTCAATGGACGTCGATCCTCTCCTGGGTAATGCCGACAAAACCCCAACGGGCCTAGCATCTGGAAACGATCTAGAGGGAGGAGAAGAGGGGGCTCCACCGCAACACCTTCCCCTGAAACAAGAACTGGTAGCAGTGGCAGAATGGCTAATGACACATTTGAGGGCCAAATATGGCCCGGTCACAGACATGTTCTGGGACCTGTTCACAATGTTGGACGTGAGTTCCTCGTTCAAAAATGTGCTCGAACACGGACCTCAGCCAGGGCTGTCATGTACAAATACACGACATAGATTGGCTACCATCGTCTTTGCCCGATTCCGGCCGCCAGTGGAAGATCAATCTGCAACCTCAGCCCATTGGCAAGCAACGGCTCCCCTGCAACCCCTCCTCCCGACACTTGCAATCCCTCAAATAAGGAATCAACTCAGCTTGATCTGGCCCCCCCTCCCCCAGATCCAGCACATCCAGATGCTGATGAAGATACGCCATTGGCCCTGATAAAAAACCGGCGACTCAGGAATCTGGTCGAAAGGGGCCAAGATAAGGGACCACTATCTAAGGAAGCGGTGCTACTGGTACTGATACGGCAAAAGGAAGGGAAATGGGAGGTGGGGCTTTCACCGGCGGGAGGGAGTTGACAGGGGGGCATGACTCTACAGGGGTGGACTTCTTTCTGGGCGGACCCGAGTAATAGGAGCTTGGCCGATGCGGGAGAGATTTTGAAATTGCATCTGTCCACCCATATTGTGGAATCTTTTGAACCAGGCGCACACGCCATGCCAACTGTCACGGTGAGCTCCACTAAAATAGCCCAGATTGATGTATTCATCCGCTTCGATCCGACCAAGTAAGCAGGCTTGCAATGGTTTACCCATAGCCACCTGTTGGATCTACAAACTGCCAAGATGTTGGATCTACAAACTGCCAAGATTCAGTCGAACGAGACATGGACAAAACGGGATGTGCAAAAAAGTTTGTGTGCCCTCCTTCGTAACGGTATGCGAACAAAGGGCTGGAACTGGGAGCAGCAACTGTGGGAGTGACTGTAATCGTAATTGGTCAGGTGCATACCGGCGAAATGGCGGTGAAAGCAGTCTATCGGAAAGACAAGATTTGAAATCAATGTCAAAGGGCAACCGACCTGGACCTGTGGTCCATGAATGTGAACGGGCTAGCCAAAGTAAAACCGCAGAAAAAGCAAGTGATCTGGGACCTAATCAGGGGGGTGGGGGGTAGAAGATGGCCGGACATCATCTGTGTGCAGGAGACCCGTCTCATGGACTCCCCATAACACAACAGAATTCACAAACTGGTCTGGCCACATCTGCCTTCAGAGCACACGCCCCAAAACCCGGGAGTGCAGGGG
>BFEA01000291.1:1504050-1525188 GCA_003427395.1 Chara braunii
TCCCCATAACACAACAGAATTCACAAACTGGTCTGGCCACATCTGCCTTCAGAGCACACGCCCCAAAACCCGGGAGTGCAGGGGTTCCTATCTAGCTCCCCCCAGAGTCTAGGGCAGGCACCATTCACTGGGTAGTGGACCAAGAGGAAGGAAGATGGGTATCAATTTTTTTTATTTTTTATTTTTTTTTATTATTTTTTTTAATGGAAAAAGGGCGCAGTGCCCAAGGCTGATATTATGAATGAAAGATAATGAGGCCGGGGTCCTCACAGTCTACCTGGAGTAAGGGAACCAAGTTTGCTGAAAACCGGGGTCAGCATCCCTGATGATGACCAAGAGGATCCTACTAATGAAAGACATGAGATCTGGACGTCTAAAGTGCCGGAGCCATTACCCGGCTTTGGCTATGAAGGTTTCTTGCTTTGACCAACTTCCGAACAACAGACTGCTACAACCAAAAACAAAACAGCCATCACAGAGGTCCACAAATGCTCAAGAATCTACGAAACCCTAGCAACCCATCTAAGCTTCCAGTACTGACATACTCCCTGCTGAGCTCTACCAGGTCTCGCACCCCCACCCTGCTGAGTTACAGGGCGACACTACTCACCCCAGCTCCGACCAGCGTCGTCCCAGCAGCAACCCTTAGTCGTCCCTTAGAATGCCCCCCCCAAAGCATTCCCCAGATCTCTTTACCAGGCCTCACGCTCCTGCACCTGCAGGTTACAGGGCAGCACCGGCCAGCGTCGTTCTGGCATCGAACCCCCGCAAGTCATTGAAAACGTCAGCAATAGATCAACTAAGCTGAGTTATTTAGAGGTCCCCAAATTCCTAAGTCATTCTATAAGACCCTCGTTGGCAACCATGAAACACCAGCAGTCGTAGGAATTGAAAGGGAAGATGATCCTAATGATGATACAAGTGATGATTATGCTTGTGTAGTAGGTTATGCTATAACAACTATTCTGGCTTCCTAAACTAAAGTAACTCCCAACCTTTCTTGAACCAGGACATTAAGGATTCAGAAACAATCTAACCCAAACCAACGTCACCCATAACTACTCCGTTCTCGCCACCTAGCAGCCCCCCCCGGTTTACCACGAAATTGCCTTCCTCCCTCGGCAAAACCCAGATCTCTCTACAAGACCTCACGCTCCTGCAATTGCATGGATAGAACTTGAAGTGATATGTATTGTTATTATATACGCCCCCAATGAGGTGGGGGAAAGGAGGCGTTTCTTTGACAGCAGATCCCGATCGGGGTCCCGGTCATAATCGCGGGAGACTACAACGTGGCCCCGGACCGATGGAGAAGCAGATAGCGAACGTCCTCCCCCGACCCTCCTTACATTGAGGAAGATGAACTAATGATCCAGGACCTATGCTTATCAATGAAGCTTTTCGACACTTTCCGGAAGCTTTACCCAGATACGAGGTACTACTCTTGCCTCTGGAAGGAAGGAACAAAGGGTCAATCCAGATCTAGGATTGACATAATTCTTATCTTAGAGGACTTGAAGGGCTCTATGCTCTTAGCAGCCATTTTTACCAAGGAGCCCAAATCCTGGGTTGGATCACAAGATGTGTACAACTACCTTGACGTTTTGCAAGAAACCCCATCAGGGGACTGGGTTTTATAAACTAAATGTTTCTCTTCTTCAAAATAAGTCATTCTTATGATATATAAAAGGACTGCTGGTAATAATGGTCAAGAGGCTGCTTTGTATATGATTGTTAAGTTTTTGACAAACTGCTTAAAAAAGGGGTTAGAATGTTAAGGGCCTAAAGGGTCAGAAATAGCAACAACCTATCAGGGGGGCTGCTGAAATAGGGCTTGGGTAATAGATAAAGGGGTTTCTAAAAAAGGGAACGGTGACACGCAACTCCATGGGATACTGGTGCCCCGGGATGAGTCAACAATAATCACAGCCTTAGGAATCAACAAACACCATTTTATGTGCTACGTGATGTATCTAATGGGACTCTGGACCCAATTTCCAGCAGGTGCCGCTCCCCACCAATAGGAGCAGGCTGACAGATAAACCCTCAATTCTGAAGGGTCTTTTCCCACGGCCAGGATAGAGGGATATCACAAGGGCTTAAAAAAAAAAAAAAAAAAAAAAAAAAAAAAAAAAAAAATAGAAGGACTGCTGGCATTGTGGCACACCCAAAAGCAATACATACCACAGAAAATGGATTTTGGTTTAATAATGGTTTGTTTTTTTTCAACAAGAAGTGCAAAGAATACTCGTCACAATTAGTGGTTTGCAAACATGAACTCGAGGTAAAGATACTTCAACAAATTCAACAAGAACTTTTTTTTTTTTTTTTTTTTTTTTTTTGAGACAAGTACTCCAATCTCTTCGTGGGGAGCAACACGTGCTGGGAACCGGGCCCAGCGTCCCATATGGAGTTATACAAATGATTTGGAATACCAGGGCTCAACAACAGGATGCTCCATATATGGTGAGTACAGTTTCGAATCGTCAAACATATATACAACTCCTACGACAATAGTTGCAGACCTTTGCCGCCCGATGATGGGAAGGAATGCGAATGAGAGCAAGATTGTCACGCTACCAAACCGAAGGGACAATGAACACTAAATTCTTTAGCCTGATCCTATACGTAGACGAAGGACGTGCATCGAGGCCCTGTACAATCCAGAGCAAGGGTGCGAGGACGTAACATCCTCCACTCCACAATGTACACAGATAGCGTGATCCTTCTTCACGGACCTCTTCACATCCAGATGTTCACAGTGGGACAAGCGGTTGAGGGAAAAAGAGGTTGTGACCTTCCTACAACCGCTGGAAAAAAAGTTATCCGAACAACAGAAAACACAACTCTACCACCCGTTATCCAATAATGAAATCTGGACCGCTTTCCTGCAAATGGAGGAGGAAAAAGAGACGGGCCTAGACGGTTTCCCAAAAGAGTTCTAGGAAATATTGTAGGACATGATGGCCTCGGACCTTATGAAGTACTACGAGCAGGTGTGGGAATCCGGGTGCATGGGGGAGTTGGTTGGACAGAACGTCCTCACCTTGTTGCACAAAAAAAGGGACAAAATGGGCATCGAGAATTATCGGTCGATAACCCTACTTACAGTTGTGTACAAGATGTTAGCAAATACCTTAGCAAACCGCCTGATCCCTGTCCTGGAAACCCTTGTTCATCTCACTCAAACGGGGTTCATCAAAGGACGAAGAATCCATGACAACATTCTCCTGATAAATGAGCTCCTTAGACTAACAAGACAGAACAAATGCAATGGAGCCGTAATTTTTATAGATTTTGAGAAAGCATATGATCACGTGGATTGTTTTTATTTCTAGATAAATGTATGGAAAAGATGAACTTCGGTCCACATTTCCGAAGATGGATCGCAATTCTGCACCAAAACGCCAGCACGAGAGTTCATGTAAATGGAATTGTGGCTTCGGAAATTCACCTGCAGAGATCAGTCCGCCAAGGAGACCCGCTAGCCCCTTCCTCTTCATTATCGTAATGGAAGCACTTGCCGCGAACCTCCGCACAAACAAGGATCTGTGAAAACTCCAGATTTATGCCATTCTTGATGAAGCCATCCCAATCTGCTCTATGTTCGCTGATGACTTGAATGCCACGGTGAATGTTTCCCCTACAAATATGGAAAAGATTAGAAACCTCATAGAGCGGTTCACCACCGTGTCCGACATGACAGTTAATTGGGGAACCACGACATTGGGGTGGTGGATTCAGCACCAAGTGGTGCGCCTTCCTGAGCAACCGCAAGTTAAATGGCTACCCACGGAGGCTCCGATCCGGGTTTTGGGCATCATGATGACTGCCTTTGGCAGGCCAGCCTCGAATGATGACTGGATCTTGAAGCCCCCGCTGGAAAAGATCGCCCACTCGAATGACAAGCGGACATCGCTGATGGGAAGAACCTTGACCATCAACAATGTTGTATTGGCCTCACTGTGGTACAAATCTGCAATATGGGTCTTTAGCAAAGAGGCCTTCAAAGCATTGAAGAGACAGGTTAATGCGCTGCTCTTGAGGGGGGACAACAATTTCTTTAACGTGATCACTAGAGTCACCTGGTCGGGCGTTATCCGACCGAGAGACAAAGAAGGTCTAGGAATTTTGAACCCCGTTATTTAGGTTACAACATTGATGGTCCAATGGATCAGGCGATTGCTATTCACCCCTCATCTCCATGGGCGGCCTTGGCCCTTGAACAAATTGCACGATTGGCCTCCCAGACCCCTTGTGAGGTCCACCAACTGACCTGGCTTGAAGACCGCTTCCGGTCCATTCCCCGCCCCTCCAAATCCCAAAAGAACACAAAAAGGGGGGTTGCCAGGTGAGACTTGGCCGGGGACGACGTCTGGATCATAGCCCTTCGCGCGTGGCACCAACTCCCCCTGCCAGACAAGGGCAGGCTGTTCAGGTGGGAGGAGGTGGCGAGACAGCCACTCTTCGGGAACATACACGTTACTGATCGGTACTAGAGGGTATATCACAGTTCGAACCCCCCGTGGAACAATTGGATCAAAAAAAGGGTGATAAGAATCAGGGACATATGAGACGTGGAGGAAAATAATTGGCAAACAGAACAAAAGTTGAAACCTCTTCTAAAACATTGCCATCACGCGGGGAAGAACTTGGAGGAATTGATCTTTTCCGTACCCTTGGATCGGGTGTGCATCCTGTGCAAAGGACCGTGTCTACAAGAAGGAGACTGGGTGACTATCCCGGGTGATCCTGAAAGCGTGGGGAATGTGGTGGTGGTATACACACAGGAAGCACTGGTGAATCTCTTTCATCGAGAAGATGACAATAAGTTAAAGAAGTATCATCCTGATGTGTTGAGATGGTGGAAAAAGACAGATTTGCACCACATCCGAGTACTTTATTCATAGGAGGATTGGTTCACTTTCCTTCCTGAAACCCCGCTTGCTAAACTCTCTTTAGATCCGGAGGAATGACAATGGAATCCGACAAGTAAAACGGGGGTAAACAAAACTTTATTCAACTTTTCAGTGGAATCTGCCTACCGCCTCTTGAGACCAAGAATAAATGTGAAAGACATTGTGAGAGAGCGATGGCTAACCCATCTGAATGTGGGAAGGGACGCAGTTCGACCCATCTGATGGTTTAAGGCCACGAGATCCAAACCAGCGCAACTGGCCTCGTTGCAGTGACAGATAAAGCACCGTTGCCTCCCTAAAAACAATTGGCTAATAGATCGAAGCTACCTAGAACAAAAAGGATTAGTGCTGCCATGGTGTCACTCCTGTTCGGCCTCCTTTCCTCACAGTAAGATCGCTGAAACCATACACGACATCTTTCTGCAGTGCCCGGGGGCGATTTTGACATGGCGCTGGTGGGACAGGATCCGGAGACAATTCGGCACTACATCCACATGGCCATGGGACTGGAGAGCCCTCTTATGTGAAACCTGGTCTTCTCCCACGGACTGTCCCTTTGGAAATAACATGTTCAGGACGGGGAGGAGAGTTGTCATTTGGGCCCTTTGGCAGAAAAGGTGCATACACACCATTGAAGGAGTCAGAATAGAGAGGGAAGAGGTCACCAAAATGGTTAAGCAATATATTCAGGAAGAAATCATGGCACAGTGGCAAAGTGTGAAAGCAAAACTGGATCTGTTTCAAATGAAATAAGACGTAATGCAAGCCATCAAACAATTTTTCAGGGAATGGCTGGGGAGGGATGGAAGGATAACCCACGTTCGTTGGGAGGGACGACAATCTCCGGAAGGGGGTGACGATGTGCTCAGAAGTGACTAAAGTGACTATGGTATCTGCTTAAATGATTGGACCAAGGTAGATGTGGCAGTTCCTCTGCGTCCTCCTTCGGATTTCCCTCATCCCTTTCCACCCCATGGCCTCTCCATCGTGGATCTACAGTGGTACGGAGAGAATGTAGGCTTTACCTGCTCAGTCAATCCCTTGGGTTCAGGGTAATCAATGCTGGCAGGATGTTAGTGAGTTCAACTGTTCAGGGATCTTTAATAGGTAGTCCAGCAGGAGAGTAAGTACAGCTCCGGGGTATGTCATGATAGCAGATCTGCAGGAGAGCATGTCTATCTCTGTATACCAAGAATGATGACAATGTTCAGGGACACTGAACCCGGTTTCCAGCAGGTGCTGCTCCTGCTGGAACCTTCCAAAGTTCCAATAACAACATGAGATTGAAAGTAGAACCTGCCTCTTCAGCCCTTCTGAGCCGCCGGATAAAAAGAGTCAGCCTAGCAGTTCTACCCTATAAACCAGGCAGAAGTGTAATTCTGGAAATTTGATCATACATTTCCCTTTACCCAAAACACCCCTTATCATCTCGTTCTAGCTCAAATGGGAGAAACCACCTTATAAACCAGGCAGAAGTGTAATTCTGGAAATTTGATCATACATTCCCCTTTATCCAAAATACCCCTTATCATCTCATTCTAGCTCAAATGGGAGAAACCATTAAATGCTTTAACCACCAGAGCTCAGAGTGAACCCAACTTCACGCCACATTTGAACCAAACCATTGCAAATCCACCATCACAAGTTCCGAAAGAGGAAAGAGGTCACATAACAAATCAGGCGATCTAAAAAAAACTCCTGGTTACAGATCAAACCAACAGTGGAAGAAGATATCATGGTCTCTTTTGAAACTTCCATCTCCTTCCCCCCCTGGCCACTTCACTTATCCCAGCTTCCCCTCTGAATGTTCCCCCAGCCAAGTTGGTTGAAATTTATTAAGTATATTTTTAATATCTTACTTTTGAGTCATTGTTTGAATAGTAGTTTTAGTTTTAGACCACTGGGCGCTAATTTCCGTATGAACGAATTGAATGACTATTTCGTGTGATTTCTTGAACATCTATTTTAACTTCTTTCCAGGAAAGAACACATCTCCTATACCACAATGCTCATAGTACCGCCTTTCTCCCCATATTGAAAATATTACTTTGAAAATCTGTCAGGTCTACAAGTATTGGGTTCTAATGTCCTAGAAGCAGTGCTCTCCAATCCCAGGGTCATTCCAAACCTGTGAGTTTGGACCATATGTAGTCCCATCTTCTCCGAAGTAGCACAACTTTATGTTTTTTAATGTGGTCCGATGGACCACGGATCAGATATTAAACTGATCAGAACAGATACTACACTTGATCTTAGCCAAAAGGCCGAGAAAGGTATTAGTAGCACAACTTTAGGACATTGCAGAAAAATATATTCAATGGTTTCCCTGATCTTCCTACTGGGAAAGGCCGAGGCACATGCCGGACACCAGGGTAAGGCCAGACGCCTTTGTTCAAGAGACGAATGATCAATGCGCCAATCATAAGTTGGCAGACACGTATGAACAATTTGTCACTGTAATGAAGCAAACTTCGCTGGTCTTTCCTTCAGGTTCTCGAACCATTTGACTGAAGAGAGCAGTTCTGAATGAATATTAAGTTGCCTATACCATCGCTCCTTTACTATAGAAGTGACGTCAAGTTTTCGACGAAGTAGACGGCACGAGGCCTTGACTGTTAGGGAAAGCAGACTTTGAGGTTTACATCGTTTATTCTCTCTCCAAGACCATTCTATTGGGTCTACTATTGGAAGTTCAGGAATTGGTAATTGAGGGAAGTAAGCCCTCCATCCGTTGATACTTGAACAGTATAACACCCTGATCCTGTACATTACATAATTAGGAAAAAATGCCACTAAATTTTGATCTGCTTGAGGGATCGAGTGGTCTTTACTAATTCTGCACAGATTAAGTAGGGCGCCGTCATGAACTATGTCCAACACTTGCCCTACAACAGTAGACCCATCAGGTTGAATGCCTCCCACCCAATTTGCCTTTCTGAATTTCGGACCCTTTTAGGTTCCAATTCCAAGACTAAAGGAATGAAGGCTATACTTTTGTCCAAATTCTCTATTAGATTCCTAGCATACTTGATCTCTTTCCTCAACAGGTCCACTGTTTTCTATTTCTTGTTTGTGAAATCCCAGAGATCCTTGATTCTCATGATGTGTGATTTCCCCCATGTTGTCTAAGGAGGTTGTGAGCTGATATAGACCCTTCCATTGGAGTCTGAAATCCATCTGTTACCAAAGATAGGTTGTCTGAGGATTTCCTTGTATCTTGATGGTAGGGATCTATTGGGAAGTGGGAGTTTACGCCATGTTTCAAGTATTTCTGACCAAAAAATATCTAGGACTAGGTCTTTAACGGTTCACTGGGAAGCTCTGTTTAAAGATAAATATATGCGTCAAACAGAGCTGCCTGGTAAACCGTAGGGGCAGAGAGGGAGGGAGAAGAGGACAACAAACGAGGGGCTGTGATAAACTGTTTCGTCGGAGTTTCACTGACTCATCAGGAGGCTGAACCCTCCACAGTCTGCAGAATCCCGTAACCGATTACACTGTAAGTGATAATCCACCTTAACCCCGGTTGCGGTTAAGCATGAACGACTGCCCGACAACTGATACCCTGAGCTGGGCACCAACAACTGCCCTCAAGGTACCTGTGACGAACATCAAAGCAGACTATCACTCACCCACACCAGATGGAAAAATCTACAGACTGTCGGTTCACACCCCAGCTAAACACCCATGAAACAAAGAAAGGTCTGTCACAGCCAAAAAATACACTCCAGACACGCCGCTGGCACTAGAGGCACAACAAATAATCTGTTTGACGATATATATTTATTATTTATATATTTCGACGACATATGTATTGTGTTTGACGATATTGACGCTAGGTATATCTTATTTGAAGTTATTTGAACTTAATTTCAGAATTTTCGGTGATATTTTCGTTATTTGAACTTATTTCCTGTATATATTACATCACATTCTGAAGCCTTTCAACTCAAATTTAATCGAGTGCTGACCTTGCTTGCTTTGCTTTTCTTTCATTCTTCCAATTTCCTTCCAAAAAAGTGGGGATGCAAACTAGAAAATAACCCAGCCCATGTGGCTGGATGGTAAACCCATGAATTGTTGAAATTGTTGATAAACACATCTGAGTTCAAATCCTCATGGACTCAGATGAATAAAATAACTCTGAATTACGGTCAATTACCTGGTGTCGGTCAGTTCAATGATTATACCCTAAGGCCATCACCCTTTCCGGGGCGAAGGAGGGAATTTACAGCCAAACATGACATTACACTAAAAAATATCAAACCACAGGAAGTTAATCAAGCGTCAGATGACACAATATTTTAAAAATACTAAGATGGAAAACTTTGGATAACCTCAAATCCTGTACATGCAATGTGGTCAACCTGGGGACAGTAGACAAGGAGGAAGGTACATCAAGGTGGAGACAGATGAACTGAAAGCCTGTAGAGAGAGGAGAGGGAAGACATCAGTGCACAACAGCTGCTGCCGACCAGTAAAGGTGGACCTGCCACGCCAAAGTGCATAGCTCCCCTGCTTTTGACTTTGACATTTAGTTGAATGAAATGAGCGATGGATGTTAGGGTTGTTTGCGGGTACACGTAACGAACCCCATGCTGTATCTGCGCTCGCCGACTTGCAGAACACCATCTCGAACCTGAGGCAATTCTCGCCATGTGACATGGGGCAGGTTCGGGTCGTGATCGGACGTGTCATACTGCGAATCAGTGGAATCCGCACGAGGACGGTCTTGTAACTTTAGCCTACGAATCGCCGGCGGCAGACTCATTGAGTGCCGGAGACTTTTCTTCAGTGTTTTTTTGTTGTCTTGGATCCCGTCCCCGTCTTGGTCGTCTTCCTGCTGTGAGGGAGAATCCCCGTGCTGAGCAATTGCTTCTTCAGTGACCGATTTGCGAGATGCAGATGGCGTTTTGTGTACGCGTCGCATCAAGGAGGAACGACTATGTTCCGCAGTGTCTTCAGGGGACAGCTCCTTGTGGTGTACATCGCCCTCTGTACAAGACAGCTCTTTCCTGTTTTGTGCTGCATCGGTGCGGTCATCTGCGGACGCCCCGCTTCTCCTTCGCTGTCTCCCCACTTCTTTGGCCTTTCCTTCGCCCTTCAAGTGACCAGACGCGCTGCCGTGGTCTACTAGACCTACAAACTTGCCGTTCCTCCATCCATGGTCCACTTCCTGCAAAACCTGGAACAAACTCGGGCGAAAGAGTCGGAGGAAGGTGAAAAATAAGTAGTCAATCAGGCAGGCAAGTACAGGCACCAAGATGAGGGCTAGCCAGACGGAGGTGTTTTCGAGGGCTTGAGAATAATAACCAGAGAGCTCTGAGAACGCTTGCGCTATTTTGTCCTGTGGGGTGGAGGAGAGCAGGGCGACAAGCACCATCAAAAGAATGATGCTCTCTACCCAAACGGCAGCGTGTGTGAACCAATGCCATAAGTTTATTCGCAGTGCGAGCTTTACATTCACGACGACCACCAAGAGGATGTAGATGCTGATGCTGATGAAATCAAAGCCATTGATTTGTCCGTCGGGCTGGGGATTGTCGAGAATTTTCACCAGCGCAAAGAAAATTATAAACGCGTGCCATGTTGCAGCAATCATCCAGCCTAGGAAGCTGCTGTAGAATATGGACGCAGCTTCGTTCTGGGTTTCCTTATACAGAGCAGGGTTGCTTTCAACCATGTGCGCCGGAACGTCTTGGTCAAATCCTGCCTGAAGCAGAGGTGGAAAGAAGGTCCAGAGGAGATCATATGTGCACATCAGCACCGTCGGGAAGAGTGGCTGGGCTGAGAATCCAGAGACACATGCAAGAAACAGGTTCCCCAGTGTGTAGACAACATTCTTGTACAGCACATAGAATATCAGTTCTCGATTGCGTTTATAGCTCCTGCACAAAAGCCATGGCGATCACCGGGCATCGCGAATGATACGCAAGGACATTGTGCAGCATGGCACAGATCATCACAGAGATTCAGCATTTTCAGAGCAAACCAGAACTAGCAATCGTCGAATAAAAGCAGCAAAGCAAAGCAAGACATCAAATTTCGAGGTATGTACACCAGTATGTACACCAGTCTGTATACTAGTGGAACGATCATCATGATCACAACTTGGTGTCCGTAGTTTCATTCAAGTACGTGTATTTATACTTACAAGAGAATATTTATCATTCATTCCTATCAAAATGATTTGACTGGTTCTTTTTTGGCTTTTGATCTTCCCCAAAAAAGATCAAAAGCCAAAAAAGAACCAGTCAAATTGTTGCTACAAGCCAGAGAGTGGTCTTGATGTTGGAGGGCATGAGGGTGGTGCTGCCACCATCCTGCCATCATCCCACACCACACTCCCTAGAACGTCCCTCCGCCCTCATGAGGGTGTTGCTGTTGCTGTTGCTGTTGCTGTTGCTGTTGCTGTTGCTGTTGCTGTTGCTGTTGCTGTTGCCGGTGCTGCATCAATGCCAACAGCAACAGCAAAAGCAACAGCAACAGCAACAGCAACAGCAACAGCAATACCGGCATTGGCAACAACAGCAACAGCCGCAGCACCGGCATCAAACCGTGACACTGGCAAGAGCAAGAATGATAACACCAACTAATACCAACATCAGCAGCAACAGCATCAACCATGATGACACCAAGAACATGGATGACAAGACCAACTGCAACAATGATGACGAAAAGAAGAAGAAGAAGAAGAAGAAGAAGAAGAAGAAGAGGAGGAGGAGGTTGATACAGCAAATGACATAACAAGCAGAACAGCGCAAACAGTAGGCATCCACATTGTTTCCTTTGATGTCCGATTGTGTCAGCTAGCTGGTTTTGACCTCCTCAGTGGTGCTGTACATGTTGATAAAGCATATCAGGAAATGTAATGGCACAGCCAATGCACAGGGAGGGGAACGGTATCCAGTTTTGGACTGATGCAGTCATACTTGGGCAATGGGAAATATGCTGGCTAAGATTGGGAGGTGGGGCGGGGGGTTGGGTTGGGGGCACAGGGGCAGCTTTGGGTTTGGCTCCACGCCTCCGTAGTTGGGCAAAGTGGCTTACTAGCCCGGGGCGAGGTTCCGCTTACACTCGTACTTCAATGGTGGCCACTGACCTTCATACTCTACATTTCGAAACAGAGAACCTGCGTGAGTGGAACATCGAACCTGGGCACTTTGTTTGAGCCCATGGGGTAGCTCTTGGGGCCAGTGAGATTCAGATCTGCACCCTCCCCATTCAGTTGGTGTATATTTCAAATTGTTTGCTGTTTCAGCCTTGCGAGTTTTGAGCCCAGAACCCGAACGTAGGATCTCTGTAGGCTTAGGCTAGAACAACACTTTGTAGACCGATTTCATCTTAGATTGTCCCATAACAGACCCAGCAGGCCTAGGCTAGGCTGTCAAATGTGACAAGCAGCCAACAGTTTAAATTCTGAATTCATTCATCAAGTTTGTCACTGTTTGTGTGTTGCTTTTACCGCTACCGTCTTCACCCGAATAGAACGCCCGGTCATTATCGCTGCATCTGGACCGTCAGTTGTGCCAAATACAGCTATAATGACCGGGCGTTTTATTTGGGTGAAGACGGTAGTGACATGCGAGATAGGGCGCAGCCATAGGCAGTAAGATCTTTGCGCTTCGCTAGATGGTTTCTCAAGCCAATTGTTGCATGTTGCTCAAGGAGAGAGCATATTTTTTTTATATAGAGCATCAGTGACTGAATCAAAACAAATTCTATTCTCTATCATTGATTATTCTATTCAAAAAAAAAAAAGGGGCAACGATGCTCAGTTGTACTGTTTGTACATAAGCTTTTCCTGTTTTTTTTTCATCGACTACTTTTTGCGAATGTTAAACGCCAATTCTGTGTGAAGTTTGCAATCAAGTGAGATCCTCTCTCTTTTTTTTTTTTTTTTTAATCTCAGAAAATGTTGAACTCCAATTTTGTGTGAAGTTTGCAATCAAGTGTGATCCTATCTCAGTCAAGTCAAGTGTGTACTTGTGATGATGAGTAGTCGTAGCGGTAGAAACATACAAACCAAGTGGTCATAGTAGGGATTAATGGTAGAAATCTGAAATACGTGCCAAATGGCTATATAGCAGGGATTGCTGAACATAGACCCATAAAGTGGACACACCATGAGGGCTTTCGAGCTTAGACCACACCATACATTCCAAGTGGTCATAGCGGTACAAAATGTAAAGCAGGGATTATTGAACATAGAGAGATATAGTGGACACTATGTCGGGCTCTTGATCTTAGACTATACAATCCATGCGCCAGACCATAAGGAGTTGCTCTTGATAAGCTCCGGGTGCTGATAGGAAATTTCCTGCTATTAAGGGTACAGCCGAGGGAGTCCATAGTAAGGAGGGGTATGGTAGATTCATTAGCCTACCGTCTTCACCCGAATAGAACGCCCCCCGGTCATTATAGCTGCATTTGGCCCAACTTTCAGTCCAGATGCAGCGATAATGACCGGGCGTTCTATTCGGTTGAAGACGGTAGGCTACAAGAGAGTATCCGTGTAGGAGGTGCTCGAAGCCTACCAACGCATATTAGGAGGACCTTACATGTGCGGGTACAGGGAGGAGTAGATGCCAGATGGGATAGGCAAGGCACCTACGATACCCGAGGGATGGGTGTTCAAGGGAGGATCTAACAATACATGATGACTGTGCTTCAAGGGTAGCCCTGAGGAAGTGCCAGATGGGGAGCGGAGGGTTAGATAGCCTAGAATAGACTACCTTAGGGGTACCTTATAGAACGCGTGCGAGGGAGAGTAAATCGTATCAAGTAGAAGTGCTATTGAGTTGCCTAGAGTCTGAATGATGGAACAGAGAAGGAGGGGGGGGGGGGGGGGGGGGGCGCATCCGTAGAGTCCAAAGTTCGCTTGATTCAAGCCACGCCCTGCAGACTGGTGGTCCATGGTATTCAGGGGTGTCCTGGTAGCGCCTGCAGGGGGTCACTTGCAATAGGCATAGGTAGGCACGGCTCGGGATAGGATCTATAGATTCTATACACAGACTTCGGGGTAGGCCTGGCACACAGCAATCCTTTTGAATAACCAAATGGCTGAACATGATGGGATCCTGAATGGTTATTTATGTCTTGACTACCATATGAGGACTCTAAGCAGATTGAAGGGCCCGGGTACAGCAAAGGTGGTCCATGGTGGTTGGTGGAAACTTTCCCAAAATAATACTAGGCTGCTCCCTGTGGAAAACCGTTGGGTATCATGGCAGGGCTCCCCGAGGGGGAAGGGGGGGGCCTGGGCAAGACGATTCATTCGGATAACCAAATGGCTGAGTTCCAAGGGGCCTTCCAAGTCCGAATCTGACCTCGACAGCGTCCTGGGAGTTTATTAAAACAAAAGTGTAGCATCCTATGGGCTCCTACATGGGCCTTTTTCAAGGGCTTCGGTGCGTGAGTTCAAGGTGGAGAAATTGGATCCCTTGACACTCGAGGATTTTACTTGGCTACCTCTCCCTACTACGGGCTGTTTACCAGGACCACATTGCGCAGCACTTAGAAGTTAGCACTCGTTTACACGAGTACTTATCCTTCTATGCACAACCTACTTCGCCAACAGATGACGAAGTCGCAGCGGCCGATTTCTTGAACACTTAGCGAAGGCCGGATGCGAGTTTCACATATAACGGTACGACAACAACAATGCACCACTCCTTTATGTCTGCATCCAAATACGGCAAGCGTCTTGGAGCGCTTTGCTGGATAGCGGCACGACTCTTATCTTTATTAGCGAGTCGTTCATCCAACGCGCTGGCCTTGGCACACAAGTTCAAAGAAACCTCCATTTCACAGAGGTCAAGCTTGCGGATGGTCGGACGCAACAACTCCTTGACCGATGTATTGAGAATGTGCTTGTCTACCTCGCCCCTTGTGCGCGCGCAAAGCCGTCACTTTTTTTTTTTTTTTTTTGCAAGGCCCTTATACAAGGCCTCTATCCTGGTGGTGGTAAGAGAACCACCGGGATTTTGAGGCTTTGCCTGTCGGGCCGCTCCGTCTATTGGTGGGGAGCCTCACCTGCTGGGAACCGGGCCCAGCGTCCAATGAATACATCTGTACAAAACAGTACAAAACAGTACATCCTTGAGAGAGACGCCCTTGGGCTGGAAACCGGGTCCAACGTCCCAAATCTAACTTTTACCCTTCACACCTAACCTGCAGCACCGTTGGGGACTCGCAAAGCCGTCACTTTTGATGTCTTGGACGCAAACTTCGACATGATCCCAGGATGCCTTGGCTTGCAAGTGCAAACCACACAGTCAACTTTCGTTGGTGAACGCTTACCGTGCACGATGCCTTCGGCGCCGAAGTCCCGTGCACCATTCCTCCTCCACATATTCGATCCGGTGCCAAAATTGTTTTGACAAAGAGTTTCCAAGCGACTTGCACTTACAAGCGGACCGAGTAAATCGGTCGTTGTTTCCTTCACATCGTAGTGGCAACCAACTCTTCACCAACGGATGCATCTTCGAATCCTCACGTGCTTCGATTACTTGACAAGTTCGGAGATGTTTTTGAGCCTCCGATGGGTGCAGTTCCTGACTGCCCCGTCTCTCACGAAATCATTCTCGCGGACGACATCCTCTCACCCAAGGGTTGCATCTATCGCATGAGCGAGATGGACCTCATGCGTTTTATGCGTGCAACTCGACGACTTAGGTAAGCTGAGTTGGTGGTATTCCACTTGGGCCACTCACAGACCACACGCCGGCCAGGTATGGCCTCATGGCTCCCACCTATTCCGACACTGGAGAGGTCACCTTCCTGGTACTATTCCAGCTCAATCAGCTAGTGGTTGCCCAGACGCGCGACTGTAGGACTGCCACCCTACCCATCCTCCCATCGATTCTCCAAACACACCCCTATACCCACTATCCTACCTCAGTGGTACAAGCACTCAGGACAATCACCTCACCCATGCACTACCTTGATGGTGCCTGAATTGTAAAACCCATTAACCGAAAACGGAAAACAGTACAAAGGGTGTCATATTTCCCATGTTTTCTATTCGAGGGAAGGCCAGACCTGTGATGGTCATAAAGTCCTCATTGGCTCGCAGGCATTCACTTTAGAGTTGAGGTATCCCTTTGAATAAGGAAAACGCCGAAACGGCATGCAGGTTGAATGAGCAAAACAAAAAGAGTAGCAATGACATGAAAAAGTTCAAAAAGGATCATTTTGACTGGGCTTCCTGACGTACCATCATCCGTGCACAAGGAGGAGTCAAGTCAAGTGAGTCTTTTTTTTTCTCTTTTTCCCCTTCTCCATTTTTTCTTCCTTTTTTCAGACCATTTCTCGATTTATGTGTGTCATCATACAACGTGCGCCGCCGTACGGTCATAATAGCTGTATTTGAGGTATCTTTCAGTCTAAATACACTTTGATACAGCAATAGTGACCGTATGTTGTATTCTGGTGAAAGAAGGTTTCAACTTTCCGACATACCTTTGTCCGTGCTCAAGGAGGACCTGCACGAGGTTGCAAAACTGAGCAAGTGAAAAATTGCTGGAGCTGACGGCTGCATTACTTTTGTGACTACGGAAACGGTGTGAAAAAGAATAACTGATTGAATAAGTAGAATACAAAAATGGTCAACTAAGGTCTTGAGAACGGAAAACAAACAAACAAACAAACAAACAAACAAACAAACAAACAAACAAAGAGAATGGAACATCTGTCTGCGCTTTTTCCAACATACCATCGTCCATGCACGAGGAGGAGCCGAGTGAGGTGGCAAAACTGAGCGAGCGAAAAATCGCTGGCGAGGACCGCGGTATTGCCTTTGTATCCAGTGATTCCAACTCCTATGTTGGCTGCACGGATCATAGCCACATCGCTTGCGCCATCCCCAACTGCAAGAGAAACTGCCTTCGCATGTTCCCTCACCAGAGTCACGACCTGCAAATGAAAATACATGAAATCATTTGTATGAAATGGGAATGTAACTTTATGTAAGTCTAACCGAATGGACTAAAAAAAAAAAAAAAAAAAAAAAAAAAAAAAAAAAAAAAAAAAAAAAAAAAAAAAAAAAAAAAAGAATGGACTAACACTGAAATTTGAAGGGCAGGCAACCAGAAAGGTTTAGAAAACTGACCGGATGGGCCGATGGGAGGATTAAAAAAACACAAATTCTGTTTTCCTCAAGTCCACACCGGGTACAATTGTGAGGTCCCTGGCCTCCAGTGGGATTTTGAAATAACTCTTTTTAAAAGACGAAAGGAAAAAGAAGAATAGCATATTGCAGGTGGTGAAGTATCAAAGGTGCAAGAAATAAAGTCATGAGATAAGAAGATGGAGGAATAGTAGTGATGGGCCTGCTGGGATGAATATGGCACCTGATATTTCTGCATTGGTGTTGCACGGCAACAAATGACTGTCCTGCAGTGCATGCAAAGCTCCAGGAACACAAGCTTGTTTCTATCCTCTAGGGCAACATCCAGCGATGCACCTTCAATGATGATGGCCATCTCCTTCTTCTTTGATGCTTCATCTGGTCAGGGAGTGCAAGACATGCGGGACCTATTCAACAATAAATAACATAATCTCTGTAAAAATCAAATATTCACGTACAAACCAACAGCATAACCTGAGAAAAGAAAATAAAGATAAAATGATAAAAACTTAAAAAACACATAAAGAGTTATATTTTTCTTGCGGAAACGTGGTACAATTTTGGAAAAAAATAAATGCGTCGGTGGATCTCAGCAGAAGCTAGTTCACCTCAAGGCGTGCAATGGGTAGACACATGACAACCCCGAATGGATTTATAGGAACAAGACTAGGCATCAAAGCAAAGGGTGCCATTCAGACTTTGTCGCTGAGGTACGTTGATTGGGACAATTGCATTGAGCAATACTAACCACTACGTCGGGAACCCGGTTTCCAGCAGGTGGGCCACTACGTCAGGGGTGTCTGCAATTGAGTGATGCTCACTAAACACTACGTCGGAGTCTTCAACTGCACTGCCCATTTTTCGTGGTAGCAAAAACAACCACCACGTCATTCGTTGATTGGTGTTGTTGCCGGTGGAACACTTTGACTGATCCCCTTCAGTCGTCAATCCATCATCTCCTGGACCTGCGTTACTTACGGCTTTGGTGTTACTTTCTCTCGGCTTTTCCTGTCCCCTTCCTTCGTTTGCATGGCATCCACGATCTTCTATCGTGTGCCTATCAGGTTTCCGGATAACGAAGTGTTCTTCATCTGCTGCTGTTTCGGTGGATGCTTGTGCTGTTTTGTTAGGGAGTTGTCTCGACTTCCCGTTATGTACTCTGGGTGTGTTGTTCGTGTAGCTATCGTCTCTGTGACCACTTTGTGATTTCGCGCTGCCCGATGGTGGTCAGTACCAGCAGTACGAATGGGTCTGCTACAGTTGCGGGCACCCCGAGCATTAGATCAGTAATATTGTCCCTTCCCTCGGCAGAATGACGGTCTCATCTCTGGGACTCCGATTGGAGGATATGGTGCCGGCCCTGATTCCTTCCCTCCGCCACAGTACGCGCCTTCGGCACCTTCCCCCTTACTGAAGCGCCTCCCCAGCAGCCAATTCTTAACCCCCCTACGTTCTCACCTCCGCAACCTGCCTCTTCTGCTATCGTCCCAGGGGCTTGCCAATATGGCACAGATACTTGTACTTTTTTGAATATTTCAGAGCCTGTGTTTTCGCACGTTCATATCGCCATGGCTTTTCTCTATTTCTTCTCCTTCTCCTGTCCACCTATCCATTCCTTCACTTCTCGTTCACATGTTCGATTCTTCGCCTTCCTTGATCCCATTTGCCTTATGGCCTTCACATCTGATTGCACTACCCATCTTTCTTGAGTCTGGGTCTCCTTTTCAAATCAGGCCTTGAGTCTGGGGGTTCCCTTTCAGGTTAGGCCGCTACCGGCACATTGTGCTATAGGGCCGCTTGTTGGATCGCTATAGGAACTGGTCATTCGAGAAGTGTATACCTGTTGGTGATATCCTATTCATCCCCTTCCCTGCCAGGTTTGACGCCTGAAGATGCCAGACCGGCGGTCGACCGGTCAGGTCTTTCACCAGACTTTGTGTGCTTTTTCAATGGTGATTTTACAGTGCCACCTGCACTCGGATGTGCCGATTCTCGTTTTTTATGTCGCATATTTGATCTCACAGTGTGTTGATGAACTTGATGTGCAATATAGTGCATGTTTCTGAATTTGACTTGATTTGACACCCTGACAGGCAGCCCCCAACCTATCAAATCGAAGTAACAACATTCGATGATTCTATATTTCAAGTTTCAACAAATGAGAAAGGAGCAGCGGTACACCCTTCACCGAAAAGTAAGTAATCAATGCCACGCTCCTCAAGGTCCTTTAGTCATAATGGAAGGAAGCGTTGTGTGCAGTCATTGATGTAAGAGGTGCTGGACCACTGGCAGGTTTCCAGCACATATAATAAAGTGTTTTTTGTTTGCTTTTTTTTTCCCCTTTTTAAACCACTAGTATTTTTGTCGGTTTGAAAATACTGGGCCTCCGACCTTTCAGGAGGCTGAAACGTCGCTTAAGCGGCGGCGATGGCCGAAGGCGGCTACTAAATCAAATTCTAACCAGATAGGGACGAAGTTACCCGAAAGGACTTCAATAACCACAAAGGTCGGCTGACTGACTACGCATAACAGAAGCTGATCGAATCAACTTCAAAGCATACCGAACAAAGGACAATTCAAAGAAGATCAAGTTGCCTTGGAAGAAGGTGGACGATCTGAGGGGTTCGTCTGTAACGACAATGACAGTTTTCCCCAAATCAAGGAAAGGAAAAGGGGGAGAAGAGTAAAGGAAAAATCCCACGGTCAAAGGGTGCAGACGATTCAGCGACGACATCAGAGAGCTGGTCCATTCAGACGATCAAGACCCGAAGAGGGAGACGGACCAGAAAAGCTTTTGGGGAAAAAAACACATATCTGGATCGGATCGTTCCCCGAGGGCTGAAAGGTAAGAAGGGGGTGGGGGGAGCTCTACCTTGCAGGGGCATCACAAGGTGAGGGGTGAGTGTCTTAAAGAGGGTAGGGGCGGAGTAGGGGGTTGCCCTATTCTGGGGCAGGGGCTGGTGTGTGGGTCAACGTCAGTCCCAGCCGAGGCAGAAATGGGCAAGGGGCGGGGGGCCATGCTTTAGGTGGGAACTGCGTGCTCCTGGGGAAGAAGGGTAGAGGGTTGGTCCTATATTGGCGCCGAGGGAGGGTGGGTGACTCACCTCGGCTTTGGCAGTGTAGGACTGAGGGGGGAGGGGTAGGGGGAGGGAGGAACGATCTCTCTCGAAGAATTCTAACATCCAGTTTAGTATTTCTTTCCATTTCTTTCTATTTGGTTTGCCTCTCGAGGAGGTTGTAGGAACAGGGCTATCTGGCAATTCATCTGTGATCCTGCGAAGGGTGGTCGAAAATTCGGTGGCCCTTGAAGACCGATGCTGGCGCAACGCTGGCTGGAGCCGGAGCCAGGTGGCGCAACTCTGTGACCTAGCTTAGTGGGGGCGTGAGCCCTGGTAAGGAGATCTGGGGGGCTGTTCGCAATGCTGGCCAGCGCTGGAGCAAGGTGGTGCAACTCTGTAACCTAACCTGATGGGAGCATGAGGCCTGGAAGAGCTTCGGTTCGTGCTGAAAATGGCCATGCTGGAGGATGTCATAGGTGGATTGAATAGGTTTCACCTATCTGATTCGTGGTTGGGAGGCTTTTTGACACACATATTCTAGTGACTTGGTAGAGTTTTGAGTAGTTGCCATGAATGTTTCTGAGTTGTTCCTTTATCCATGGTTTGTTGGTTTTGGTTGCCAATGAGGGTCTTAAGAATGATTTAAGATTCTGGAGACTTCTAGCAACTCATCTTAGACGACTCCATTGCTGATATACTCAGTGATCTGTGGCTGTTCGATGCCAGAACGACGCTGGCCGGTGCTGGGGTGTTGCCCTGTAACCTGCTGATGCAGGAGTGTGAGGCCTGGTAGAGAGATCTGGGGAAGCTTTGGGGTGGGCATCCCAAGGGACACCCAAGGGTTGAGGCGGGGACGACGCTGGCCGGAGCTGGGGCGAGTTGTGTTGCCCTGTAACCCAGCAGGGTGGGGGTGTGAGGCCTGGAAGAGCTCGGCAGGGAGTAAGACAGTGCTGGAGAGCTTTAGAAGGGTTGCTAGGGATTCACAGGGTTTTGAGCATATGTGGGACCTCTGTGGTGGCATGTTTTGTTG
>BFEA01000291.1:1551890-1565367 GCA_003427395.1 Chara braunii
GAGAGAGAGAGAGAGAGAGAGAGAGAGAGAGAGAGAGAGAAGATTAATAAATAAAAGAAATGACCAGTCGGTTCTTGATTGCCACAGTACATTCACAATTCAATGACGCCCAGTGCAATGACATAGAAACAGGCATTCACCTAAGTGGCAACCACCTAGGGGGCTTATTGCACGAGTGAGCATTTTTTTTTTTTTTTTGGTGGGGGGGGGGGGGAGGGAGGGGGGATGAGTGGGTGTTTTCCATCTGCTGGTGACCGTTAGAATTTCCTACAAAGACCTAGATAATAGGCTAGTAGTTGGGGGGAAAAACAGGAACTTGGAGCAGCCTTTTTCCCTTCCTAAAAAGGAAGGAAACCCCTCTGCCCTACCCTTGTGCTGATTTAATCTTAAACCACCAGTACCTTTCCCAGCCATTGGCCGTGGAGCCAGCCCCAGCCTCTGTGTTAACCGGCGGGCATTTTTTTGGCTGGGAAAGGTACTGGCGGTTTAATAACTTTAATTATCATTGTCTTATAATTCACTGTGTCACTAGACAGTCCCCTACCAGTAGTAGTATGCACTTGCTGTCTCAGCCCTCTCTACCGTCTTTACCCCAATAGAACACCCGGCCTTTGTAGCTGTATTTGGGGCAACTTTCAGCCCAGATGCAGCTGGAATGACCGGGCTTTATATCTGGTGAAGACGGTATAGCTTGGAGCAGCCTATGCACGGCTGGACCACCCGCGAAAACAAAGGTGACCCGGGCGGTCTGGCTGGTAGCCTAGCAAAACAGGTATTTTCAACTTTTGTAACAGTGAACCCAAAGGCCTAGTAAAGAGTTGAACCAACACCAGGGGTATGGGGCTGGGCTGACTGTTTCTTCTCTACCTCGTACTTTGATACTTGCTTTTCGGTGATAAGCAACCGGACTGTCGACCCCCAGAATAGATGTGGTCTTTTCCCTGCTTTTTCTGCTGGTGTGTTGTGTGCCCTCCCTCCTCCCCCGTCTCCTCCAGCCTATCTGTTGCCTTGTTGCTTGTTGCCTGTGTTTCGGTTTTGATGTCTTTTTTCCATGGTTGCCCCAGACCCGGACATCCAGACACCGGACAGTGGGCCCGGACCCGTGTCTGGATTAATCTGGACGTCCGGTAAACCGGACATACGGACCCGGACGGTCCGGTTATGAAAGAACAGGTCCGGATGTCCGGATTAAAAAAAAAAAAAAAAAAAAACCGGTACTGTAGTTGTGTACCTTGTGTTATCCGACTTATCTCGAACACACTCACATACACACACAGTGCCGTGCACACACACAGCTGCAAGAACAATGGAAGGGGTACCCCAAGGACAACCAAAAACTGTCTAATTATAAAATTGCCTTAATATGTTGGACTGTGACTGTCTCATCTCAAATGCTCTTGTTGTCTGCAACACGAAAAAGACTCCTTTGATTCTGAATCTATTCATCTGGGTGGAATTGGGGCTGTTGGGGGGAAAATCTATAACACACACACATGCACACACACACACACACACACACACACACACACACACACACACACACAACCAGTTCTGCTTGTGTACACTGAACACTGTGAACACTGAACACTGTGAGTGTAAACACGTGAACACTGAACACTGTGAGTGTAAAGGCTACGACATATTGCAACGATGCACACATCTCCATCAAATAAGTCCAAAAACTCGAACTGGAATCTGCATCCCATTCAGTGAGAAAAATGTGTTTTCTAACTTTTCTCAACTTTTCTGCATCTTCTGCAAAGTTCATGTCCGATTTAATTAAAAAAAAAAAAAAAAAAAAAACTCTGAAGTTTTGTGGGTGTATCTGGTGTGAGGACACTGAAACGCTTGTCGGTGGGCAGGTCTGTGTCTCGGGCAGGGTCTGCAAATTTTTTTTTGGCACAGTAGAGAGGCACGTACGAAATATTGAAAACAAAACTTTGGTAGGGGCCCGTAGGCCTGGGATAGAGAATTGAGAAAGGGGGTAAGACTGCGGGAGGAAGACTTCGTAGCAATCACACAAGACCCCTAGTGTTGGCAGGTTGGGCAGATAATGAGCTTGGTACAAGAAGGAGCCCTAGTGTCGCTTTTCAGAGTGACTGGACAACATCTCCTCCACCCTTTACCATCCGGCCAAGTCAAATTCTTCCCACTCAAAGAAATGTTTAGGATTAGAGTTATTTTTATCTCAGCTACCGCCGGATGGAGAGTGTTTCACCCACAAAGCCCGATTCCAGATCTACCTTTGGATCCAGTTGAATGGATATGGCAAATGGGGAAGAGGGACAAACCACACACCCCGCAAAATCTCACTGTCAAAGCAGCGTATCGTCTGTTACGACCACGAGTGGATGTTCCGTCAGTAATAAGGGACCGTTGGGTCAGACATTTGAATATTGACGCACACAATTTTCAAAATATGACATTCTTTAATAAGATAATAAATAAACGACCTGCTAAGTTTTCCTCGTTGCAATGGCAAATACTCCACTGATGTTTGCCAACAAATGATTGGCTTATTGATCACACTAATTTAGAGCAACGAGGTCTGGCAGTCCCTTGGTGTAAAACATGTTTGTCGGTCTTCCCTAACAAGAAAATCAGAGAAACCATTGAACATGTCTTCATTCAATGCCCAGGATCGGTTCTGTTATCGAGAAGATGGGATTGTGTATGGAGGGGATTAACAGGGATAGACTGGCCATGGGATTGGAAGATCATTCTCTTGGGACAATGGGAACCAGTGGTTGCACAACTCTCGGAATTTTAGGGAAATTTCTTTGAGATTGGACGTAAAGCCATTCTCTGGACATTATGGTAAAAAAGATGCGTATACGAGAGAGAAGAGGTAAAATTGGAAGGAAAAGAACTGTCTGAACTGATTGTTCAATTCGTTCAGATGGAAATACGAGCACACTGGTCGATGGTTCGTTCAACGATTCAACTTTTTCATCAAAAAAAGGATATCATTAACAATATTCAGAAATTCAATAAAAATTGGCAGGGGGGAACTGAAGGAGACAGCTTGGGAGAAGTGAAATTGCCAGGAAAGGAAGAACAGGGAGAACCCTTGAAGCGGGATTACCACCTGCTCTTCAGAGATTGGTTTTCACTACCTCTAGGTGTCACTCTCAGATCTCCAGAATGTTTTCTAGATCCCTTTCCACCATCAAGATTGGCATTGGTTAATATCCATTGCCACACCGGGTAAAAAGGTTAGCTCCTGGCCCTATTGTTATGTCATTTTTCTCATTCGGGGTTTCCGACCGTTCTTTGTACAACCTATTCCATGGCTTGTAAGGTAGACTGGACAGGAAAGGATGGGAGATAGTGATGCTAGTTGTAGGGACAGATCTGGCGGTCACAGTTCGTGGCTGAAAAGGCAGATCACACTCTCCTATATCTTTCCAAACTATGCTTTTGATTTGTACGCTTCAGGGAAGCTGGAACTGGTTTCCAGCAGGTGCAGCTCCCCACCAATAGAATGGAGCCTGCCTGGGGATGCTAGCGGTGGCTGCTCTTATCAGCACCTCCAGCATCACCCGGGGTGTTTAAAAAAAATAAAAATAAAATAAAAAAATAAAAATAAAAAGATTTTCAAGCAATTCTAAGGCAGTACTGAGGCCCTAGGCCTTGTGAAGTTAGTGGACCGGTAGCTGTCCGGTACCGCACAGATCTGGGCATAACTTGGGTGGGATTTGTGTGGTATTGGGGGTGCTATGTGGACGAGGTAGGCCCTGGGGTTAGGCAGGCAAACAGCTTGGCAGCCAGGCACCAAGCAAGCGACCGGGATAAACTTGCTGGCGTGGGCATCTTCGATGCTCGTCCTCATTGCTGCCATGCTGCTGAGTGAGGTAATGGCCTGGGGGGACAAGGAGCTGGGGTGGAGGAGGAGCTGGGGGTGACACCAGGACCAGTGGATGGACTCCTTGTTAAGCCACCACTGTCCCCGAAGCTATTTTAAACCACGAGTACCTCCGCCAGTGTTGGGATAGTAGGGAAAAGTGGCAGTTTTCCCAAACTCCTAAAAATTTGGAGGGGCCCGACGACAGCTGCCATTGATAAATCTGATTGGCGGCCGTCGTTTCGTTTCGGCCTCCAAAAAGGTCAGAGGCCCAATCGAGGCCCGCTATTTTCCAACGCGGCAAAGGTAGTAGTGGTTTAAACCACCGGTACATGGCCATACATCAGCCACGAGCCCCTCACTGCAAGTTCCGGAGGCCCAAAACGTGACGCCACCCATACATGGAATTTATCAGTGGCACGCCGGCCCCGAACTGTTCGGACCAGGCAACGCGTTTTGTTTTCCACAAGGCTGGGGCCGTGCACTGGCAGTTTAACGAACCCATGTATGTACCAAGGTTAAGACGCGAGTGTCCCAATGGGACACTGCGTTTTCTTTTTTGGTTTTCTTCCAGAAGGCGGACATCATCACCCGTGAGTAGGATTGAAGGGGGGACATAAAACATCCCACGATAGAATCCTTCCACAATTGTCTCCTTTTTGTCCAGGATGGATCTGACTGCGTTCCAGTCCAGATAGCTGCGAATTGAGTGCTAAAGGGAGTACACTCTCAGGGCATACTCTGTCTCTTATACACATCTAGATGTGTATAAGAGACAGACCACCTCCAGAGGTGGTCTCAAATTACCTCTTCAAATTTTTCTTTCTCCATGAGGTATTTCAAGAAATAAGTGCATGAGGAAACAGCCGTGCGGGTTAGTTCAGCATCAAGGGGGGGGGGGGGGAAACTCTATATATTTTTGGGGGTAAGCAGTGTGACTACATGCACTTCCTGGAAGGTTCAAATGCCAGGGTCCAGACTGTGTCCTTTATGGACGGAGAACGTGAGTGTGACCACACGGGCACCCAAAGGAGAAAATAGATGGTACCAAACGTCCCAGATATTTGCAACTTCAGGTCCCCGAGTGAGTATGCCCTCACTGTCTTTCCTCCCAAAGGGCTGTGAATAGGGGGGGTGCGTTTTGTCAGAGATACAAATGAAAATTGGAAGGGGGAAAAAAGAAAAAAAAGTGAATCTTCGTTTTGTCCTGGATGTATCTGACCGCGTTCCAGTCCAGAGAGCTGCAAACAGAGTGCTGGTGGGAGTAGGCTCTCACCGCCCTTCCTCCTCCTGGATGTATCTGACGGCGTTCCAGTCCAGAGACATGTAAACTGAGTGCTATCGTCTTCACCCAAATACAAGGCACGGTCATTATAGCTAGTGTGAAGACGGTAGTGTGGGCCATCTTTACTTCTGGATACGGCAGTAATGAAGTACCACCTCTTCCCGGTCCATCACATGGAAAACTATAACCAAATTCTTTTTTATCTGGCATGAGTTTGTATTTGGGTGAAGACGATAGTGTGAGTACTCAAAGGGCCGTGAGAACAGGGGGTGTTTTTTTTCCTTTCCTTTTCTTTTCTTTTCTTATGAAGCGCCAGAGTAAGGCTGGCTTGGACCTTCAGATCCTCGAAATGTCTTCCAAGAGGACATTGTGTCCCGCTTTCCAGCAGTCTTACTACTTGATTTACAGCGCCCCACCAACACTGTCCCCGGCCCTGACTTGGCACTCCACGCCAATCCCAGATTGCTTTTTAATTCTGAGAATTTCTGGATGCCGGGGGCAGTGGTGGCACAATGAAGTATGGTCTTGCACGTCTTCAAGCTCCAAGAGAGAGAGAGAGGCCTGGTGAGCGTAATTCGCGTTCTACCATTGAAAAAAAAAAAAAAAGGAGGCCGGGCGAAGCGGGTATGCGACGCAAGGAAGTACAGAGTTAGTGCTTGAGCATTCAGTCAGGTCTTACTGTAGCGGACCTCGGGTTGGCCTGTGAGACCAGCCCCTTGGCCTGTTCTCACAGGCCTGTGTTATATTCGGGGTAGGCCAGTCCAGGCCGGTACCTCTGTCGGTACCAGCCAGTCCAGTCCAGTCCAGTCCTGTCAGTCCGCTGGGGTATACCCCAGCCATTGTCTGTTTTCAGTCTCATTCCTCACTTGCACATTTTGGAGTACGTGCGTTGGAGTCTTGCGTGGGGAGCTGCATTGTGCCATTTTGCTCCCCCTTCTTCCTCCATCTCCATCTCCGTCACTAGCGGAGCACCACACCTGGTGGGTCCGCTACACTTACCATCTAGTCGCTGGACCTCCGCATCTTCACAGAGGATTCAGCTTTCATCGAGCCCATGTTGGAGACCCGTTTTCCAGCAGGTGATGCTCCCCACCAATAGATGGAGCCTCTCCCTAGGTGCTAGCGGTGTCTGCTCTTACCAGCACACCTTTTGTGCAGGACGTCAAGGGAGGGCCGATGCGGTATGGCATTGCACGTCTTCAAGCTCCAAGACACAGAGAGGCCGGGTGAAGGACATATGCGAGGCGAGAAAGCACAAAGTTAGTGCTCGAGCATTCGGTGGGGTCTTACCGCCGAGCCGCTGGTACTCTGCATCTTCAGGGTGAGTTCAATTTCACAGAGTCTATTTTGGAGACAGTGGGGCAGTCGTTACACGGTTCGTGCAGGTCGCAGAGGGAGGGCCTTTGAGGGACAGAAGATGCTCGCCTTCTTCTTCAGGAGGACTTTTTCCCTATGTTAGACGCTTGGGTTCACTGGCCCTCATCGCATCGGGGGAGAGCTGAGCAAGGAGAGACAGTCTTGAGTGAAGACGGAGTGTTCCTACGATCCCTTGGCAGGTGGGAAAAAAATGGGACGGTCTTGAGTGAAGAGGGAGTGTTCCTATGTATCTGAGGTTGGCAGACGCTGGGAGAGAGAACCTAGGATCACTTGGCAGGTGCGAAAAAAATGGAAGCCGGAGCCTCTGAGTCGCTGTCAGTGACCCCCAGAGCTGCCTAACAGCGCAAGTATGTTGGAGTCGCACCCAACGTTCAGAATAGGCAGCTTTAGCAGTTCCCGAAATGGAGCAAAAAAAGCAACCCTCAATCTGCCAAGCGCCACAGCGGGTAATGACTGGTGTGGTTTAAAACCCCCACTAAACTTTCACGTTTCGAAACTCAACACCATGACACCAGCACCACTTTGTCTTTGTTTGCCTATTTCAAACTAAGAGTGTGTCATAGCCACAGTCTCCCCGCTGCCTAACTGGCCCAGCCCACGCCCTCGTAGAAAACTGGTGTGGTTCAAACCACCAGTATTTCCGAGGCACTTTTCTCCTACCCTGGAAATGCCCTGTGCATCAAAACAAACAAAATGGTGTGGCCTCCTTTTGGCTGGCGCCGCCAGCCTCTCTTTTTTTTTTTTTTTTTTGATAGATGGCTCCGTTCCATTGGTGGGGAGCTGCACCTGCTGGAAAACGGGTCCAGCGTCCCTTACATCATAATCACTGAAAAGACAAGGAGCAGCACATGCTGGGAACCGGGCCCAGCGTCCCTTCTGATCAGATATGAACATGGGAATAGGAAAAGATACGAGGATTTGGCTCCTGCGCCTCTTCACCCTGAACGGGCGCCAGATATGCTTGACCACCTAGCACTTAGCGCTTTCAACTCATAGAGCCTCTTCTCTGCTGGGATCCGGGCCCGGCTTCCTTTCTGAACTGTATTCTTCTGTAGTATGGAAATTCAAACTCCCTAGTAGGTAAGGAACTTGTGCCAGTATTCTAACCTTCCATCTTACTATATCCGGGAGGTCATCGGAGGCCAAGCCCCGAAAGTTGCAGCGCGTTAACTTGAAGTGCCCACAGCCGATGTATGGGCCAAGTACTGGTGGTTTAAACAGCTAGTACACGGCGTCAGTCTTGCAGAAAGTTTTTGTTGCCACAAGCAAAACTKGGAGGCGCCGCGCGGCCAGGCCCGCCGTTGAAAAAAATATCTCAGCCTCCGAAGTGTTGCGGGTTTCGTGCTGACACCCGCGGGCCAATATGTGGTGTACTGGTGCTTTGAAGTGCCCAGCAAATGCATGTGTGTAGATCATATAGAATACGTCCACAACTGTGCTTGGGGCGCTCAAAGTGATCACCATGAGCCCAAGGGCTCATGGCACTCTACCACATGTGCACGACACGAAAAACAAAAAAAACGTGGAACCCGAATGGTGCCCAGAAAGCAGTGAGGAAGAACAGGATCCGTTCGGTAGGTCGTACACTTTCCTGTATCTAAGAAAACAGTGAGGAATACTTCAAGAGGGTGGAGATTGTATCATCATAGTTTGGGGGGGGAAGGGGAGGGGAAGCAGTTGCATACCCTCACTTCTGAAATATGGAAAAAATCCTGAAAGGACTCCACAGAAGCCACATTTCCAGCAGGTGATGCTCCCCACCAATAGATGGAGAGTCTCCCGAGGTGCTAGCGGTGTCTGCTTTTACCAGCACCACTAGCACTAGAGGGAGTGCTTGAATTCAACAAAAAAAAAGAAGAAAAAAAAAAGAAAAAGGAAGAGAAGCCACACACTCCTCCCCCATGCAGTCCCTTCCCACCATCTGATCTGTCATGCCCTCGCTAAAAAAAGGATATGTCAGGCACTTGAGAAACTCCCTCCAGTGACCTGTCAAATTTTACAGTCTGGCTTGCCTGCAGTCTCATCCACCTATCCCTTCTGCAGATTGCTTATATTAATTAATAGTAATACTGTAATACTACTATGGAAAAACTTTCCGAAAAAATTCAAAAAACGTGGTCGTAGTCGCAACGTGCTCTGGTGAGCTTCCCATTGGAGACCGTGGATTACCCCACTACCACCTCCAGACCTGATCTGCTGAGCCTAACAAGGCCAAGTACCGTGCCCAATTCTTTTTTTTGGGGGGGGGCAACTAAGTTGATGTCTCCTATCAGTTTCCAATGGGCGAAAAAAAAAAATGCGCGCCTGCAACGAAAAAAGCCTCCGAGTTCCGAAATGCAATCGAAGTACCGCGGCTGTGGTGTCATGCTGGGTATCATAACTACCAGAGTCGGCCGTGGTGTCAGACACGGAAAGAAATGGAAAAAAAAACGAAAAAAAGACGGCCCAAGTTCCGCCCAACCATAGTTTTCTACCAAAATTGCATTTTCAAACTTGGCGGCTGTTTTCTTGGCAGCCGCATGCTTTTTTTTTTCGCCTTTGCGAACTCTAAACTTGCCGTGTGTGTACTCGTTAACTTTCTTTCGAAGAAGGAAAAATGGGCAACGACCTTGAGATATCCTCATTGAACTGACCGGCCCCAGGTAATTCAAAAACATTTGATTTGCATTCATCTAGTTCCACCATCTGGATTCAAACATCGGTCTATATTTTGACAGTTCACGAGTCTACCAACTGAGCTAGGCCCGTCGGTAGTACCATCTCTGGCAGTTCAGCAGGAGAGATCCAGCCCTTCTGGAAATAGGAGGCCCTCCCGGAGAGCAGCAGTTTAAATGGGAGAGGTCCTATATTCAAGATGACCCCTTTTCAGTCCCAACCTGTCCCGGAACACCAACAACACAGGGGCTACAGAGTAGGTGCACAGGGGCTGCTGGGAAGAACAGCAGGATATCAGGCACCCAGTAATCAGGGATGAAGAGGCATCCAGGTGCTCACCTCCCTCACCTGCCCAGTTAATCCCCCTTCTCTGGGGCAATCAATGCTTTAAACCGCTAGTACACGACCCCAACCTTGCAGAAAGTTTTTGTTGCCACAAGCAAAACTCGGAGGCGCCGCGCGGCCAGGCCCGCCGCTGAAAAAAAAAATTGGTGGCCTCCGAAGTGGTGCGGGTTTCGTGCTGACACCCGCTGGCCGATATGTGGTGTACAGGTGCTTTAAGTCCATGGTGTTGTCCATCAGCTCATCATCAGTAGTATCATCATCATCATCAGGATCATCATCATCATAGTCACCACATGAGGGACGCTGAGCCTGGTTCTCAGCAAGTTCGCTTTTGTTTCTCCGGGCAGACTGTGAGGACCCCGGCCTCATTCCTCTTATTGGTAATATCAGCCTTGGGCACTGGGCCCTTTAATTTGGAAAAAAAAAAAAAAAAAAGTCCATGGTGTTGTAGAGGCCAGTCACTGTGTACACAGTGATCACCTGGAGCAGTGGGCCGTGGGTGTCCTGGAATATGAGACCACCTCCCATCCCATCCTTACGTCCATACTCATAGTGCACCCCCTATCCCACTATCCTACCTCAGTGTGACCAGCACTGAGGACCATTACCCTACCAATGGGCAGGTACCTTGGACAGAACAGCAGTGATAGGCACCAGACCTTATAGGTTGCCCAGCCCTGGTGGAAGCGGAATCGGACGAGCCTTGTCGAACGGGAACTTCGGACGCCAGGCCCAGACAATCTACTACAGGCCCCAAGAGACTCTGGGCATTGTCAATCTTCTGTAAAAGGGGGACGCTGGGCCCATTTCCCAGCAGGTGCAGCTCCCCAACGGAACGGAGCAACCGACGACCTCACTAGGGGAGGCTGCTCATACCACCCCCCCTAGTAAGAAGAAAAATAAAAATAAAAAAAGATTTTTAGGCAGAATGCCTCGGTGTAGTACTGACGAAGAACCAAAGCAGCAGACTTAAATTGTCAGGAAAAGCACATACTCGCCAGCATGACCGAAATCGGAGTTTTTCTGCGCCCAGGTTGCGGTCACATAGTTGCTTTATCCCAACTGAAGAGTGGCGGATCAGCTTGTTGCCGTGGTCAGCAGCAACAGAAGTACGTGCAACTGCTTGAGCATGCAAGTCCCGGCCGCAACCAGGTACGTGCCCGCGTTGACTACGGCAGGCAGATCTCTCTCTTACTCCCCGTACACACTTGGCGGCCTGCTGTGTTCAAACTCATGTGTACAACTCAACAATTTCATGTGTACTTCAACTGAGTGGTCTGCCAACGTGCTAAGAGTGAAGAAGCCTTCCTCTAAGACGCAAAAAATATACAGTTTTTCATCCACGTGCGTATAGAGTTAGGGAGGAGCTACTTTCATCACTACCTTCTTCCTCCGTGAGGCATCTTTCAGTCTAGATGCAGCTATAATAACCGTACGCTGTATTCGGGGGAAGAAGGTAGGATGAGCTATAGCAGAATGAATCTTCTGATAAAACGCGGAAATATACTTTGTTGCCCAGTCATGCACACAGAGAGACAGAGAAATTCCTCAATCTCCCCTCCTACTGGCCGTGCCTCCTCACCCCTTACCTCAATGCACCTACCCACCACCCTTGGCTGAGCACATGCAGCTTCAATATGACATGTGTTCATGCACTATAATTGACCACAAAACAGAGCAGTCCGATACTCGTGGAGCTAAGGAGCTCAACCACGATGTATGACAATGATGCTTGCGAGTGACATAGCAACACATGAGCTTCGACTTCTTCAGGCAATGAGGAAGGCGACTGGGCTGGGGAAGACGACCTCGGTGGAGAGGAGAAGGAGACTGGTGTCCAAGATTACCTTGGAGTGGGCGTTACTCTACCCCTCTTCGTAAGAACGAGACTGAATCTGCCGCTAGAACGCGGGCAAATACGCTAGAAAAAAAATAAAAAATAAAAAATAAAAAACTAAAATGAATCTTCCACTAGAACGTCGGAAGGTGCATTGCAATTCCAAAACTTTCCCTCTCCCGAGGTTCGTTCCAATCACTACGGCGCGGGCAGGCCACGCAATCCGACACAGCCTGCCGTATCCACTTGTGCACGTAAGTCCAGCTCCACCTCTCTCTCTCTCTCTCTCTCTCTCTCTCTCTCTCTCTCTCTCTCTCTCTGTGCCCTGGTACACAACCCTGCACAATTGTCTGTGGCAACGTCTGAACTCTCTCTCCCCCTCTCTCTCTCACACACACACACACACTCACCTATCGGCAGTATTATATCTGGGCACAACAACCAGCTCAACTAGTGACGTTGAAATGGCGGTTGTAATAAATCCGGATCGTGATTCGAAACGAAGGTGAGCACTACTCCGTACGTCAGTGAGCCCGAGATCGAGGAAGATCACACGCCCTCGAAGAGAGCGAAAGCCAAGGATCCCACTCAGATGAAGGTGACGACCTCGAATCATGATGACGGATTGCGATCAGAATCCTCAAGTCCACTGCCTGGATCTTGCCTACCAGCTTCGACAGGCATCGCCATCTTTGATGGATTACGTGAATCAGCAGCGAACCTCCATGAGCAGCGTGGCGATGCCCCAACATTCAGCAAAATGTGTCTACTTGAATGAATCTTTTCCCGAGACACGGGAAGATACGTCATCCGAATGCCAATCTCTTCTTCGTCTTCCCGCCCATCTCTGCTCACACTTCGTGCGACCCCTATCACTCGCAGCAGCCAAACCACTTTCCCATTGCCAAATCTGACATCACCATTCAACTCGCAGCTTCACAAAACCCCCATTTAGCATGTTACTCTGCTCGATTCCATTAAGAATCGAGCCAGATATCACTCTCCCGCGTTCTTCCATGGCCCGTTTTCCATATCTCCGCGCAACTATTTTTTGCACTAACTCTCTTTCTACTACTCTTCTTCTAAAACTCTCTCTTTCTACTACTCTTCTTCTAAAACTAACTTCATATTTGGATTCGCCCTATTCTAAAACATTGAAAATGACCCTCTGTTCACCTGTTTTCATTGAGAAACGGGCGAGAAAATCCCTCTATGGTCTTCGTCACCCCCCATCACTGCTTTCCTCCTTCCCCGCATGTACCCGGTGCAATTTCGCGTCCAGATTCGTCCTTTTCTCTTTTGTTTTTCTTTGGCTGTCTTCAAGCCCTGACCCTGGTCGATGCTCCGCTGTGTACTAACCCAACCACCCCAGGATACGTTTGTTGCTACTGGCAGCGGGACGGTGGTCATCGAAGCCGATCTCCGCTAAGGAGTGTGTAACAACTCTCTTGCTGAATCAATCAGCCCGAAATGGATGGTGTTGCAGCGCCCGGCCTAGTGCTCGACCTTCCCGGCAGTTCTGTCGCTGCAGCAAGTGGGAGGGCACCGGGACGGTGGTCATCGAAGCCGATCTCCGCTAAGGAGTGTGGTGTTGCAGCGCCCGGCCTAGTGCTCAGCCTTCCCGGCAGTTCTGTCGCTGCAGCAAGTGGGAGGGCACCGGCCTTGCCGCAGCGCCTGCACCTTGGATCCAGGGGCAGAGGCAAAGTCCCAGTCCCACCTCATGAAATAAGTAAAAATAAAAATAAAAATAAAAAGAATAAATAGTAATATAATAATATTAATAATAATAATTTTAAAAAAAAGTAGTGGTATTTCAGCATGCAGCACAAGCTCCCACTTACCCACCTTCAGTGGAGTTTGAGCTCAGGTCTGTATTTCAACAGTGCGTGGGTGTATCAAATGAGGTAGGCCCGCCCGCGGCTGTTCCCATAAGCCTATTTGTCACAGTCCGCGGGTGTACCAGTCTGAGCTAGGTCCTCAGGTGCTGGTCCCAGACGCCTGTTCAACAGTTCATCCGGGTACCACTGAGCTAGGCCCTCCGCAGCAGTTCCCACAGGCCCATTTTCAGCAGTTTGCGGGTGTACCAACTGAGCTGGGTCCGCAGCTGCTGGTCCCACAGGCCTGTTCAACAGTT
>BFEA01000291.1:1585461-1614449 GCA_003427395.1 Chara braunii
CCCCCCGCCAAAGAAACTTCCCTATCCCTATCCCTATCCCTACTATCTAAAACTTGCAAAGTTCCGATGGACCCTCCGGCGAATATTCAGAGAACCGATCAATCTCGCCAGATTTATGCACCTTTCTAGGCGTGTAATGGGTGTGCAGCAATTTGTGCGCTTTGTGACTGTTCGGCTCTCCAAAGAATTGCTCGTACAGTTGAGCGATCTCCTTGTTTTCGTGACTCATTCGGATCGCCGATGCCTCGTCTCCCTTGTAGATTGCCTGCGCGCGGTGCTGAAGAAGTTTCTCGTCCACAGAGTCCTTGGGATTGCCGGCGCCGCCAATACACCCACCCCTGCAGGCCATCATCTCAACGAAATGATAGGTGCGTTTGCCTGCCAGAATGTCTTCCACCAAGCTGCGCAAATGAACCCCACCATGCGCGATTGCAACCTTGAGTTCGGTACCGTTGACATCGATGTTGGCCTCTTTCACGCCGTCGAGACCCCTCACCTCCGTGAAGTCGAGCTTGGGCATAGGTGGCGCGTCGGCCGGCGCCGTGACGGCAACCGCCGTACGAAGCGCCGCCTCCATCACCCCTCCGGTCACTCCAAACAACAGAGCAGCGCCGGAAGATTGACCCAACGGGGAGTCAAACTCAGCCTCCTTGAGCGAAGCGAAATTGATCCTTGGCCTCGCTCGCTCGATGAGCGAGGCCAACTCCCTCGTGGTGAGCACGTAGTCTACGTCAGGACCCCCCAGGTCCTCGTTGTGCATCTCCTTCCGCGCAGCCTCGTCCTTCTTCGCTACACACGGCATGACCGAGACAAACTTCACTTCGCTGGGATGCCGACCTACAGAGGCCGCGAAATGCGATTTCACGACCGCGCCCAGCATTTGCTGCGGCGATTTGCAAGAGGATAAATTCGGAATCAGCTCCGGGTAAGTTTTCTCGACCATGTTGATCCATCCGGGGCAGCAGGAGGTGAACATGGGGAAGGGTCCCCCGCTCTTCACCCGGCCGAGGAGCTCCGTGGCCTCCTCCATGATCGTCAAATCGGCGGAGAAATTGGTGTCGAAAACGTAATCGAAGCCCAATTTCCTCAAGGCAGCGACCATATGTCCGGTGGAGATGGAGCCTGGCTCCATGCCAAAAGCTTCGGCGATCGTCACGCGCACGGCCGGCGCTGTCTGCGCCACCATTACCGGCCTCTTCCCCGTCCTCGGCGCCACAGCCGCAGCAGCGGTTGCCTCCGCCGCCGCCGCCGCCTCACTCCCCGCACTACTACTGCTGCTCCTGCTGCTGCTGGTGGTAGCGTATCCTCTCCCCCCACCCCCGCCGCTGCTGCTGCTGCTGCTGCTGCTAGCACGCACCTCCTGCGATGCCGATACCATCTGCCTCGGCCCCCAGAGCAGACGGGTCTTGGGCATCTCCTGATCCCAGTCCTTCTCCGTGCGCGGCGGAAGACTCTCCGCTTCCCTCATTTGCAGCAACTCCTCCACTTGCCGCACGTGCGACTTCTCTGTGATCGATCCCACCGGGCATACTGCCGCACACTGGCCGCACGACAGACACGACGTCTCCCCCAGCGGGAGCCCGTACAATGGCGCCACAGTCTCATGATCTCCTCTCGCCGTCGCGCCCAAGATATTCATCCCTTGCAATTCGTTACACGCGCGCACGCATCGCAGACACAAGATGCACTTGTCGAAATCCATGGACAGCGCCGGCGACGACTCGTCCTTCTCGTGAGCGATCCCCGCCTCCTCGACATGGTGATCGACTCTCTTCTGCTTCTCCAACATAGGTGGGTCCTCCACGCCATATCGAAGAAGAAGGTCCTGAAACTCGCAGCGACTGTTCACAGAGCACGTAGAACAGGCATTCGGATGCTTTAGTCTCATCAACGCAAGGTTCCCTTTCACCGTGTCGAAAACCTCGTCCGTGTGAGTCCGCACTGTCAACCCCTCTGCCACCTCTTTCGTGCACGCGGGCTCCATCCTCCAACCCCCGGTGTCGACCAGACAGAGACGGCAAGTCCCGACAGGTTTCAAAGCGGGGTGGTAACACACCGCTGGGATGTAAATGCCGAGATCCCGACAAGCTTGCAGCAGAGTCATGCCCTTCGGAACCCTATACTCGACGCCGTCAACTTTAATACCGACCAGTTCTTTGGCCTCCTCCACCGCTGCAGCAGCGGCAGCGGATTCGGAGTGAAGCAGTGCGCGCGGCTGCTGCTGCCGATTCCTTCCCATGTCCGAGCCGCCACTGACAGCCGCGCGAGAGCTGCTGCCCCCGCACGCGCACCCCGCCGTCCACAATTGCCGCGCATTCTGCGGGATCGCGGCCGCGGTACACATCTTCCGCCTCAATTCCCCCCCCGCGCTGCCCGCGCGCGAGGAGAACGCTTCCTCATGCGCACTCACAGAGCGCATCGTACCCTCAGCGGCCGTTGTCAGCCGCCGGATCGCCCAACTTGCGCAGCGCGCCCCCGTGCGATCCCCCCTCCCTCGCTGCCATAGCTGCCTTAGCATGGTGGAAGCTTCCCTCCACTCTGCTTCCGCCGACTCCGACTTCTTCGAAGTGTTCCAATCAAATCACCTTTTTTTCCCCTTTCTGATCGGATTCCTTGTTTAACTTGAGCAGCTCAAGTATGTGCGGCGCTACCCAAAGATCTGGCCTGAAAGCTCTTAAAGGACGATTCTGCTCTAAACTATCCTCGGGCGTTGATGAAGGAGAAGAGTGCGAGCGAGAAGAAGAACGCTAGCGATGGTCGACAAGCCCAAACAGTGGCCACGGCTAACCCGTCCGCAGGCGATGGCTGGGCCCATACCACCGTCAACTTCGATCCTCTTAGTACTATTGCGGCGCGGCTGCGCGGTCGTGCAAGCGACAATTGCAAAGTTCACCCTCGCGCGACCAAGGAGCAAGCATCACTGAGACTGACCAGAGAACGCACATGTCTCGATGGATGCACACTTCTACTACACCACTGCAAAATCGGGATGTCAGATTAAACCCCGGAGACACTACACTACTAAACCCTCCCAGCGGTCTCTAGGCGAGTCCAGACGACGAGAGCACAAAACCAATCACACAGTACTGTACAGGGCTGATGTCACTCGCGCATTCGCAAATTCCCTGCGGGCCGTCAGTTCAGACTGCTACGGTAGTCTGCTAAACGACTGCTTTGCCACGATGCGCCACTGCTCTCAGACTGCCTGCGCACCCCTACCAGGTAGCCGGCCACCTCCTAAACAGCTCGGTGTGGAGCTTTCCCGCTGTATTAGATCCCACAGCGCTTGTCGGTCGACAAGCTTGCGACCACCCAGAGCTCGATAAGAACAATATGACCAATTCCGACCACGTACGAGAGTGAAGAAGGCAGAGAGAGGAGAGAGAGGAGAGAGTTGTGTGCGAATAGGTTAGGTTCCCCCAACAACGACAGATCTGTGAGGCAGAACCGTGCTGCCTCTGTCAGCAAGGCGCCCTCTGCCCTCCACCCTCCACCCTCCCGCCAAGTGACACGTTCCGGCCCGCCTTTTCCTTTTTCCCTGTGCGCCTTGAAATGTTCGCCTGAAATGTACGTGCTCGACGCGCTTTTATTTCCAAAAGAGGGAAAAAAAAAAACTCAGACTCGTCGCTGAATGCCAACAGCGGCTTCAGCTGTCGGTTCCTCCGGTAGCAGCCGGGATCGATACCGATCCCGAACTACACACAGCGATGCAATGGCGAAACGACGCCTTCGCCGTTCGAGTGTCCCCTCACGCACTTCACCGGATGCTAAACAGGTAGCTGTATGCCGTAATACCTTCAAAAGAGCCGCCTGCTACGTGCGTGAGCGAGTGGTAAATCGAACAAACAGATGCGCACTCTGACCTGCACCCCTACAGACGAACATCTCGGTGAATAAACACACACCTGTGAGGTCATAGGGGGTCTCGCTGCACGAAAAAATTCGCGAGTGCTTCTAGAGCTGTCAGAGGTCTACGTTCTTCCCCCCAATGCCGGTCATTATAGCTGTATTTGAAGAATCGTTCACTCTAGAGACAGCTATAATGACCGCACGTTGTATTCGGGGGAAGACGGTAGAACTCTTGAAAAAAGAAGCATGGCTCCACTTACTCCAGACTAAGGGGATACTCACACGGGGACCTATAATTCCAAAATCCCAAAAAAAAGGGAAAAACGCCGGTCACACGGATCTACCAAATTCGCAAATGTACTATTCCAGTGCCCATTTGTCAGCGGCCTGGGAAGCCACGAGGCAAGGGATTTTGGGGTCACCTCTGGAGGTGACCGCAAATTCCCTTTTTTTTTTGCATTTTCTTCAAAAATTGACAAAAGGGAAACAACGGGGGCGCAGTGACGGGCGCTGGGTAGCGCTCTGCAGTGCGCTGTGGACGGTGGGACCGTCGACGCTCTCTCATCATTCCCCTGCAATCTCTGTGAGGAAATGAGTGGACCACCACCTGGCGTCAACCTGTTGACGCCAACCATAGCCAAGTGCTTGGGAGGTATAGGAGTCATTGGAGAGTCCTTAGGGTCATCACAACATCATGTGAATGAGGTGAATCGACAAGCGCTTTGGCGCCCGTCTGGGAGATAACAGATGGAGCCGGAGGGAGCATACCCGAAGTAGGGTTGGTAAGACGGGAAGAGGACGTGTTGGAGACTGTCGAACAAGTATCAGCAAGAAGTCTCAGGAGAGACAGTAGGCGGTGAATCAAGACGAATAAAGGATATACCTCATCGGTCCACATGGAACATGCCACCTGCCACCTCGATGAGGGATGGGTGAGAGACCCTGTACAGCGGCAGCGAGGAAGCTGTCTATAGACCAACCTGTCTTCGGGAAGGAACTTCCGGCGACCCGAGGGGCTGATCCACATACCTCCTTAAGGAAGACGACCTTAGTCTTCGGCGGCATGGAAGCGGAGGTTCAGCGAGTCAGGCATCAACAATAGGGAAAGGACAACAGACGTGGGAGACCAGTTCAAGTTGACGACAAGTGCAGGACCCTTGTCCCAATGGTAAAATCTCTTCCACACATCTCGTTGTCTGGCATGCTACACTGTCTATGCTTGGTAACTTGAGCCTAGGATAGGTCTGTCTACCACCTCTGTCGAAGGAATAGCCGCCTCTTTGGTTGTTAGTTTTTATTTTAGTGGGTTTTGTGGGAATAAATAGGACGCCAGAACCCTTAGCTGGCAACCTGTTCATAGTGTGGAAGCTCTCGATGTAAGTTCTTGAACGACAGGGCACGGACTTGGGCAGGTAATCACCCGCCTCGAAATTTTCAAACGGATTGACTTTTCACCCATTTGGTAGAGTGCGCGAGTTACAAGATGAATTCGTCTCCCGACCCGGAGGAGGAGCGTATCAGGGAGATGGTCCAAAAGTGTATTGAGGACGGGATCGTCCCTAAAGGATTAGATCATGGGACGTGTGTGGTGGAAGGTCGGACGGTGAAAATCACACTCAACTCAAGAGTGGACGATGTAGTGGTGAAGTGGCTAAAAGAAAGGACAGTTGCCGTCATCTTTCAAGGGGACTCAAAGGAACTACCAAATAAGATCAAGGAAATGCTAATTCGCATTTATGAGGATGGGTGGTATGCTAACCCTAACGTCAACCCTTCGCTGAAACGTGGAAGGATTAAATTCGAGGGTGCTAATGCTTATTCATATGTGGCCACGATAAAGGACATTGCTGAATTTATGATCCAAAAAGCATCTGATACAATCGTGTTCAGAGACCCTAACACTCAGGGTAGCTCTAACACTCGTTATCCGGTCCAATTTCGAAAGTGGTCCACAAAGAAAGAACTGGACGATCTCCGGGCCCAGGAGGAAGCAGGGAAGTTTTGGGTAATGGCCATAAGGGTGTCGTTGCATCACTTGCACTGGGCGGTAGAAAACTCCATGGCCAAGATTGTCGAAATGTACCCACCCCGGAAGGATAACCACTTCCCCCGTTTGATGAACATCAAATTTTACCTTGCCCCTGAGGCAAGGCAGACGTGGAGGGAAAAGCTGGAATTCGAGAAAGATGGAGAAGTGTTTAAGTTGGAATTTTTCTCCAAGGCCACGAATTGGTGCAAGAAATGCAAATGGTTTTATCATACAGAGGATAGCACGGCTTGCCCGCGTCACCCTCAGCACTACATGCACACACAAGGTTCTACACCGACAACAAATTCAGGGAGAAATGCACCAACAGGGCAGAGACCCCGACCTGCACTGGCCCCATTTCAGGCCGTACCTGTCTCGTCTCCAGCTATGAAAGGCTTACACCCGACGCTTCCACAACAGCATACACATGGGCACCCGCACATATCCATGACAGGTTTGACTCAAGGCTCAGTTCCAATGTACGCCACAGCACAACAGGGTTACATGCCACCTAATGGATTTCCAAAAGGATCTGTTGGGGGGCAATTCGGTTTTCCACCTTTCATGTTCCCTGGATTTGGGATACAGATGGGCCCGGGGCTATTTAACGAGAAATTCGCTATGTCGGGACAGATAATGGGTGGGGGGTTTCCTTCATTCAGCGGCAGGGAACAATCCAATCTTTGAGCCGGAACCGCCCCCCCCGGGAGTCCCATCTGCCCAGGGACAGAACACAGTCCATCCACTCATGCAAACATTGGCTGTGGGTACTAAACAACCCTCCACTTCCAGAACAAAAGAAGGACAGAACAGTGGAGGAGGTAGTCAAACCCCAACAATTCAAGTAAGGGGGGATCAGCAAGAGTTGTCACGGGATCCAGGTGGAATCAAGGCGCCGGAAAACGTAGCTGCCAAGAATTTGCCGCAGCAGAACGCTACCAGAGGGAATGTATCTGGCGAGGGACAGGGAGAGGAAGAAATTCAAAGCCCCTAGAACACCTCTCATTAGGAGGATCTAAATGCCCCACGAAACAGCGTCGTACCTATCAGGGAGGCATAATGGAGGAGAAGTCCTCTAGATCGTACGAATTCTCAGATTGGGAATCTTCGGCCTCCTCCATTCTCCCTGCCTCAGAAACCCTGTGGAAGTTGAACCAGGAACAAGGAAAGGAGCCCAGTATGGAGAACAGGACAGACATGCCTTCTATTCCAAAGGAGTATGCCAATTTGTGCAAAAGGATCGTGCCTGTTATCTGCGTCCCAGACACACAAGGGTCTCTAGTCTCGGGCTTCGACATGGGAGACAGAAGCGTGGGAATGACCTCCTTCCCGACAGAGGTACCACCGAACAATGATTTGATCCTCGACTGCGTCAAAGGGCTGCTGAAAAACAGACTCCCGTGCCGCATTGTTCCTAATGTTACAATGGGGAGAGCAGTTCGGCAGTACCCGGCCGGTGTCTGTCACCGACTTTACGTTCCATTTGTGGACTTGCGCCTACCTCCAGATGCTTACCCGGTGCTGGTGAGCGAAGGAGTGGTATGGGTTCCAGGTAGATGGTTTGATAGGACTGACAACCCAAACCTGACAAGCATTCACCTTGACGATGGTCTGCCTGCAGATTTCGTAGCAGAATGTAACCAGAAGTTAAAAGGGAGGAATTTGTCATCACTCTTTTTTCGGGACAGCCTGACTTCTCTATGGTCTACACCTCGGGAATCGTCTGGTATAGGTAGAAGGAGGAAAACCTCAACAGTCATGGGGGGTTCTGGTCGAATCCATAAACATGCCGACCAGACCCACCAAACATGAACCAGATACGACTGTTCTCATGGAACGTGAGGGGTTTAGGTGATAGGAATGGTAGGGAGAAACGAGGGCGCCTCAAATCCTGGATTCACTTACAAAAGGCACAAATTATCTGCTTACAAGAAACGAAGTTGGGCTTAAAAAAGATAGCAGAGTTGGGTAGATGGTGGGAGGGTCCGCAGTTGTGGGCTCCAGCAGACGGAACGAAGGGGGGAACAACAATTCTGGTCCATCGTGAACTGAATTTTGAATGGGTGGACGAATGCATAGACAACTGGGGGCGATGGGTTTGGGTCAAAGGCATTATAGCAGATGAATCCTGGGCAGTGATGAGCGTATATGCCCCATCTGACAGAAGTGAGTGTCTACGGTTCATATTGGATCCCGAAGAAGCGATCCCAGACGTGGATAATCTTATCCTAGCCGGGGACTGGAATACAGTCCTGAACCCGGGGATAGACACTCCGATAGTGAAACAATTCCGCACGGACGTAAAAATTTTAATGTCCTTAATTGAAAAGCTTGGCTTGGTGGATGCTTACCGGGTAACACACCCTAATGAACAGGGTTTCACTTGGCACCCCGCGAGGCGGGCTCCCACAACCCCGGCACAGATAATCACAAACCATAAAAGCCAACGCAGAATAAACATGCTTTTCGTCCGAGCTGCAGCATGAGAATCACTGCTCTCTGTGTCAGTGGAAATACAGTCTATGTCGGACCACTATCCATTGTGCGCTCGGTTTGCTCCAGACCCATGCTTTGATCGAGAACGATGTTATTTCAGATTGAATACGAAAAACTTGAATGACCCAGGCATAGCGTAATGGGTTCAGGATCAGAACTCAGCATGGCAGCTCACTAAAGATTGGTTCCTGTCAAAGGGGGAATGACTCACCACAGACCTACACATCATATCCAAAGGGCTGGCAGTACTGTCTGTCATGAAGGCATATCAGAGGAAGAGTGAGGAACGTACCTGCAAGAAAAAGATCGAAGAGGCGGAAGCAGAGTTAGGTAAACACCCAGTGTCAGATGTATTCTGGACAAGGGAAAGGAGCAGGTGGTTGTCCAAATGGGAGGGAATACAAATCAGAAGATAAAAAGTATGGAAGGAACGCTGCAAAATAGAAGGGATGGCGAAATTGGACTGCATGTCGAAAGAAACGTTTGCACTAGTAAACAAGCAGTCCACTCAACACTGAATAATGAAAGAATTTGCGCACCCCTTCGACCCGAATCTGCGCAAGAGCACTTATACAACACGTATGTGCAATTACGCAGTGGCGTACTTTCGAGACATTTTGACATCACGCAAACCCCCGGAAGAGGCAGACTTGGACCTCTCGTTATCATACCACGGTCCAACGCATTCCAGTGGAGGGTAGGTTAGCACAGGATAGACCAATCTCCTCCGAGGAATTGCTGCATGCAGCCAAACAAATGACTAAAGGAAGGGCTCCGGGTGAAGACGGCCTGCTCATTGAATTTTTCCTCCAATTTTGGACTCTTTTCTGCAACGATCTAGTCCATATTTACAACGAGACCCTGACTGGCGTGAGACTTCCTCCTAGTGTGACGAAGGGGATCATCACGCTCATATATAAGAAAGGGGAGAAAAGCAACATCCGCAATTGACGCCCAATCTCCTTGTTGAACAATGTTTACAAACTGTTAGCAAAAACCTTGGCAATTAGATTGGCGCTATACTTACCTTACTTGGTGGGAGTTGACCAAGGCGCATTTGTTAAGGGAAGATCAATCTTGGACAACATTGTTACAGTGATCGAATCAATGCAAATAATCACGGACGAGGAGTTAGACACGACGGTCCTACTCCTAGATCTAGAGAAGGCTTATGATAGGGTTAGCTGGGCCTTCGTCATGAAAACCCTTAGGCATATGGGACTAGGTCCGAACTTTTGCATATGGGTGAAGGCGATGTATTTCCACGCCTCGGCCTCCGTGATGATTAACGGCAGGATTCACCGCCCTTTCCCTTGACTCGATCTCTTCGACAAGGCTGCCCACTAGTGCCATTGCTGTTCGTTTTGCAAATGGATGTGCTGCTCAATAAGGTGAGGAGTAATCCCTACATTATTGGACTGAGAACCCGACATCAGCAGCAATTCAAAGGAAGTGCATTGGCAGATGACCTCACCATAGTCTCTAGGAATACAACCAACTCTCTGCTAGCGGTTCCAGAGACATTGGTAGAATACTGTGCTCTTTGTGAGGCTCAAGTCAATTGGTCAAAGTTTGTGTTTTTCTTGCCAGACGAGTATGAGATTTGCGTGGATTTTGGGATGAAAAAGATCCCTACTGACTTTTCTGAAAGATTTCTAGGGGTGCAAGTTTCTCTGCAGAATTGTGCTGAGACACAAGACAAGATCCTAGTGGGAAAAGTGGAGCAGCGACTACAAAAATAGAAAACAATTTACGGGTTTTTGCTGTTCGAGAGGGCTAAAATTGTGAATGCAGCAGTCTTCTCTCAGTTGTGGTATGTGGGGACGATCAGACCCCTGGGGAAGAAGGTCGCGCAATCCATTAGAGTGGCGGCTACTATGTACATTTGGAAACCTGAGGCGGAGGAAGGGCAAGGGCATATGTCAAAGCTATCCTGGGATAAGATCACGATGGTAAAGGAGGAAGGAGCTTTGGTAGTGCTCGATCCTATACGCCCAAACAAGGCCCTCCTTTCCAAATGGCCGGTTAAGGCGGTCATGGACACAGAGGAGCGTAGTTGGGTGGCTCTGGCGGAATACATCTTGGCTAAGGATTGGGGCCTGAGCAATGGGGAGGATGTGTGGCTATTAGTGTCGACCCCAGCATATCAGCGACGGAGGCCGAAGTCCATATTCTGGCAAGAGATCATTCAGGCATGGCAGACATTGGTGCCAGGCCCCGCCAGAGAACCACAGACGCAGGATGAAGTACTGAGTCAATCTCTGTTCGAAAACCGCTGGATTAAGAACCAGGAAGGGTCTACGTTCGTAATATCAGGGAGTGGCAATTTTGGGGGAGCTTGGGTGGAAAAAGGAGTGCTCAGGGTCGAGGACTTGTGGGATGAAACACGAAAGACTTGGAAAAGTACAGAGGACTTGAGGATTAAACTCGGAAGATTGTGGCATGTGGAAGCAAGGAGGGACGCGTTAATACAGGCCATACCGGCGGATTGGAAACAACTGCTGAAAAATGAAACAGCTACAGGTCAGTCGTACCGACCTGTGCTCAGTGTGGGAGGAGATATGCAAGTTTATAAACAAGTGGACCAAGGAAAGTTCGAAGTGTGGGAAAGGCAAAGGAAGGAAGGCATCATCCAAAACACTCTGGCATTTAAAGAGGAACGGGTGTTCGACAACCATTGTCTAATGGAGGAAGTAAGGGTATTTTTGCAGTTCTCCGCGGCTGGGGCACCTCAACCGGTCCTACAGCTTAACGACACCCCAATCAGGCTGATGCAATTGGACATCGGCCTACTTGGGTGGTCCAATTCAAGGAGCCAGCCAACAATCCACCAGTACACCTCCAAGCTGGGCATGGGGATACAGAGATCGGAAGAAAGTTCTTCTCGGAAGATACAAGAGGTTATACCTGAGTCCTGCACAGGCTCAAGTTTGTCTGTGGAATTTTACAAGGAAAAATGGAAGGTGTGCTAGACACTGCCAGACAAGAAAGCCGCTTCGATAGTGTGGCTGATAACCCACGCTACTCCGTTGGATGCGGTAGCATTGTTTGAAAGAGCGATGAATGTGGACGTGAGGTGTGTCAGATGCCACCGTCAACCTGAGGACACTGAGCATTTGTGGGGCATATGCCCCCTCTCATTCCGGATTTGGAAGTGGTGGTCGCACCACTGGAAGGAGCTGGGCGGGCCAGCAGAGGTAGAATGGGACCAAGAATGGGCAATAACGGGGCAACTCAGACCCCCACTGAGAAGCGGGAAGGGGTGGGGGTATGTGGCAACGACAATCCGAGCACTCAACATAGGATTCGTGAATACCCAATAAAAAAAAATGTTGGGTTTGAACGAAATTTATTTAGGATCCTGAAAGTACGGTTTTTAGGTCTTCTACATGAGCAAGATTTTTTGCAAAGTTAAAAAACCACAAAAAAATAATAAAAATATATTTTTTGAGAACCACTGGAAGTGGCGAGGATAAAAATAAAAATTTTCACAGTGAATCATTACTAGGCGGAGCATCATATTTATAAATTGAAATATCCATGTTTTTAATTATCTCAAAAAATTAAGTGTATAGTTTTATAAGTTGTGTATCAAGACGAACATGTTTGAGGGTTTGGCGAGCGTGCATACGTATTGTCTTGTTTGTTAATACGTTCGCCATAACATATTCTCCCATATGTGGGCAAACTTTTTTTTCTAAAAATATTTTTTTTTTCTTTCGGTTTTTTATTTTTAACTTGATTTTGACTAAGAATTTGAAGATGTGTCTGAGACAAAAGTTGTTTGTGCTATTATTTGACATAACATATATTTTTTGAGAAATATTTTACTGTTAACTTCAAAATTGCTTTATAGAGTCTATAAATGTTAAAAACGACATATAGTCCTACATGTCGAAATTCACTAAAACTGTTTTTTTACAACTTTCGAGTTTGTTTTATTGGAGCTCTGCTTTTCTGGAAGTCTATTGAGAATGACTTATAGTCCTATAACAGGATTTTTGCAAGAATGAGTTTTCCTCCACATCTTAAGGATCGCTTGACTGTTTGCCTGATTTTTTGCCTTCTCTCTCGGAAAGTGGTCGAAAATGTGTTTTTTTTTTAAATCAGAATTAGAAGTTGACTTCCATTTTTTCACTCTATACAAAATGTTGGGTATTGTGGTCTTGTTGGGTTTTCACGAATCCTGTGTTACTTGTGATTTAGTGGATTTGGAAGGAGAGGAACTCCGTATTATTTCAAGGCAAGTACTTCTCGGACGCAGAACTGAAGAGCGGCATGAAGGCCTCACTGCGATGCATGATATTGGTGGATTGGAGGAAGAAAGTCTTATCTAAGGCGGAACCGGGACGCTACAAGGCAAGATTATGGTTCCTGCGCTCATGGGCCAAGAACAATCGGCTGGTAGTTGTCTCAGCTTCAACAGGGAAATTGGTACTATCCCCATGGTTAAAGGCCGAGTAATCTGCAGAAGAAGAACAGGGTATTAGGGAAAGGTTCCTCTGGAGAGCAGAATCTTCAGTTGGGATAAAATTGGGACTTTGCGCATTAGGAATATTGATCGGGAGAGGGAAGCGAATAACTGTTGTAGTTGGCGGGGAATGGGAGACAGTTGGAGATGGGTTAACGGGTAGGAATGTCGGGCATGAGCATAAGGCTGGTCCTACCTGCCACTCGGTAGATCTGCATGCCTTGAGGTTTGGCAGATAGGCCCTGTATCCGAAATAGGGTCAAAGGGGGCCGCCTTCTAAGCGAGAGCTCGAATGGGGTCATGTGGTTTGGTTTTGTCTGTCAGGTTGGTCTGGCCAGGTTATTGCTCGCAGTGTCATTTGCCAGGTTGGTCTGGTAGCGTCAAAAACTTGTGTCGGTTTCCGGGTAGAATTGTGAGGTCCCCGACCTTCCTTGCTTATCATTCTAATAAACAAATGCTCGAATTTAAAATTAAAAAAAAAATAAAATAAAAAAAATCGTTCACAAAAGTTCTTGCACAATTGGTGGATGGCGCCGTGTGACCAGCCAAGTACCAAATCCCCATTTCTCCAAATGGCCGCGACCTTGTCCCATCTAAAAAGGTACAACAGTGTGACGTGGACCATGCCCAAAACCTCAAATTGGCCCTTTCCGAATCCACATATTTTGCGGATTTGGGGTCGCCGTGTGAGTATGCCCTCAAGAACTATTCAGGCACTCACCAATTTGGCAGCGCTACATGACAGCCCTTCTACAACGCTAGATGACAGCGCCAACTTGTTCTGATGGTCAGGGCAGGAGGCACACCCGCGAGAAAAGAGGCCGGAGCAGGGTTAGGTGGGACGACACTAGAAAACCTGAGCGTTGCAGGCTGTGAACTCTATACAAAAAGAGAGTGCCCTTCGAGAGCACTTTCTGACAGCTCTCGAAAGGGTGTTGTCATGAATTCCAGTCTAGAGTAAGTGGAGCGAGACGTTATTCTCAAAACTTCAAGAGTCTAGAGTGGTGGAGCGAGGCCCAGGGTCTTGCTCTACAACTCCCGATTCTTGAAGAGGGTTGTCACGCCTCTAGCTCTCGAATGTTATGTACAAGGGTGCCCTCGCTGCACTACTCTCATGCACAAAACACAAAAAATATGGCGGTGTATCTTCTCATGTTCTAGTAGAAGATTCATTCTCATTCTGCACATTTGGGGAGTAGTGCAGCGAGGCCCTATGTCACTCCTCTAACTCTCCACTGGTATCTGTGATATTGAACCTCACTGCACTTCACGAGTGCATCACCACGACACTGCCTCTTAACGTGGCACCTCCAAAGGAGCTTCAAAAGTTGTCAGACATGTGCTAGAAAACATCAAGAGTTCGTCATCACCGCACTTACAAAAGTTCGTCAGTTTCAAGAGTTGTCAGAAAACCCTCTTGGTGTGAACGCTTGAAGGTTCGAGAGTGCCCACCTGCAAGGACGTTTTTATCAAGGGAGGGCGGCGGGACCATTCACCCTCTTTGAAATTATAAGAGTGTGGGCCTCGCCACACCACTCCCGACTCCGGGAAAAATTTTGGGAGTACTCCAGAATCTCCGAAGGCGTGAAAATCCATTCGGGAGTGCGCTTCGCCACACTGCACTCCCGACTTGGGGCGTTCTCCGATTTGGAGGCCAGAACGTGCACTTCAGACAGAGACTGTCTAGCACTGTCCATCATGTGGCAACAAAAATTGTGAGGAGAATACTTGTTTGTGCACGAGTTCTCCGGTCGAAACACAAGCCTTCGCGAGAGGTCTCCCGAAAATGGCCTTTTACAGGCGGGAGGCTCAAGCAATGTCGGGAGTGCTCTCGGGAGCCACATTCTAACAGCTCCCACATTCAATCTCACAGATTGAACTCGGGAGCTGGTGTGGCGACGCTGCACTCCCGAAAATGGTCATGCCGGAAGTAGTGTAGCGAGGCCTTATGCCTCCTATCTCGACAAACAAACGAGGCTGGCAAACGAGGCTCGCACCGTCGTGTAGTGACGTGCCAATTTGCTTCAAGCAAACAAGAGTCGAGAGTGGAGAGTAAGTGTAGTGAAGACTGCAATTGCGGCCATTTCGATTGTCTGACAACTCTTGAAGCACGCTTGAAGTTTTTTGTGAGTTAAGCGTAGTGCAGGGAGACCCATTGGTCGTGGCACTGGTTCCCACCCTACCAGGGAGGTCTAGCATGAGTGCGTGAGTGAAATGGCGGATAAAGGGCATTTGTGCATACCAGCTTCCGTAACCAAGCGACCTTTTGAACCCCTGAGTTTTCCTTGTTGTTCTGATTCTTCAGATTTTTTTTTGGCTCTTGTCGAGTACACCTTATTTTTGCTATCTCCCCAGTGCATGGAATCGCAAGTCAACCAGGCTTGCTCATGTATGAAACGACGTCTCTTTTGGACTTCTTTGCAATTTCCTTTTAGCAACCCATGTATCTATGTAGGAATTACGCGCGCCTTAGCAAGCGCGCTAGGAATTTTGCTCGACAGTTGAAAACTCTGGAACTTACGAGCGCTCTTTCCGCTAACGTGTCCTTTCTCGAAAATGTATCTTTCCGCACACACCCTTGAAAGATATGTGAATTTTTAGTAGGAAGATAGATAGACGTAGGATTTTTGCGGGCTCAATTTCGCGCGCCGACATTGCTTTTGAAATTTTCAATCTTTAAGTAGCTTTAAAACCATAATGGATGGAACGTAACTGTTTCGATGTCTTTTTCTTTTCCACATCCATGCCATGCATGCAAGCTTTCCCCGCTTTCCGTCGAGGACCCATGCCATCTTCACCCTCCTCCTCTTCGCGTCTTCTCTCCCTCACCCGTAACTGTTTTCCATCCCCTCTCCCCTCGCACTTTGCCCTTACTCCTCGTTTGAATCTTGGTCCCGCTCCATGCTACCTTTCGTGCTCTCGTCCTTCCCGCCTTCAACCCCATACCGGAAATCCCTACCAAACCCCCTCAAAGTATTTGAAGCCATTAGGCGACGACGTGTATGAAGGATACCTCTCGCACACTGTAATGTGATTAGCTATGAAGAAACTCGCAGGATCGATATGGCTTTCCTTGGGGGATTAACCCAAACTCCCCCCTCATCCCATCTTGACTCCAACTCACTCTCCTCCATCTTCTATTCCCCTTTTCGCAACTATAAAACCTTCAAACGCATCTGATAAACTTTCTTAACCCATCTGCCAACATCCGGGGGGTCGTGGCTAGGTGATGTGCAAGTAGCGAGTCGGAAAGTCCCGACAAGCCAACTGCAGTGTATGCATGACTGTGTGCAGGGTGACCACGACGAACTGCGGGATCTAAGCAAATTGGTGTAAAGGCTTAGTTGGTGGGGTGACGATCGTTGTGGTTTGAAGGTTGGTACGTGGCAGTTGGGATCGTCAGTACCTGAGTGAGAGGAGTGTATGTGTACGAGTTCTTGTAAGAAGACTTGTGCGCCTTGATTTTCAGATTCCTCTTTCTTTGGTTCTCAAAAGCTAAGCTCACGGCGATTGGCCGGGTGTTCCCCTCCTGAAGATTGTCTGTATAACCAGAGTTCTCTCCATCTCTCCTCAGTTCTCTTCTTCGGTCAAGCTACGCCTCTCTCTCTCTCTCTCTCTCTCTCTCTCTCTCTCTCTCTCTCTCCCCCCCTTTTGCTCTTATCTATCTCATGAATGTTCGAGATTCCCTTGATCTGGCCCGCCTCTGTTGAATTCAACCGGGTCTTGCACAAGGGAGTATTATTGAACTCAAATGGACCTGTGAGCCTCAAGAGATCTTATCGGTCCTTTGTGTTGACGTGCCTCTCGAACATCTGAAGAATCGTATATGTGAGATTTGATGTACGTTTGTATTGATTGGGCTAACAAAGTAAGAATCTCGCTGAGGTTATGGGCATGCATGTTTGCCGCTCCTGTGATGAATGATGATTGTTATTGTGATTGAATTGAACTCACACTTTTCTTTTGTTTGGTTCGCCGGATGGATGAAATGCAATAAAGTCTATAGTATCACAACTGATTACTTTTATGATTGAACAGTTGATTGGGTAGACTCACGTACTCAATATTTGCTTGCGCCACGTGGACCGATTGTTCCGACCCGTCTGGGTGCCAACTCCCCACATCCCCATCGCGACTGTTTCCGTATAACGAGGAAAGGACACGTGTCTTCAAGTGGGACGTACGGAAAGTCATCGCTAAGATCAACGGGCACTATTATTTTCCACCTGAGACAGTGCTCTGGATTCGTAGGCGTTGGTTTTGTCATTATCGATACTCACTTCTCCCCGTATTTATTGATATTGTCTTTTCATGAGTTGATCGTCATCCCGTGGGCGGCGATTGCACCCCAATGGCCTAACACTCTGTGTAGCGATTGTCATCGCGCAGAGCGTTATCGAAAAAGACGGTCCCACTACCGAACATGTGGCGAAGACGAACGCAAGGAACGAGCAGCCCGGTTGAGGTCATCCCCGTCAGATTCCGAGCTTTGTAACGAGTTGCGTAGGGATCTGATTCGAAAATGAGATCCCACGTGCATAACTTCGCCCTTCCACTCTAAAAGACAGCCAACAACCCGCGTGAAGGTTCAATGATACTTTTTGGATTGAATGGATGTTTGAAAATTACGCGCGTTTGTTCCCTTCCCGCGCAACGATAACCCTTTCTCACTAAACCGGAACCACACGGAGGACTTCAGTTTTGCCTATGTCCTTACACTCAATTCCCCAAAAATCCTTAACACACCACATTTTGTTGTCTTTCAAAGCCTATTCCACATAAGTAATCACTCTGGCCAGAAGACAACCCAGGGCGTGAGGTTAGAACGTCACACGTCGCCATACCACGCTCAAAATGAGAGAAAAATAAAAATGTGGCGATTCATTTGACTATGTTATAGCGGGAAATTCATTCTTATTTCGCACATTTCGAGAGTGGTGTGGCGATGCTCAAACACCTCCTGAATGCTTCATTCGGCAAACATACGAATGGCCAATCGAAAGGAGGGCTGTTGTCATGAAAGGTAGCAAACCCCTCTTGGCGGCACCTGCGCCTGCTCATCCGTTTGTGGGCCTCGCTCCACTACTCACCACATGCACAGAAGACAAAAAATATGGCAGTGTATCTTTCCATTGTTCTAGATAAAGATCCAGTATCTTTTTGCACATCTGGTGAGTAGGGGAGCGAGGCCCTGACTCTAGGCTTCTGCGCACACAACCAGCAGAATGCAGGAGGTTTTGCCACTTCCATTTAGGCCTCGCTCCACCACTCTCCAGATGCAGAAAAGACATGGCGGTGTATCTTCCCATGTTTTGGTAGAATATTCATTCTCATTGTGCACATTTGATGAGTAATGGAGCTACAGTAGGCCCATTGACCCTTCCACTATTGACCACTCATCCTTTAGGACATCCGTAAAAATTGGAACGATACAAAGAAGATTAGCATGCCCCGTGCGCAAGGATGGAAAAAAAAAAAAAAAACTATTGACCACTCGGGCACACCAGTGCAATGAAAGGTCACACCGGCGATGCGTTCATAGGTAGATACGATGGGCCTCGCTCCACTACTTTGGATCGAAATTTGCAAAATGAAAGTGAATCTTCCGCTAGAACATGGAAAGATATACATCGCCACAATTCTTTTTTGTTTTTAGTTTTTCATTTTGTGCATGCCGAGAATCGTGGAGCGAGACCCGATAGCGTGCATCCTGGGGCCAAGTCCCACTACCCGCATTCAGTTTCCTCAATGCCTGAATCTGGACGTGTTTGTGGCTATGTCCCGTTGAGAAAACACAACGGGATTTCGACACATCTTCACAAACACGTCCAGATTCAGTCGTTGGAAACTCAACGTTGCTAGTGGGACTTGGCCCCCGGGGTTCATATCCTGACTAGAAAACCAGGCTGGCCTGGCAGATGATCATGAGACGGCAATCAATGTTGTTTTCGGTTTGTCCATCCAACGGTACGTACTCATTCCATGACACGCATAAGGGCCTCACTGCACTACTCTCCAAATGTGCAAAATGAGAATGAATCTTCCTCTAGAAGATGGAAAGATACACCGCCACCGTTTTTGTGTTTTGTGCATGTGGATAGTAGTGCAGCGAGGCCCTAAGCCTGGTTATGCTCCGGTTTGTCCATCCAACGTGCAAGTCGTTTGGCCGTCTTAGGATATCCGGAATCTTTGCCTGGCTGATGGGAGGCCAGGCTCTCAATTCTTCACGGTTCATTTGCTAAGGCCAAGGCCCAGCATAGTAACTATAATATGGCACTGCCAGGGAAAAAAAGAGAAAAGAAAAAGAACAAAAGAAAAGAACGTGCATCGGGCCACAGCCGTTGGACATCTTAGACAGGCAAATGGTACGGGATTAGCTTAGTCTTTCTGAACCAGGGCCTCTTGTCCCTGGCTCGTGTTAGGCTGGGTAATGTTCCCAGATGTTTCTCCCAGTAGACTGTGACGACCCCGACCTCAGTATGGATTTTGAAATGAAATGTGTTGATTTGCCAAAACAAAACAAAACAAAACAAAACAAAACAAAACAAAACAAAACAAAGCAAAAAAAACAACAACAGACATCTCGTCAGTCAGGGGGCTAGCTCAGCTGGTGAGGCACACGTGGTACTTAGGAGGTCTTGGGTTCAATTCCCATGGGCCTCATGGACCTACCTGGTCATACGTGGTGCTCGCTATCTAGAGATAGAGCTTTGGCTCCTAATGTTCATAAGGGGAGGGGACCGGAGGGGAGGCACAGCGACTGGCCACTCGGATGAAGCTTGGTCCTGATGCTACCGGATGACCCCTACTGTATCAGGTACCGCACCTGCTGATGGGTGCAGATCCCCCGCATTTCCCTTGTTGGAGGCTTGAACACGGATGTGGCTACTTTGGGTTTCCCATATGATAATAATTCCTCGCTCACCTGCTTGCAAAAACAAAAAAGCACTACAACGATAATAAAAAGAAGCCTGAAAGGCCATCCTGTTTAGATTTGACAGGTCATTAAAGAGCCTTTTCAGAAGAAGAAAAAAAGACATCATCTCCTAGCCAATGTGGATATGAATGGCACTATTAGGGCATACTCACACTTAGGCTCGGATTCTGCCAGCTGGTCTCTGGCTGTAATATCAATCTTATACGTCCACCAATGTCCTAGAGTGAGAATGCTAGTGTGAGAATGTTCTTAGACTGGAACTACATGGCTGGCTGACTGGTCCAGATATGTAACAGTTAGTAAACAGATCATCAGTTTGAATCCCCACTATGGTAAGATGGAATGAGATGGAAATAGGGCCTCACCACACCAATGTCGAAACATCACGACAATCGACATATGTCAGGCACTTCTCGACATTCCCTCTTTAGACAGAAAAATCCTCTTCGCCACACATCATGTCGAAGTGCAGAACTCATAAGTCCTACGCACAGAAGAGACAAACTGGGGTGAAAAGTAGGACAAGCGTTGGTCCGTTCTCCTTTTCGACATTCAAGCAAGAACTCGACATCCCATCAGAGGGCTGTTGAAACCTTTCAAGTTGTTGCAGGCCTGAAATGGAAACGAGCCCTGCTTGAGAGGAGGTGTCAAACCCCCCCTTTCCCTGACAGGTCCTTTTTTTTTTTCTCATCTTGGATTTCGACATGCTGTGTGGCGAGGAGAAAATGTCAAAAATGCCGTTTTCGACATTGGCGTGGTGAGGCCCATAATCACAGAGAGCTATTGGTGTCGAACCCCCCCTTTCCCTGGCTACTCCTACCAAAACAAATCCCAGAGAGCTATTGTGGGCAGAAGCAACATCCTTGGTCCAGCCAGATATGTAACAGTTAACAAACAGATCATCAGTTTGAATCCCCACTATGGTTAGATGGAATGAGATGGAAATAATCACATAGGGGCTACTACCTGGAACTACTGTGGGCAGAAGCAAGTACATGCTTGGTCCAGGCATGTAACAGTTAATAAACAGATCATCAGTTTGAAACCCCACTATGGTGGCAGTTAGACCTCTTTAATCAAATAGGGGATGTCAGGAGACGGATCACAACATTTTGCACAGACTGGGTGGGAGGGGAGAGAGAAGGATGGATTGCAAGAGTAGAATGGAGCAGAGACAAGGGAGAGGGACAGAGGGATTTGGAAGAGATGAGAGACTATCGCCTATGTTTCAAGGACTGGACAAACATTGAACCCTCATTCCCACTTCGCCCCCCCTCGGACTTCCCAGACCCCTTCCCACCCCATGCCCTCTCTCTGGCAGAGATCCTGTCCTAAATGATGAATTCTGTTACCCCGTCTTCTACACACTCATACTCACACTCATACTCAGACAAGAAACGCCCCCCTGGAGCCCCCCGGGGAGGTTTTTCTTCTGCTAAAATATCCAATATTTTCCTTTTTTTTTTTCCTCCTTTTCGCTGCTCAGTTAACCCCCCGTTCTACGGATCGGGGCAGTCAATGCTGGCAGCCTGAACATTCTGAGCCAGAGAATAGGGGGGGCCAGTTAAGGAGGGAACTCGTGTGTAGTAGTAGGTATCTGGCGCCGGTTCCAGGGTGAAGAGGTTCCTCCTCCCTTCTAATATCCCGCTCAGTCAATCCCCTGGTTATCAATGCTGGCGGGCCCCCCCCCCCCCAACTGTTTTCTGATGTACTCCAAATTCAGTCTGTACATGGGACGCTGGACCCGTTTTCCAGCAAGTGATGCTCCCCACTAATAAATGGAGCCTCTCCCCAGGTGCTAGTGGTGTCTGCTCTTATCAGCACCACTAACACTGGCCGGGAAAAAAAAAAGAAAAAAAAAAGATGGAATGAGATGGAAATAATCACATAGGGGCTACTCCTACCCGAAACAAATCCCAGATAGCAATTGTGGGCAGAAGCAAGTACATGCTTAAACCATCAGTACCTTTCCCCGCTTGGGAAAAAAAATACAGCGGTGGTTAACACGGACATTCAGCGGGGATTCGAAATGGCTGGCGGCACCAGCCAGATACATTCTTGTCGACTCGGTTTTCTCTGGCGCCCAGGGCGAATTGAGGCCCACTGCCAATATATGGGAAAGATACTGGCAGTTCAAAAAGTTGCAGTCTTTGGTTAGCCTTGAGCACTGGGCCCTATTGAAATAAAATTACGAGGCCGTGGGCCCACAGGGTCCCAATCTTTTGTTTTTCTTTCCCTTTCCTACTGAGCCTCCTTGGAACCTCCGAACTTTCCGCAGTAGGCTCTTTTCCCATTTCCCCCAACACTGGCAAAGGTAGTGGTGGTTTTTAAAAAGAGAGTAAAAGAAACCGAGTACATGCCTTGAAGCAATGGCCCTACCTATCCATCTCTAATTGGCTGTCCAATTGCCAGAATATTGTTCAGGTCTTCGCCTCTCCCCCACCGAAGTTGCTGCTTCTTGTTCTTCGGCACAGAGGCTCGCCACACAGGCTGTCGAAAACCAGGTTTTCCACAATTTTGCACCCCCACACAGACTTTCGAAGACTTGTGGCTCAAACAAATTTCGGCAGGTGTCAGAATGGTACGCTCAACAGCCACCCTCCCCCATTCGTTTCCTCCCGCCTGCAGGAGACGGAAATTCGAAAGTGCCCCACCTGCCTTTCGAGAATTGCATTCGAATTTGCATTGTCAGGGACTGTTCCGCGACACCCATGCCCTGTCGAAAATCGGAGTCCATTTGGCCGTGACCAAAAACCTTGCCCCTCGACAGCCTGTGTGGTGAAGGGGGGGTAAACTGTCGACCGCCGACTTTCGGACTTTTTCTGACAGCTGTCCAAACAGACTCAGAGGCTCGCCAATTTTGCATCGCCACACAGACTTTCGAAGAAGTGCGGCTCAAAAACTTTTCGACAGGTGGTAGGATAGTAGGGATAGGGGATACGCTAGGAGTATTGACGTGAGGTTGGGATGGGTGGTGGCCTCGCCTCCCAGAGCGACCAGGGCAGACTACTTCCGGCAATCAACGTGTGCCTAGTAACCGGCCTCTACAACACCCTGGACTTAAAAAAAANTGTGTGTGTGTGTGTGTGTGTGTGTGTGTGTGTGTGTGTGTGTGTGTGTGTGCGTGTGTGCGGGTGTGTGTGTGGGTCTACTCACGGGGCTTGTAGTGGTAATCGGGTCATAACTAGCGTCTGAGGTACCCATTCGACAAGGCTCATTTGACTATGCCTCAACGAGGGCTGATGCGGTTTTCCCGTTCAGCGTTGATGCGCACGACCGCTGTCCGGTCAGGTCACTCCACCAAGGACTGCTAGCGCGGTGATGGTTCTCAGTGATGTATTGGGGGAGTGGGGATGCATCGCCCCCACCCCACCCCCAACCATATCTACAGGTCTGCACCTAGAGCATCCCTGCTTCGGCTATCACAGGTTTCTAATGCCCTAGGCCAAGGTCAAACCTACGAGAGCCCTGGTCCTGAGCACTACCCCCACCTAGCATTACCATATTCTCTGCTCCATTCTGCATTCTGTACTTGGCCTGGTTCTGTATCACTATCTGTGCTGGTCTACAGTCCGTTCAATTCCGCATAGTCTTTATCCAGAGATGGACTATGTACTCTGTGCTTAGGGTTATCCCCAATCTGTCTGTTGCACGACCCTCCCATTTTCCCTTGGACATAATGCATGCTCCTCACGACCGGACCGGACCGGAAAGATAGATTGTATACATCCATAATCAGGGTGCACTGTATTTGGGGGAAGATGGTAGTCTTATGCGTTGACACGTGGTTAACGGAGGGCCGAAAATTCGTCATTTTCGCCGACAGTTTCTGTGCAAAATCCAGCGGAAAATTAAAAAACAAACTATATGGACCCATGGTGCAAACATCAGTAGTGCAAACATCAGAAAAACAAACAGGCCTATCCAGTTGGTGTAGCTCAGTGGTTAGAGCACTGGTTGGAAATGCGCATTGTGGTATGAGGTTGCAGGTTCAAATCCGCAGCCTCACACATGGACACCCGCAGGGTGTTAGAATGACGCACGGCTGGACACACACCCCTTGGGCTGATGCATGGTAAGCTATTACGGACACTGCCTGCGCACCACCCAAGGGTTGTCCATGGTGTTGTATGTGGCGTCCTGGCCTATGAGGGGTTTGCCTGATACAGTTAGAAGTCTAATGGGGATGCAGATAGGGGTTTGTGGTTAGACTGCTCGTGTGTGTTGGTTACCTTCGGCTCTGCTTTGGGGGGGCAAGGACCTTATATGTGGGATGGGGTCCCGTTTGAGGGGAGGGTTGGCTTGGGACAAGCTCTGCTGGAGGATATCGGTGGGGAACCTACAGTAGGGGATTGTCTTAAGGGATCCCGGTAGGAGGGGTGTTAGTAGACAGACTCTGGTGGAGGAAATCGTTGGGGAACCTGCAGTAGGGGCTGTCTGAGGGGGATCCTCCAGGATAGGATGGTCTGCGTCCCATAAATTAGTTGCTGACTGTAGATAGGTACCTGTCGTGGGTCCAGAAAACCAACCTCTACAACACCCTGGACTTCAAAAAAAAAAAAAAAAAAAAAAAAAAAAAAAAAAAAAAAAAAAAAAAAAAAAAAAAAAAAAAAAAAAAAAAAGCATTGGCAAAAAAAAAAAAAAAAAAAAAAAAAAAAACAAAAAAACAGAATGGTACGCTCGACAGCCACCCTCCCCCATTCGTTTCCTCCCGCCTGCAGGAGATGGAACGACAGTGCCGCACCTGCCTTTCGAGAATTGCGTCCGAATTTGCATTGTCAGGGACCTTTCCCTGACGGCCGTGCCCTGTGGAAAGGGGGAGTCCATTTGGCCATGACCAAAAGCCTTGCCCCTCGAGAGCCTGCGTGGCGAAGGGGGGGTAAACTGTCGAGCGCCGAGTTTCAATTTTTTTCTGACAGCTGTCGAAACTCTCGAAACTCAAAGAGTTTCTACAGCCTGTGTGGCGAGCCTCTCCGCTAAGAACATAATTTTTTTTTTTTTTTTTTTTTTAACATTGCCTTGTCGTGGATCATGCTAATGGAGGTGATAGGAGCGTCCCCCATTAGCAGACCCCATTTTGGATGTTTCCATCTATTAGTGGGCTGCAGCACTTGCTGGAAAGCGGGTCCAGCATCCCATCATACATTTTATAGAGCTTGAAACAATGATAGTCGACTTCTACTGCATTGTTCGCAGGGTAAACACCCCGTGTTAATTCGTTCTTATGAGTTTCATCTGCCAGTTCACACACTTAGTTAAGCTAGTGAGTGGTTTCTGTTATGCCCTCTTGTCTTATAAGCCCTCAACCCGTGAATCCTGTTGGTCTCCTTAACCCCCTCTATTCCGTATCACTCAATCCCTTGTCCCCTTTCCTCCTATGCTGCATTTTGTTGTTCCTGCTGCCCCCTTGCTGTCTATAATCCTTAACCCCTCGACTCCTTCATTTCCTCCAGGCCCTTTGGCACAGGCAGTCTTGTCATGTATCCCCGTGTCTTCCCAGTGTTCGGTCACTATTATTTCCAGATGACTGGATGGGGTTTGAGTCACGGGGGAGGAGGGGCAAACGGCGGCCAGGGGCAGGGGGAGGGACAGTGCGCTGGTTTCAGGAGAGGGGGGGCGGGGGGTCTGCTGGGGATCGTGGATGGAGGTAGGGGGGGGGGGGGGTTTGATCTATTGGGAGGGGGGGGGGGGGGGCATCTCTCTCTTGAAAGAAAGAGAACCAGACACAAGAGTCGCGCAAGGCAGTCCAGACGAGTTCTACGTTGTGCTAGGCTCGTAAATGTACGTTACCGCACAGGTGACCATGTTCAACGGCCTCACCACACCACTCGAAATGTGAAAAAGACAAAAATGTGGCGGGTGCATCTGGCCATGTTCTAGCCGGAAGTTCATTCTCATTTTGCACGTTTCGAGAGCGGTGTGGCCATGCCCTAAGTTGAAAAGCCCTTTGTGTATCGTCTCCATCCTTTTTCTCAGAGCATCCTCACACCGGCACTTTCATGGACGAATCTGGTCGAGACTACGGCTTGTCCAGATATAAGTCGAAAAAGTCCTAGTTTGAGTTTGTCCTCACACTGCAAAACCAGACCAAGCAGACTGCCCTCACACTGCGGCTGTCTGCCCTCCGTTTATCAGCTTGAAGCCAGTTGTCAGGTGCTTAGGCCATCTCCTACAACGACCTTCCGTCTCCTACGGTGACCTTCTGTCTCCTATGGCGACCTTCGGATACATGCCTCAAACTCAAGATATCCTTTTGATTATAATTCTATGTCTATTCCGATCCGAGCGTCCTTTTTTCCCCCAAATGACAATTCAGGAGGTTTGTATTTAGCAGGCTACCCCATAGAAACGCCACCTGCGCTGGAGTTCCATCTAGCTGAGGGCACGCTCACACTAGGACACAAAATCCCAAATCACTCAAAACAAGGTGTAATGAGGTAGTCACACTCGGTTCTCATTTCCCCAAACAACTTAGGGCATACTCGCACTGCGACCCCAAATCTGCAAAATATGCAGATTTGGGAAGGGCCTATTTGAGGTTTTGGGCATGGTTCAGGTCACACTGTTGCACCTTTTCAGATGGGACAAGGTCACCGCCGTCTCGAGGTATGGGGATTTGGTACTTGGGTGGTCACATGTGATACGCAACCTCACGCCCCCTCGCGGTGTCCCGTACGGGGTCGCCGATCAGAGTTTCAGGAGGGGCGTGGCCGAGGATTTTTGGCCGTAAGGGTTGAGTCTCCCGGACGGAACGGGAGGCCCTCGTTTCGTGCCAGAGGTTTTCCCCGGAGTCGAACTGTCGTCGCGGAGTCCCGTGGGGGTCGGATCACTCCGAAACGATAAACTCAAAAAAAAGGTTTCCGCAAAAATGAACTGCCGTCATGCATTGGAAAAAAAAAAAAAAAAAGGCATCAAGGGGAGAGGGCCATGGCAGCGGAGGACAAAACTTAGGCCGTTAGAGGTTTGGGGGATAGGTGGCGGGTTCGAAGCCTTCAGGCCTCATCATCGAACTCGCAAAGTGGCCGAACCCTTGGGTCTTTGCTGCGGAGGTGGTGGGTTCGAGGCCTTCAAGCCTCGGCGTCGGACTCACAGAGTCCGCGCGAAAGTTTCCGGGAGGGTAAAGCGGCGGGAGGACTCGCCGGCATCTGAATTCGAAATTGCGCGGGCAGCGCCCCCGCACTACGGAAAAGCTCGGGGAAACGTGTCGCTCCCTCGTAACCCAGGACCAACCGTCGCCAAGAACACGAGTCCCCCTGGCGACACCAGCGACAATCAAACTGCGGTCGCCACGCGGMGTGAGCGGCCGASCAGGGCAACACCGTTAAACCYGTATAAGGCAATATGAGAGTCGGGGAATCAAARCGATCAATCAACACAAACCCGTTCCCCCTTATCTCACAAGCCCGAGGCGGGTCTTGCCAACACACTTGCTCCGTCCGCCTTAGCGCGCGCCGTACGTCGGCATCGAAGTAGACTCTGTCGTCATCTGTGATGGGGAAGGTCGGTAGCGAAATGAGACGATCAGAGGTACGTGATGAACACGGGCAAGATCCCGCGTTCCCGGTCATCCGAACCAACACCGAATCCATACAACAATCGTCGCAACGCTTCTCTCTCAAAAGTGGGTGCGTAGGGGGAGGATGACGAAATCTAAGCTTTCTCCCCTTGGCGGGGGCGTCGACCGTCCGCGCGGACGCAGGCGGTTGACGTCACCGGTACGGGGACGAGAGGCTCTAAAGGCGATGACTGTTAGTTCAAAAGGAAGGCGATCGAAAAGGGAGAGGGAGAGAGAGTTACGCCCAGACCGCGCGAGAGCACAGGAAAGGCCGCGGAGGGGAGGGGAACAACCGGATCAACACACTCATACTCTTAAGCAGACAGTCCCCCAGTTCAGTTTCCCCATCCCCGCCCGGACGAGTACATACACACATACATGCATGCAATCAACAACCCTTGACAGGACATCTAATCATCCATGGACCTTCGACGTCACTCGTGCGCATAACCAGCTCCCATCACTCGGGGCTTCACACACACGACATGCATAGACAAAGCAACAATGGAGATAAAAGCGAGTCCTTCTTGTACACAAAAAAATCAATTAACTGCTGCCCCCAGGCGCAGCCTTCAAAACTTCCCAAGACCACCGACCACCATAGCCACAAGGCCCTGCCGCGGCCGCCGTCCAATCCCCACCACTGCTCAGTCCCTCTGACTGCTTCGCCCCGAGACTACCGCGGGGTCCACCCCACGTCGTCACTCCGCCCGTCCTTGGGCTCGTCAAGCCTGTTTGGCGCCGCGGACTCTCGCGCATAGCTCGCGCAGCAGTGCAGCTGAGATCAAAGTTAAGGAGAGGAGAGGGTTGCGCGAATTTATAGCGTGGGAGGCGGCGGGTTAACAACGCGAGGTGCGGGCAGCGCAGGGTGTAGATGAGCAGGACAGGAAAGAGAGGTGGGGAGTTAGAGGGTTCGACTCGCGGGATTGCATGGCTACATGATTGGGGTGTTCGTCCAAGTGGTGCGCGGTTTCCTGCTTTCCACCTTGATCCGAGCATCCCAACTACGCAGCCAATCACTTCGCGGAGGAAGACGGGGTAAGGATCAAGCTGGGCGTAGGGGAAGACGAAGAGTCCTGCATGGGGAAAACGTGCGCGGCAAGAAGGGAAGATGGCGCGAGGATGCAAAGCAAGAAACGGGGATGCGAGACGCGCGAAGAAATCGAAGCTTAGGCGCGCGCGCAAAAATTCAAAAAGTCCCAACCGCCCCTGTTTCTTGGTTTTCATACCGCAGTCGCTATTCGCCCGCGCAGGAGTTATTAACCAAACAAAATGAAAAAGTCGTTTCAAAAAGAAAACAAAAAAAACAGAAAGAAAGTAAAACGCCTGTTTGTCCGCGTCCGTGCCTCGGGGCTTCCGAGAGATTTTTTCTCAGAGATACGGGAAGCCGCACGGTACGGGTCTGAGGTTATCACATCTGTGATGCGCAGGGGGTTCCGAAAAATTAGCAATCTCCCGACTGCGGATGTCGTCATATCTTGGATGATCGGGCGGCCTCTTCATCGTCAGCTGGCCCGATCATCTTACGTGGATGCATCCTGCATCCTCCATCGCCTCCTCCCATAGTATACATTCGATCGGGCGGCCCCTTCATCGTCAGCTGGCCCGATCGGTAAGTAAAAAGTTTTTTTTTTTTTTTTTTTTTTTTTTT
>BFEA01000291.1:1631415-1642680 GCA_003427395.1 Chara braunii
CTACTGCCTCCGACATTTCTAGGATTTAGTTGTTCTGCTTTTGTTGTTCTTAGGACTTATACACTAGTCAGTTGTTACCAGACTGAGGCTAGTGCTTCCAACATTCTGGGATCTAGTTGTCACTACTTTTTGCTTTCCTAGGACATGTATGTTAGTTAGTTGCTCCTACTTTCACTTAGGCTGTTAGCTGTGACATTGCTGTTTTGTGACATTTTATATCCTAGGTTGCATCGCATGGACTCAGCGTGGAGCTTGCTCCGCATCCTAGACTACTCAGGTTTTCTTTTCTTTGGTAGAGTTCCGCTTCTTGGTGGAAGCATGTTTGTATCTAGGCGATCCATCACATGCCGAGGATCGTGTAGCGGACCTCGGGTTGGCCTGTGAGACCAGCCCCTTGGCCTGTTCTCACAGGCCTGTGTTATATTCGGGGTAGGCCAGTCCAGGCCGGTACCTCTGTCGGTACCAGCCAGTCCAGTCCAGTCCCGTCAGTCCATTGGGGTATACCCCAGCCATTGTCTGTTTTCAGTCTCATTCCTCACTTGCACATTTTGGAGTACGTGCGTTGGAGTCTTGCGTGGGGAGCTGCGTTGTGCCATCTTGCTCCCCCTTCTTCCTCCATCTCCATCTCTGTCAGTAGCGGAGCACCACACCTGGTGGGTCCGCTACACCGTCCTTGGGCTCGTCGAGCCTGTTCGGCGCCGCGGACTCTCGCGTATAGCTCGCGCAGCATTGCAGCCGAGATCAAAGAGAAGGAGAGGAGAGGGTTGCACGAATTTATAGCGTGGGAGGCGGTGGGTTAACAGCGCGAGGTGCGGACAGCGAAGGGTGTAGACGAGCAGGACAGGAGAGAGAGGTGGGGAGTTAGAGGGTTCAACCCGCGGGATTGCATGGCTACATGATTGTGGTGCTCGTCCAAGTGGTGCGTGGTTTCCTGCTTTCCACTTTGATCCGAGCATCCCAACTACGCAGCTAATCACTTCGCAGAGGAAGACGGGGTAAGGATCAAGCTGGGCGTAGGGGAAGACGAAGAGTCCTGCATGGGGAAAACGCGCGTGGCAAGAAGGGAAGATGGCGCGAGGATGCAAAGCAAGAAACGGGGATGCGAGATGCGCGAAGAAATCGGAGCTTGGGCATGCGCGCAAAAATTCAAAAAGTCCCAACCGCCCCCGTTTCTTGGTTTTCATACCGCGGCCACTATTCGCCCGCGCAGGAGTTATTAACCAAACAAAATGAAAAAGTCGTTTCGAAAAGAAAACAAAAAAAACAGAAAGAAAGAAAACCCCCTGTTTGTCCGCGTCCGTGCCTCGGGGCTTCCGAGGGATTTTTTCTCAGGGATACGGGAAGCCGCGCGGTACGGGTCTGAGCTTATCACACACACGGCGCCATCCACAAATTGTGCAAGAACTTTTGTGAACAATTTTTTGCCAAATTTTGAAGAAAATGCAGATAAAAATAGGGCATATGCGGTCACCTCGCCACAGAGGTGACCGCAAATTCTCTTGCCCCGCGTCCCAGATCGCTGGCATGTGGGCACACCAATAGTACATTTGGTACTTCGGCAAATCTGTGTGATCGGCCCGCTACACTTGTTTTGGGGGGATTTGGGATTATGGGTCCCAGTGTGAGGGCATACTCACACTGCGACCCCAAATCTGCAAAATATGTGGATTTGGGAAGGGGCGATTTGAGGTTTTGGGCATGGTTCGGGTCGCACTGCTGTACCTTTTCAGATGGGACAAGACCCTGGCCGTCTGGAGCAATGACGATTTCGTACTTTGCTGGTCACACAGGCGCCATCCACAAATCAGTGCAATAACTCTCGTGAACGAATTTTCACCAATTCTTGAAGACAATCCTAAAAAATAAATAGGGCATTTGCAGTCACCTCCAAAGGTGACTGCAAATTCCCTTGCCCCGTGGCTGCACAGGCCGCTGACAAACGGTCACACAAATGGTACATTTAGGACTTTGGCAAATCTGTGTGACCAGTCCTGTACCTTTCGGGGGGGGATATTGGGATTATAGGCCCCAGTGTGAGGGCATGCTCACATTGCGACCCAAATCCGCAAAATATGCGGATTTGGGAAGGGCCGATTTGAGGTTTTGGGCATGTTTCGGGTCGGACTGCTGTACCTTTTCGGGTGGGACAAGGTCGCGGCAGTGTGGAGAACTGGGGATTTCGTACTTTGCTGGTCACATGGGACCATCCGCAAATTGGGCGAGAACTCTTGTGACTGAATTCTCTCCAATGTGGAAGAAAATGCGAAAAAATAAATAGGGCATTTGCGGTCGCCTCCAGAGGTGACTGCAAATTCCCTTGCCCCACGGCTTCCCAGGCCGCTGACAAATGGGCACACAAATAGTACACTTGGTATTTTGGCAAATCTGCGTGACCGGCCCTCTACCCTTTCTTTTGGGGAATTTGGGATTATAAGTCCCTGTGTGAGTATGCCCTGAGTATGCCCTGAATATGCCCTTATTGGTGATCCCATTTGTCAGCGGCCTTTGCGGAAATCCTTTTCTTTTTTTCGAATTAACTTTCATAAGCAACTCAAAAATCGATTTTTTTTTTTTTTTTTTTTTTTTTTTTTGCAAAAAACAACCCAAGCTAACGCTAGAGGTGCTGATAAAAGCAGACACCTCTAGCGCCGTCGGGGAGGCTCCATCTATTGGTGGGGAGCAACACCTGCTGGAAAGCAGGTCCAGCGTCCCTTGACATGGTAATCATTCAATCATGTAAAAAGTTTGTGGAGATTTGTAGTATGTGTGCATTGTCCGACAGTGCTTGGGAACTGACCACTTCATTAACGTGCTTAGCGTGCCTCATTCCCTTCTTGCAGGGTACAACGATTGCATTCTTTGAGGAGCTTGATGTCTCCCCAACGCATATGTGGAGCATCGGAGCTTATCGACATGGTGGATGATTTTGCACTCGCCCACAGACGGCTGATAGAGCAGGCCCACGAGCTTGCCAGGAATCGGGTTATCCTGTTGGACCTCTTCACAGATGTGTCCGAGATGGTGGAGGAGCTAAAAAGGCTGCAGGCAGAGTTGGACAGCGCCAACATGTGAGAGGGGGTGGCACTTTCAAGAGCAGAAACAGTGAAACACTGAAACGAATGACTGCCGCACTACGGGAGGACTTGACACATCTTGAGCATCAGCTGTCACTTCATGAATACGGCTCCCTGCACTCACCAGCAGATAGTAGTGACAGTTTTGTCACCACTCTATTTATCCCTACTGCCAATCGTCCTCGTTAAGCCATCTGGAAACCACGCATCCTACTCAACGTAACAATCATCCATCGCGACCCTGGAAGCCAGCGGAAACCCTAACCAAACCCCTTACTGCCTGAGGGACCACCACCACCCCTTCGTGGGTGAAATTGAGGACCGGGCAACTCCCTACCCCACGAACTACCCCACGCCCGTCCGCTGCCACACAGCAGCTCCGAATGCCCCCCTACTTCCGCGGTCAGTCTCCTTATCCTCCATAGCCTCGTCGCCCTGATCGCCGATTGTATTTCCGCAGTTTTCATTCGTCATCCCAAGAAAGCTGTAATCGAAATCTTGGATATCTTCGTTGTAATTAATATCTTCACATTGATTGTTGTCATTGTTGATGTCGTTTTTCTTGTTGTTGTCGATATCGTTGTTGATGTTATCACCACCACCGCTACTATTGTTGATGTCATTGTTATCATTAGCAATGCAGACGTTGTAGGTGTTAAGGCCGTTATTGCCGCCGTTAATGATGTCGTTGATGTCTGTGTCATTGCACCCATTGTCGATGTAGCAGCTGTTGTTGTCATGGAATTCATCAGTTGTTGTCGCCGGCAGTGTCGGCGTCAATCTGTCGGAGCTGCCCAGCAGTCTCTCCTCCAGAGTATCATAGCAATCCTGCCCCCTCCTGAAGATGTCGTAGCACCCATGCATAAGCAGGCCTGCTCGATGCCAATCCACAAACTCATCGAGTGGGGAGCCGGCCCCTCCTCCAACTCCCAAATGATATCGAGCATGGCCTGCATCTTCTCCTCAAGCCATGGCGCCAGTGAAACCGTCCCCCCTACAGTCCCCAACCGACCCCCCTGGCTTGAAAGCAGACTATCCACGACCTCTTGCAGGCGACGGCCGCCGTCTTCAATAATCTGCAACCACTCCGCCGCTCCCTGCCGCAAGTCTTCATCAGTATCCATGCCATTTGTGTCGCTCCTGAAAACGCGCCGTCTGATCTCACAAAGCAGACGCTTCACGCTAACGTACCGTCTCCTAGTGTACGTGGCAGACTATCCACCATCGCCTGAACAACTGGCCAGGCGGACACCTCAGTGACCAGGAACAGCAATTGTCCCAGTCTACGGAGTATGGCTGAACCGTGCCAGCCGGTCCGCAGCGCAGGTCAGTGCTAAGCGTCAACGTGTCTCCCACCGTCTTTTTTCAGCAACTCAAAAATCAAAAGGGAAGATATTGGCGAAGACTGGAATGTGCTGCAAAAACCAGGTGAGGGGAAAAGGGTATGCGGTGTGTGACTGGCGACCTCTGGAGTTCCACACTGGGTGCTGCACTGCGACCGTGATTTGGGGACAGGGTGTGACTGGCACCACCACTATATTCCCAAATCGGGCGTCCCTACTTTTAAGATAATGCGGATTTCGGCAGGGCGTTAGAATGGCGCACGGATGGACACACACCCCCTTGGGATGACGCAGGAAAGTTATTACAGACACTGCCTGTGCACCACCCAAGGGGTAGTCCATGGTTGTTGTATGTGGGGACTGGGCGATGGTGGGTATCCTGATGTTCTTGGTCTACGGGCTTGGTCTACGGGCTTGTCATGAGACTGCTGGGTGGCTCGCATATTCCGGTTTACTCGAGCCCAGCAGAGCCCAGCTACAGACTATTTCACAGTGTAGGTCAATAGGTTAGGTCACTTGCACGATTCACATAAGGTCCTGTGTTCGATTCCAGACTGTAACTTAGGGCTGGTCATCCTCCTAGTACGTGGTCAAAGGATTGAGACTGGCATAGCAGTTCCTTAGTACAGGATGTTAGGAGTGTCAGGAGATAGTGCACTTTACCGCAGGGCCGGAACGGGCTCTAGGGACATACGAAGGAACATAGGATTGTCTGCTCTCAGACTACTATACAACACAGGGCTAAGAGATTATCCAGGGTCAATACATACAGTCCATGATTCATGATTGAGGGTGGGCTATCCTCCTAGTACGTACCTTAGAGTTGAGGCTGGCATAGCAGTCCTTAGTACGGATGTCGGGGGTGTCAGGAGATACTGCACCTTACCACGGGGCCGGAATGGGCTCCAGGGATATACGAGGGAACGGAGGATCTCCATCTCTCTACCATCAACATCATAGTACACTAGTAAAAAGACAACATAAGGATAAAGAAACTCAGTCCATAACTTTTTTTTTTTTTTTTTTTTTTTTTTTAACCCCAGGGAGGGGCTCCATCTATTGGTGGGGAGCATCACCTGCTGGAAAACGGGTCCAGCGTCCCATATACAGATTGTCCTCCTGGTACGTAGCATAGGGTTGAGGCTGGCATAGCAGTTCCTTAGTACGGGATGTCTAGGGTGTCATGGCCGGAACGGGCTCCAGGGACATACGAGGGAACGGAGGATACCCAGCTCTACCATCACCACACAACTAAGCTAGATGGGAGTCATTGTGCACCCTCATGAAGACCTGTAGTAGCATGTTCAAACCTAGCTCCTGAAGTCCCCGTGCAATCAGGCTTGCACGGTGTCTGCTTCAACCGGGGCTGAGCAGGGCGTAGGCATCTCTGATTAGCCCTCAAAACTGCAACCGCTGTCTGGTCAGGTCAACCCGCCAAGATGGCAATGGGCGATGGTCCTGGGTGGTTAACACTAGGGTAGGACAGCGGGGGTGGGGGTGCGCCAGGGAAAAAAGATAAGAGGAAGGGTGGGTGGGGTATTCAGAGGGGTTCATCTGGACAACCGAGTGGCCGAGTACTGTGGGTGACTGCCATCCGTCTAGTATCCCACCTCTACAGCAACCTGGGCTTAAAAAAAAAAAAAAAAAAAAAAAAAAAAGATAATGCGGATTTGGTACCGCAGTGTGAGTGTGTCGTGAGTCCATTCAGCGGCACAGCTCACTTTACTGGCCGCCACACAGGCTTTCGAAACGCGGAAAATCGACGCTGTGTCTTCGCCACACAGCCTTTCGAAACAGGTTCTTTCGAAAAAGTTTCGAAAGGTGTGAGATTGGCTGGCATCGAAAGTCATTTCGAAGAGATGAGATCCTCCCACCTGAAAAAAGGGAAAAAAAAAAGAAAAAAAGAGATCCTCCCTCCTGTCACGAGCGTTTCCTCGAAAGACCTCGAGTGGTCTTGTGAAAAGGCCCAATCTAAACGGTTGATTGGCAAAAAATTGAAAAAGAAAAAAAAAGGGCAATTACAAGGGCCTGGCTCCACTACTCTCTACATGCACAAAAGACAAAAATTATGGTGGTGTATCTTTCCATCTTCTAGCCAAAGATTCGCACTCTCATTTTACACGGGTCGAGAACAGTGGAGCCAGGCCCTAATATGCATATAGAAAGGCCTAAAGTCTGTGTGGCCAGGGGGCGGGGTCCTTCTGACGAGCAGACTTGCAAAAAAAGTCTGACACCTTTCAGAAAAGGCCTTCATTCGAAAGGTTGTGTGGCAAGCCCCTTTTTCCCTTTTAGAGGTCCTGATTCCCTGCTTGCTTTACAGCATACTCGCACTTTTTCCTACAAAGCTCTGGACGTGATTGTGGTCAGATTCATCCACCTCTGAGTGCAACTGCAGCCAGATACATATAGGGAAGTGCGGGTGTGAGTATGCCCTTGCGCGTTCTTCACAAGTGACGATGGCAACCAGAATCGTCTCAGGATATTATGATTGACACAGGACACAGTCAATGAGGCCAGTTTGTCCAGGTCAGCAAGGTGCATGGCTGGCTGGGACCACCAGCAGGGAAGGAAAACGAACCGAAATCAACTTTTTCTTCATTGAGGGTGTTTTTCAGCCAGGGTCTATCACAGACCCGCCTGTTATCTGGCAGTAGAAAATGGGTCTGCCATATGCAAAGGGGCCTACCCTATTTGCTGAAGCGAAAATTATATGCAAATGGGCCTAAAAGTTTTTTTTTTTTTTTTTTTCCTTGCCCTGCTTTTCTTAAACCACCAGTACTTCGGCGACTCCTTAGCGTTAACGCTACGGGAATTTCCCTACCGGCGGGCCATCGATAAATCGTATCGACAGCCCGCGCCGCTTCAAAAAAGGTGCAGCCGGCGCGGCGCGCAGTGCCCAAGTACTGGTGGTTTAAAGCACCAGTACACCACACATTGGCCCGCTGGTGTCAGCATGAAACCCGCACCACTTTGGAGGCTGCTGATTTGTTTTCACCGTGTCCGCTCCGAGTTTTTTTTTTTTTTTTTTTTTTTTTTTTTTTTTTTTGGTTAAAGGCCCTTGTGCAAGGCCTCTATCCGAGTGGTGGTAAGAGAACCACCGGGATTGAGGCTTTGCCTAGTGAGCCGCTCCATCTATGGTGGGGAGTATCACCTGCTGGAAACCGGGTCTAGCGTCCCATAGGCACAACCTTGAGTCGATTGGAGTCTAACATCTTAGGCCATGGTGTCACTGGGCTGGAAACCGGGCCCAGCATCCCATCCAATCTTCTCTTCCCTAGCTAACCTAAGGCCTGGACTGGTGATGGGGGGAGAACCACCAGGGGGCAGTGAGGTGCCCCTCCAACCCCGAGCTCCAGCCATCCACCCGCTACCCTCATTGGCACCTGCAGTAATCAACATAGTAAGAGAAGCAGCCCCTGCTGGAAACCGGGCCCGGCGTCCCATCCATACACTGTGCTGAGAGGGTTGCATACTTCTAGTCACAGTGGCCCTTTTTTTGGGAAAGAAAACTTGGGTCAAGGCATACTGAGAAAAACCAAGGAAAAGTCCGCTCCGAGTTTTGCTTGAGGCGACAAAAACTTTCTCCAATGCTGGGACCGTGTACTTGCGGTTTAAAACCACACTATATTCTTCTCTCAAATTCCTTCATCTTTCACAACCTACCCACCACTACTCCTAAGGCCATACAGGGGACCCCTGAAAACATAGCTATCCACCTCTCTTGGTGAAAGGAGGTTACCTCTCTCGTTGGAGGGAGGTATTGCATGTTTGCCCCTTGCCCTAGTGGTTTAGGGAGCAGGGTTGGGGCCGCCAGTGGGGGCCTGGCTAACACAAGGATCGAGCATTTGCCAGCCCTTTTCATCTTTCCCCATCCCCATGGGATAACAGCAGTCTCTTACGCCAACACGCTCAGGCACACCATACACAACCCACTCTCACTCGCACTCACACCCGTGTTGGCTGAAGACCCTACTGATACCGATCAGGGGGATCAAGCTGACTATCTCAGCTGGTTGGCACCAAATGTACACCAGGCGGCCATGGGGATTGAACCCACGACCTCCGCAAATGCCACTTGTTTGCCTAACCAATTGCGCTCGGCCACAAATAGGCCACCTTTTCTTACTTTTCCAACTTTACTCCCCACATCACACCTTAAACCATCACCACCTCCGAGCCTGTTTTAGCCAACCCTGAGTTTCACTGCGCACCGAGTTTTGTCGAGCCTGGGTTCCGTTTTGTTTCTTTTCTGGTACTCTCCTGAAAAAAAAAAAGAGAAAAAGCACGGCCAGACTTTTCAAAAACGACCCCCTCGCAGCCACAAAAAAATAAAAGAAAAAAACAAACACCTCTCTGGACGTGATACCAGGTACCTAGCCCAAAGTCCTTGTGTGAGTATGCCCTCAGTGAGGGCGTTACGGCAAGGGTGTCAGGTCCACGGAAAAAAGGAAACGGACAAAAAAAATTGAAACTGAACTTAGGCCTGGAAAGCGGGTTCATACATTCTGCAAAGTAATAGTGTGGGCATGCCCTCCTCCACAAAGTGTCAGCAGCCCGCACGGTGTGCCTCCCTGGCGGGGCACCAAAACTCAAAAAAGAAAGAAAACAAGAAACACAAACAATGAAAACCTGAAACTTAGGGCGTCGTTAGACACTCCTCGGGGCATCCTCGGGCTCCGAGGATGAATCCTCGAAAAAGTTTAGGGTTTTTGTCGTCTTCGTTCCACTCATCCTCGGAGCATCGGTTTTAGGACTCATCCTCGGAGCAATGTCAGAAAAATAAAGGGAATCATTGATCGGTCAGACAAGGAGACCCCGTGGCCCCCCTACTCTTTGTGCTCATAATGGAAGCACTGGCGGCCTTGATCCGAGCCAACCCTGAAATCGAACGCATAGACATGCCTGAACTCGCCCCCCACATGGTACCAGTCACATCACTGTTTGCTGATGCATCCTTGAGAGCACTGACGGACACAATTCATATCTTCGCAGTGGCAGCTCATATGAAGGTCAACTGGAGGACTAAGACGGAAGGGTGGTGGTTGTCCCCGCAAGACACACAACCCCCGCAAGACCCGGCTGTCAATTGGAGGCAAAAAGAGGATGTCATTACAATTTTGGGGATCCGGCTGGCAGCTTTGGGCCCTCCAATGGACCATGGCCAGACGCTGGTCCAGATTGCCCTGTAGAGACTTGCCAAATGGGACGGCCTCCATACCTCGCTCGTTGGGAGGGCACTCGCGATTAATAACGCAATTCTTGCATCCATTTGGTATAAAACTGCATTCTGGGAAATTCCCAAGACACAACTAACGCACCTGAGGTCAGCCCTGTCAACGTATCTCTGGAAAAATGACCACGAAAACACGCGGTGCATCAAAAGAGTAGCATGGAAATTTGTCACTCAACCAAAGCGGGTGGGAGGCCTTGGCATATTGGACCTGGGGGATGAAATCAAAACCCTGATGTTCAAAATTATCGCCCGCCTCCTGCTGGCCAATGACCTCCCATGGCTCCCTCTCGCTTACATGCAGCTGTCTGACCTTGCACCCCCCACCCCCCCCCATCGTCCGGTTCACCCCCTAAGCTGGCTCACAAACAAGGCTTGGTCTCTACCTAGCCCCCCGAGGCATACGAGGGATGGATCCGCCCGAAACAGCTCCAGATGGGACATCAAGCATGATCCGCTGTGGATAACAATGCTGACCCTGTGGAGGAAGATGGGACCGACCCAAAAGTGCCCCCCGAACAGGACAGAAGAAATTCTGCGACAACCATTGTTTGGGAATCCGCACATATGCGACAATGCGGGCCACGCCTTCACCCTCACCACTAACTCTCACCGACTCACATGGGTAAGAAAAGGCATATTCGCAATTGAGGATCTTTGGGACTGCCAAACAGGGACATGGAAGACTGCACAGCAACTGCATCCAATCCTAAAAGCGATAAGGAATATTCACGATAAACTTAAACAACTTCATGAGGCGATCCCGCCCCCGTGGGCGGCAGCCCTACGGGACGGTCTGTCGCTGTGTAGCCAGGACTGGGTCACCCGGGCTAGCACGAACCCCATCCCCATGACCATTTATAGGGTGGTCCACGTTACTCAGATGGGCGTGACAACTCAAGCATTCGAACCAAACACGCCAGGGACGAGGTGGGCAGCACTGAAAAGGGCCCCAGACTTAGACTGCACAATTGCTGCGGACGAGCTAACCAGAATCAGAGTGGTGGGGACAAACGATACAGGCTACTACGCTTACGAAATGTCCACCCCGATATACGCACTTCCATTCGACCCGGAAGAATGGGAATGGGGGGGGCATCACTCCACCCCCATCTGGCAATACACATCAAAAGAGGGATACAAGAGGGCCCATGTTCTCATCCCATCCACACAGACAGTTCAACAGAGATGGAAAAGGGACTCCCCGGTAGAAAAGGACAACCTACGACATATTCCATGGACAACTTATGCACACATAATGCCCACCTCCCATAGAGCCTTGCAATGGCAAATAACGCACCGTTGCCTTCYGACCCYGGATTGGGTGACCTCCAGGTCTAGTTTGGAACAAGCAGGCGTCCTGTCYCCTATCTGCACCCAATGCRGGCCCGATACCGAAAGCCGCAGAGCTGACCTGGAACAYTRTCTGCTCGCATGTCCAGTGGCAATAAAGGTTTGGCAATGGTGGGACRCRATGTGGCATGCCCTCACAGGCTCTGTGTTTCAATKGGACATAGCACTCATCCTCTTGGGAAAACGAAGAAGCCACCCCGCAGCCTGGACCCCATTCCAACGAAACCTGTTTGGACAGATGCGGCTGGCAATACTCATGGTAATA
>BFEA01000291.1:1657861-1670359 GCA_003427395.1 Chara braunii
AGAGAGAGAGAGAGAGAGAGAGAGAGAGAGAGAGAGAGAGAGAGAGAGAGAGAGAGAGAGAGAGAGAGAGAGAGAGAGAGAGAGAAGGAAGGAAGAGAGAAACAATGCTCACTTAAAATTAATAGACGCTTGGAGTGCAGTTGTGACCGTTGTGTTGGTTTATTGGCTGTGAAACAGTGCGTTCGACTGCCACTTCTGCCATGTGGATGTTTGACAGTATGCTGCACTGCAAGTTCTGCAGCATTGATCATGAACGTACTGTCCATCTGAACCATCCGTCCATTGATACCAGACTAACGGCCAAGGTCTAGAACAGCCTCCTCCATTCTGCATTATTATCTTCTTACTTCTTATATGATTTCGGACCATGGAGGATTATTACGGAAGAAAGAAGGGTGTCCATTATGTGTCATGATCAACGTGGGTGATGTGGCAGTATGTAAGGTGTGTTTTTTTCTGTTGGAGAATATGATGCCTGGAATTTAGGATGGCATCACACGTTTTGCACCCAGAGATGATTGCTGCCGACCACAAAGCACGGACCACCAAGCAATCACAATGCACCAATCCTAAAGCACCAATCACAGACCACTGTACCACAAACCCCTCCTCCTATCGCGGAGCTGTCCTCCCCTCCTCTCCGCATGCTCGTTTACCTCACCTTTGGCTCCTCCCGTCCATCTTCCCCTTCCCCTTCTAGAGTCGCTTCTTGCCATCCATGCCCGACTTTCGCTCTCCCCTGAAAATAAAGTTATCGGTTTATTTTCAGGGTAGAGCAGAAGGCGGGCACTAAAGAAAAAGAAGAAGAAAAAAAGGTGTTTTCTAAGGCCAAAGGCTTGCCCTGGTTTAGCAAAACTCGGGTTTCAAGCCCTTTGATATACTGGCTGGCCAGCCCGGTCATGAATACACCCCTTTTTGAATGCTGCACTCTGGACTGAGAAAACATCATCTTCTTTTAGTGTCAAAGATGAGAGTGGGTGAGTTCCTTGCAAGCCTTGGGCATTGGGCACACCTCATGGCACTCGACTCATTTGTTCAGGAAACCTGAGCACACTGCATTGGTGTCCAGCCCTCAGATGGCACCTGACATCAATCCAGTTTTGCACCCAAGATGCTGCTGCGTATAGGAGAGCTACATGCCAGCCACCATCATAACATTTCTTTGCATGTTGATATTCCATTAATGCAAACAGAGAACCACCAAGCAGTATGTGTAAAAAGTTTCATGCCACAAACTATCAGACAGTTACTAGAAACAGCAAGCAGAGTGTGTGAGCGCAGCTGACACTATGCTCTTGCGCCAAAGAAGGGAGAGGAAGTTAAGAGAGAGATCACTCACTTGAACATCAATTACGATTTCATCAAGATGGCGTTGAATTAACTTGTATCCACAACCTGCTGCCCCTGCCACAAGAGCCTCTTCATCCGGCGATGCTGATTGGTACGTCGGTTCAGTGGCAGTGTCACTGCCGTTAGGGTATGTGGGGATAACAGTGTGACAGGTGGCCAAATGCATGAAGAAACGCTTACACAGCTCACCCTGTATCTCATCGCCCAATGCCAATCCACGGAGCATCCGGCGCAGCACTGGGTCCAAAGAAATGGTATGAATCACAGGTTTGCGTCTTGGCTGCAATGGTGTCGCCGACGTTGAGTGTATAGACCTTCGAATGAGGCCTATCACCCTCGTTATCGATTTCCCAGCAGCATGGTAAGCCGAGCGTGGGCCGTACAAGGAGAAACGAGACAGGAACCCTTTCTGAACTGCAGTCTGCTTTTTCTTAGTAAGGCCCCCAAGCATCGCCATACTTTCAAAACTGGGAAGAGATGGGACAATCTTACTTTTCGAAACACCCCCCTTCGGTTTGTTATCCTGCACTCTTACACTGCGCTTGGCCTCGAACAAGGGTTGTGAGGATTTCTCTGCAGGTCTGTGCTTCGAACTTACTGACTGTGAGGCACGCATCCGCGCACGTCTGGCAGCTGGGCGAACCATGCTCAGTGATTTCGGGGCAGTGTACCTTGCCGAAGATACTGTGGCCTTGCTATGTGCAGCTTTTGAGTGGCCTCTCTTCCCATAAGTTATCCCGCCAATGTCACATTGGATGAATGCCATGACATTCTGTGTGAGGGTTCCAGTCTTATCCGAAAATATTATTTCCACCTGCGCAGCATCCGCGGAAAATTATCAGATCAAGCATCAACAACTACAAACCACGAGGTGGAATTCGCAGCAGCTCAACAGAATCCGTGAAAAAAAAAAAAAAAAAAAAAAAAAAAGTTAAAAAAGCACAACAACAACGTGCAGTTGGTGTGGAGCAAGAGAGTCCCAATGGATTCAGTGCTTCTCCTTTCTTAAGAAAAGTATGAATCAATGAAATAAAAACGGCATTATCGTCCTGGTTTCGTTCTGTTCCGGGAAGCACCAGCCCGGTTCCCCTGACAAGTCAGTAAAAAACACTTGAGAGAACATGAATACCCACTGAACGCTCCCTCCCATCACGGCCAGACGGCGGCCCCAGCAGCATTGATTACTCCCTTTTCGACCCTTGGAAAAGACCATACTTGAATCAAACCGCCTTCTCCTCTGAGTATCTACCCTTCAACGAAACACACGGCAAAAAACAGACTCGTCCTAATCCTTTTTTCAGCCCTGACTCTGAATGTCTGATAGAACTCTGTAGAACATGAACAGACCCTTTTGATGACTGCTCCTGTGCAGTGTATTTGCCGGCTGTGACAGACCTTCCCTTGATTCATGTGTTGCTTCCTGTCTAATGAATGAATGATGGGTTGTGATCCTTACAAACCCCCTTTTTGATTTCAGGAATCAGCCATTGTTGGTTAGTGGTTGCACTGTAGCGTATGCCATATGAGACATGCGCCGTCCATGCTGCGAAAAACTTGACCGGCAAGTGAACCGTTACTTGGAGCGCTGATCTACCGTGCCCGAATCCAACCCCTGGATTCTTCCGTCTGGTGTAGGTGAGTGATAAGTCTTATTTTATTTTCGTCACAGATTGTAAGATACCCTTGAGGGCAGTGGTTGGTGCCCACCTCAGGGTATCAGTTGTGGGGCAGTGATTGATGCTCCATCAGATGAAACGCTGAAACTCCGACAAAACAATATGTGACAGTCCCCCTTTTCTTGTCTTTTCTCCCTTTCTGCCTATGGGTCACCATACAGTTCCCTAAGCTGTATGGTGAGTTAAAACACTAGACTGTCAGTCTGTCGATTGAAGGATCATTTTCCAGGAAAGACGCTATTGCTTCCATGGTAAAGAGAAAGACAGGGGGGGGCAATGGATCACCTTGGCGGACTGACCTAGAAATCGGGTGGATCAGATAGATTCACCTACACAAGGTAGGTCACATTGTTGTAAAGGATTTTCGGCCATTTTCTAAAGTTGCCCCCAGCTCCCATCTTCTCCTTATAGAGTCGTGTAGAAAATCCCAGTTCACTTGATCATAAGCCTTTTGAAATCAAAGAATGGGATGGCCACTTGCAAGCCCTTTTCGGTGATTTTCTTAGCAGCCTCATCCAGGGACATTGGTAGCGTTGAAAAACAAACCCCACCAGGGGAAATGTCAAGTGGTTCAAGGCAGAATAGTTTAGTAGGTTAGAACAGCGGAATCATAATTCGCATGTCGGGGGTTCGAATCCCTCTTCCGCCAGTCGTCTATCTATGCTTTCTTCAAGCTTATATATACTATACGATACGCTTGAATTCTCCAATTATTGAATTGAATTGAATTGAATTGATTGAAAGGTTTGTTTTGCATTGTCCAAGATATAGCAGCCTAGGATGCTAGATGGAATCATTTGCCTATCAAATTCAGAATTTTGTCGGCCTCTTAAGCCAGACAAAGACATATCGGAACTAGAGATAGACCCAGGGGAATGGGGATGGTACCAAGACCGGGGAAGAGGCCAGGCCAAAAAGTGGATAGCTCTAAATGAATACACAGTGAAGTCCGGATACAAGACTAGATGTACAGCAGAAAATCCGAGGCAGGCCATTGCTGCAAGATGGAAAAAGCACCTACAAATTGACACAGCCTAGTCAATCAATCAACCAATCAATGTACGACTTGACGGTGGAAAAGGAACCGGAGTGGCACTCCCCATAATGGACAAGGAGTCAGACACTTGGTTTTGTTTTTTTTTTTAAACGGATTCTGTTGGCCAGGGTTTTGGCCAGGATCTTCTAAGGGACTGTGAAGAGTGAAATCGGTCTGTAATTGATCACCTTTTTTTTGTGTAGCAAGGAGACCAAGCTTGTGCGTAGTAGACATCTCAGACCCACTTTCCCCCAACTATCGTTGAAGAACTGAAGGAGGTTGTGCCCTAGCACAGGCCAGAAGTGGGACCAGAAATCCTTTGACATGTCATTGATCCTGGGTGCTTTGTCGTTTCCCATCATCTCAACTATTTGATGAAATTCATGGAGGGATAAGGGTTTATCTAACTCGATGGCCTGAGAGGGTGTTTTAGTTCTTTTCAGATAGGTCAGCACGTTTTTCCCGGCTGCCTTGATCACTGGTTGGACAGGGTTGGGGGGTTCGGATCCGTATAAAGTGGAGTAGAAATTGTGGGCAACGTGCACCACCTCTCGTTCATTTTTTCGTTGCGACTCCACGGTTTTGCGGGTCCCCGAGGGCTTCCATCCTGTTGTTCCTCGCGTTCGACTTTATTTTGGAAAAGAAATATTTGGACATTGTCTCATTTAGGGCGAAGTCTGTGAACCTAGCTGAGGCTAGCTCAAATGTGTAACCCTCTCAACTCCCACCTTCCCCAACTCACTAGTTCTTCTTTGGCATGGCACAGGAGGTTGTTATAGAAATCGCTCGTTGGGTCTGATATTACGTTACCTTACCTTACGTTACATCAATTGGACAAATACATATACGAGACCCTAAAGGTGCAATACGACAAGCACGAAGTGGCAGACGCGAACTTTCGACGTCTTCAGTTATTTGTAGCGTTAGCTCCAGCTCCTTCCTTCTCTTTGCCCTGGCTTTGGCTATGGCCTTCAATTCTTCTGCCACTGCTCTAGTGAGCTCTGAATGGCTGTCGAGAGACCATTGGCGCCTGTCTTGGTATCTAGGAGCTTTGTTTCTGAAAGAACCATGTCCACTCTACCTTCTCATTTACTTGGATGAGTGGGAGAAGAGATTTGTTGAAACGATAGAACCCCCTTCCCTTGTCCACTGAGTTGCTGAAGTTGAGGAGGGTGATTGGTTTATGATCAAGGCTGTAGTAAGAGGCTTGAGAGAGAATGTTTGCTTCCTTAATTGTCCCTTGCAGGGTGGTTTCTCTTCATTAGGGACAAATCTTTTCTATCCCAGTGCAGCATTCTAAAGGGGTCTAGGAGGTTGAACTCTGTCATCAGGTTCATTAACTTGGCTGTGGCTCTGGTAGGTCCCATTCGGAACTGATAGTGAGATCCTGTCCTGGCCTGGATTTAAGGTGGTATTCCAATCCCCTGTCAGTATAAATGGCCCGAAAAAAGTCAATCCTCTAAAAGGACATGTGCTCTGGGTGGTTTCGCTTCATTAGGGAGAATTTTTTTCTGTCTCGGTACAGCATTCTAAAAGGGTCTAGGAGGTTGAACTCTGTCATCAGGTTCACTAGCTTGGTTGTGGCTCTGGCCGGGCCCATTCGAAACTGTAGTGAGATCCTGTCCTGGCCTGGATTAAAGGTGGTATTCCAATCCCCTGCCAGTATAACCACCCCGAAATCCGCTATTACTGTAGAGACGAGTCTGAAGTAGATCAGTCTTGCAGCTTCTGCATTGGGGGCATACACGTTAATTACTCCAAATTCCTCGTGCTGTCATCTTATGTCTATCTAGCACCATCTACCCTTCAGCGGGTCTTGTCCCGGAGTCAGGATGGTGCGTCCAGTTAAAATATTTTCCTAATTCTTCGATGACTTGGGAATGAGGATTGCTGTTTGCATTCGGTTTTCGTTTCTTGCGTCAGCGCAGAGGCTGTATAACATTCCTCCTAAGTTGTTTTGTAGGGTGGATTCCAGTTTATTCAACTTCATTGTGATTCCTGCCCTCTGTGAAATGTGTCTCTTGAAGCAGGATAATGTCTGGACTCGCTCTCTTCTTTCACTACCGTCTTCACCCAAATAGAATGCCCGGTCATTATAGCTGTATTTGGCACAACTTTCAGCCCAGATACGGCGATAATTACCGGGCGTTCTATGCGGGTGAAGACGGTAGCAGCCCTCTAGACAGTTCATTCAAGTTGTCGACCTGTTTTGCTATGTTGCTCAGACCGTTAAACCACCAGTACATGCCAGCCATCGGCCATGGGCCCCTTTCGTAGGCTGCCCGCGGTCGATTTATTTCATTGAGCCTCCAAAAATTTAGGAGAGGCTCAACCGGACTCTCAACTTGGCTGGGGCCATGTACTGGTGCTTCAAGATTCCAACCTCTCAGGCATAGGCCTTTTGTTTCCCGATCTAATGCAATGACATTGTGACAGAAGAGAAGGTTGTTAGCCTGGTGGGTGGTAGACTGAATGTGTGCCATTGTGGTATGTCTAAAAGAGTGCTTTAGGCTGTCTGGAGGTTTTCGCTCGCTGTGACTCGCTGATGTGTTCTTGTTCATCTGTCCTCGCCGCCTTGTCTTACACTCTCTCGCAGTCGGATCCGATGGAGGCCAATCGAATCACCCCAGGATATCAGACTCTTGCATCATCAACTGTAGATGGAGATTCTCGAAAGCATTAAGACCACCAAGGCAGTAGAAGAAGCAAAGAAGATGATCACTACGAATAGAAGGAGTGGAGTAAGGATTGTGGAACTACCTGAGGCAAGTAGTAGAGCTTAGAGTAGAACCTCTGATAAAAGCGAGGAGATGAAGGGTTGGGTAGCCTCTACGCTGGGAAGTTCGCTCAGGATGATCAACAAGAAATTGGAAGTTGTGGATATGAAATCGAAACTGGGATGGGAGGTAAGAGAAGAGTTGGAGCGATTGAGGCTAGAGAAGGCTCTGCGTGAGAAGACTAGCAAAGAATCGATTAGTAACGAAAAAAGGAAGAGGGGAGGCGAGCGCACGCCTACGGCGAATTCACCCTCAGTTAACAGGGTGAAATCCCGTCAAAGGGAGGTTTGAAAACCAAGTCCAAACCGAAGAGGGTCGAAATCTCCTCAGATGAGGAGAGTGGGAGGGATGTGAAGCAGAATCTGCAGGTGAAGATGGAACGTAGCAGCGAACTCTCTGAGATTAAGCAGATGCTTGCTACGATGATGCAAGGGTTTGAGGACAACAAAGGAAAAAAAGTAGTTGAACCAGAACCGGAAACAGATCCGGAAGGAGGAGAAGGAGAGCAATCAGCTGGTGATGCCGAGGACGTTGACTTGGCACAAAATGCTGCCGTGAATGAAGATGACGAAGCTGACGAAGGAGGATTGGCAGCCTACATGAAGATCAGGACAGAATTCTACAGCTCGCTGCACTACACACGAGTGCAGGAGCTCTGCAAGCAGAAGAATATCCCATACTACAAGAAGGAGATGGGTGCATGGGAGCTGGCTCGTCTGGATCTCCAGGAATATGCGGATCGGCTAAACCAAGAAGCCCCAGAAGGACCTGGGGAATCTTCCAAGAGGAGTGACTCGCAAAGAGAGGAGACCGCGACAACTGCAACTGGCATTGTGAAGGGAAACTGAGCCTGCGCCGTCAAGATCTTTAAAAAAGGCCGTAGAACGCATTAGAATACTGAAATGCAGGGTTGAAGGGTCTATTTGCGAGCTCCTTGACAGGCTCCATGTTCTGATCATCCTTATGGCTTGTCTGAGGGGTGATATATCGTGGGGAGCAACCTACATTAAGTACTGGTTGAGGATGACTTCTGATGAATGGGGGAACCTTTTGGTTGGGCATAGTTGTGTCTATGTCCTGATGTCCCTTAATCACAAACTCGTGTATGTCGGGAAAACCACCAGATCGTTGAAGGAAAGGTGGTACGAACACTGTAGAGCCGTGAAAGGTGAAAGCAAGCAAAAAGTCCATACCTGGATCAGAAAAAGCAGTTCTTCGCATTATGTGCCTATCCCGATCTGGTTTGGTAATGAGTCAGTGATTGATGAAATCGAAAAATGTATCATCAGAGAAAATAATCCTGGACTTGATTCGGCTGGAAGATACCAAAAAAACAATGCTAGAAGGACAAGGAGTAAAAGGAAGAAGAAAAATCAAGGGAAGCTAACTCAAGATGAGATGGTTGAACCTCTGTTCTTTAATTGTGTTGTAATAAATGTGGAGCATGACCCGAATCTACTAAAAATCTTGAAATTGCTGTGCAAAAAGAATATTAAGAAATCAATCCTAATTATAAACAATAAAGGAAGTCGATGGCTGAAGGCATGGAGACTGACTGCGTTGCTATTTGTTTTTTCCAAAATCATCATCAATAATGAGAAATGTTTGTTGAAAGATGCGAAAAATGCCATCGAAAATGGTGGTGGCTGGGAAATCACTAACCTACTTAAGACAAAAACAAGGATTGATTTGAAGAAAGCAAGAGTTAATTGAGTTACTATGAGCCCCCTGGAAAAGGAAAGACCTGTGGAAACTAAGTTTAGAGCAATTGATTGAATTGAACAATGCTGTAAAAACGGTTAACAACCAAAAGGGAGACAAATTATAAAAGGAATACTTACTGACGTGTTTAAAAAAAGTTTGGTATCCATCCACGAGCACATGTCACAATCAAAGTGCCTTTCTGCATCAGTATTAATAAGAAGAAGGTGGAGAATGAGATGAAAAGATGGATTAAAGGGAATATCCTACCAGCATCACTAGCTGACCTGTTTGCGAAGAGAACCCGTGCTGTATGGTTGAAAGCTAAGACAGTAGGGGATCTTCTAAACAACCAGAAAGTCTTTGCACAATGTAGCAAATTTTCCTGCACATGTGCAGACTTCGACTTCCCAAAAGGGATGTACATGTCGCGGTCAAATTTAGCAGTGTTGAAAGGATAAACCCGTTTCTATTTAACTCAAAGAACATCCCATTTCCAGGAGCAATAAATGCCCGCACGATGCTTCACCAAGTGTGTAACTCCGCCTTGGATATACTGAGACAGATGAATCTTACCCAGTCTGTAATGCACGTGGATGCAAACAGAGTATCCAAACGGGGTGTAAAAAAGGACCCTGGTTGTGTTCTCAGTGAGTATGTTTTGGGGGTGAAATAAGCCTTTTCAGGGCTGGTTCTCTCACCCATTGACAAGAATTCAAGTGAAACATGGATTGAATGCCCCCTGTTGTATGAAAGTGGGCCGAGGAAAATGTTTTTGGTAAACAAGAACTATGACAGCATAGTAATAAGACAGAACTTGTGAATAAAATGAAGTTAAAATACAAGGAGGAAGGCTTGAGCAAAATTGCCACCTGGAACATGAATGGTGGGCTGCAACATGAGCATATTTTACCAAAAGAAAAAGATAAGGAAAAAAGACGACCAATTGTCCCGTCTTACCTTAGCCCCTTCAGGGCAATGTCCGGTGTGTTGCCCACTGTAATGAACCAGTTGATCAAAGAAACCAAAGAACCTCATTTTAACTTACACAATATGACAGACCTGAAATTCGATATCGGGAGGATTAATAAGGAAAGGAACCTTGGGGTACTTGCCCGGACCTATGATATCAAAGAAATGTTCTCCGAACTACCACATGAGGAGATTAAAACGGCTGTCGATTGGATTGTGGAACTTTTTACTGTAAAATCTGTCAAATGGATCAGAATCAACATGCGTAAGCGGAAAGCCAAATTTGGGAAATCTCAGGGGGAGGCTGGTTGGAAATCTATCAGACTATCCCAACTAAGGAAAATGACGAGCTTTGTACGTGAGAATACATTTTTTCTGGTATAAGACTCCGTGTTATGCCAGAAAAAAGGCATTCCAATGGAGGGACGTGCGAGCCCTCCTTTGGCATGTGTGATGTGTATGTTTGCAGAAAACCGGTTTATCAAGTCATTGGGCTCCGACTCCAAGCTGGCTATGGGAAAAAGGTATATTGACGACCTACTGATCTTTTCGTTTTTCAAAGAAGGAGCCCCTGGTGGAAGACAAAAAGCTGCAGCACACCTGGAAGAAGCGGCAAAGTGTTACCCAACTGGCCTGGTACTGGAACGGACAGACCTGGATGTTGGGGTCCTGGATTTTCTTGAAACTCGTATGATTGTAGCTGAGTCCCAATGTGAGGTGCTGGTTTCACACAAATTTAAGAATGCGGACTCAATCTGGTTTGAAGGCGCGCTCAGATTCATGACACATAAAGAGTTCGCATCATATGGGCCAAGAGCCGCCAAATGTGCTACGGTGGCCAATACGATCCTGCGAATTGCTCTTAACACAAATGACGAAGGACTGGTACTATGGAACGTCCTAACCCTTGCGGAAGAATTACGGAAGCTTGACTATCAGAGGGAGATCATGAGGGTTGGTGTTTCATGGATGAGACGAAGGGTCAATACCCTGTTCTGGGATAAGCTTACCGAACTTTTTTGAAAGGCCTTCCTAGTGAATCATGAGGTAGATACACTGGGGATCGCTTATATCTTTTTTGGAAGTAAGATAAACCTGGACTTTTTTAACAGATATAGGCTGTACGCGGTCGGGAACCCCCGAGCCTTTGAGAACGCTTTATAACGTTTTTCAAGGTTACTCGGAGGCGGGAACCTGGCGCCTACAGACCCTCTGAGAAGAAATCGCTCAGGGCGGGAGTTTTTCAGGCACTACGTATAATCGGCCAATAATTTCAATTTTTTTCGATTATATTTTTTCCGATTATTCTTTACTAGGAGCATGCCGAGCGAGTGTGCCGCGCGAAGGACGCTCCTATTGAAGGAAAGGTACTTAACGGCGTAGCGGTAGGGTGACAATCCTCAATCTGAGTGGTGTGAGAGTGCAAACGTTGAGTGCTTCGATGGTGTAGTATCGAAGTGATGCTGGAAGAAGATGATAGCGCCATGATAGTAAAGCTCTTGTCATCTTTTTCGTCCGAATCCATTGTTTAAAAAAAAAAACTTTCTCATCAGCAACTGTACTCGACATGGGAGGGAAAAAAGTCTACCCAGAGGAGAGCACCTTGGGCTCCTTTCCCAAGAAAAAAGGAGTCAGAGACTAGAAGTTAGACTTGTTTTGATAGACCTCCTCAGCAGACTGAGAGGAAGAACTGTCAAATTTCCCTGACCAGACTAAAGGATTTTGAAAAAGCCAAGTACAGAGAAAAGACAGAGTAGAAAGCACGAAAGTCAAATTAGGATCTGACAATCAATCCTTCCACAGGGAAGACATCATAGTTGTCAAGATCTCTCAGCAGTAGCAGTTACGGTTGTTTTTGAACAAACAGGGGTGGAGCAGTGGCACATCCTTCCAATGGGAAGTAATCAATACAGCTGCCTCAGGATTTTCTCGACCATAGTGGGGAGATGTGTTGATTATACATCTGATGTAAAGGACATGGCCAAAAAAAGACAAAAGGAAAAAGAAATAGCGTTGGGTAAATTAGGGAATAGAGTACAAAGCACAAAATTCCCTGTCACAACTTTACAGCTAATCCTTCCAAAGGGACACAAGCAATGCCGTCAAGATTGGTTCTACTCAGAGAGGTAGGAGAGTAGCGCTAGCGCAGGCGGTAAGCGTTAATGCATCGTCACATCAAAGCGTCGTGGAAACTTCGCGCCCGAGTGGGAAAGCTGCCCTTCCCAAGTGGGCGGAAAGGAAAGCGGGAGGGCAGGAACACGAGAGCTGGGAATTCGTGCCATCCCATGCGAAGTAATTTCGAACTACAAGCTTAGGAAGTAGAGGCTGGAAAATAGGAAAGTGACCATACGAATAAGACACGTCATAGCTAGAGAAGCCGCGCCCATCCTGTTTTCCGAAAAAAAACAAGAAAAGAGGAGGACAGCTCAGATCTTGAGGAGAAGAGAGGTAGGAAGACGGGGAGGAGAGAAGGGAAGGGGAGCGAAGACTAGCGAGGAGAAACATCAAGAGAGTGGGAAAGGGAGAAGAGGGATCAAAGAAGTGTGTCACAAGGAAACAGATCAGTGCAAGGGGGAGGTAGGACAGTGACGGAGGAAAAGATAGCGCACCTTTGTTTGTTTGTTTTTTTGTTTGTTTGTTTTTTAATTTATTTTCAAGAAAGGTGAAACACGCACCCACGTCCGCCACTTATTCGAGGTAAGTTTCCAACTTAAACTCGCCCACCATCGTCATGGACCCCCAAGCGAAAAAAGGAGTGTCGACAAAGAGGAAGTGAGGACATTGCGGGCGCCGCACAGGATAGCAATTCTTTCCCATTGGCCCCCGCGGTTGGATGCTAGGTGTTGCTGTAGACGTCCTAAAACTTCGAAATTGGGAAACATCGAGGGAGGAGGAGCAGGTGAGGACAAGGGCCAACGGGCATGCGATGACGATCAAAACACGCACGCTCACAAGCATGACCATGCAGGGGGGAGAATGGATGATG
>BFEA01000291.1:1721392-1735945 GCA_003427395.1 Chara braunii
TCTCTAACTCTCTTTAGGAGGTCGTTATAGATAGGGTCCTGCGTATACGCTTGTTTCACTTTCTCCTGCAGGTCTTTCCCTATACCCAGATAATGTACTACGGCTCCAAAGTAGTCTGATCTCCTACTTAGAGCATCCGCCACTACATTGTACTTGCCCTTCACTGGCTTGAGCTCAAAGTCGAATTGGTCTATCTCTGCGGCCCACCTAGTCAACTTAGGTGTCATCTTGGCCTGGGTCTTTAGCCAACGAAGTGTCTCATGGTCAGAATACACTTTGAAGTGCCTCCCAAGCAGATAGTGCTTCCAATGGTCTAAAGCCTGCCTGAGAGCGTAGAGTTTTGTCTCGTACGTGGAGGCAGCGACCTTCTCACAGGGCATCCTCGCTGACATGAACTCTACGGGTCTATAGCCATTGCCGTCCTCTTGCTGCAACACGGCGCCTATCCCATACTGACTCGCGTCCGTGGTGACAACAAATGGCAAAGACGGATCTGCAACTTTGAGGACAGGATATTCTATTAACGCGCGCTTTAGCTTCTTGAGCGCAGACGTACAGTCTTTGTCCCATTGCCAGATTGCCTCTTTCTTCAGCAACCTGCGCAAGGGAGCGGCGATAGTAGAGACAGGTCTAACATACACCACAAAGACCTGTTCCTCTAACTGCTCCTTTCTTACTAATCGCGCGAACGCGGGAGCACTGAGACAGCAATGCGCCAAGGTGTTATCTACACCGGACGCATGGAACAGGCGAGCAGTCTTCACTTCGCCTGACGGACCAGGGAGCCTACACTCATGCTCTCTCAGATGGAGTGTGGCCCCCGCTGCCTCTCAGATGGAGTGTGGCCCCCGCTGCTCTCTCAGATGGAGTGTGGCCCCCGCTGCCTCAGGCGAGCAGTCTTCACTTCGCCTGACGGACCAGGGAGCCTTCACTTCGCCTGACGGACCAGGGAGCCTACACTCATGCTCTCTCAGACTGACTGGACCTTCCGTTGACTGACTGTGGACTCACCGCTATCCTACCGCCATTGCAGATGAAAAGGACTCGAATGGACAATGCAGCATCAGCGAAGCATCAACAAGCAATGTACATCCAGATACATACAACAATATCACAATGTAGCGCAGCGGAGGACTCAAAGATATGACTTGGCCTGTCAGATACTGCCACGACTCAACCCATCACACACCACACATGTGAGAGAGAAGGAGGGACCGCATGCATAGAAGAAAAGGTCCCTCCTTGGATACGCGCTTGGGGAGATACCACGGATGAGGTGAGGGTGGAGGGGCAAGACGAAGATGGAGATGAGGGAGAAGACCAAGATCGTGATAGCGAAGTCCAAAAATAGTCTCCATGTCGAATGTCCCATGAATGTCTGCTGCAAAAATGTCGAATCAGATCCTGGGCCTCATAGCCTTGACTTAACCTGTGCCTGTAATCTCTCTCTCTCTCTCTCTCTCTCTCTCTCTCTCTCTCTCTCTCTCTCTCTCTCTCTCTCTCTCTCTCAAACACGAAGAAGAAGAAGAAGAAGAAGAAGAAGAAGAAGAGATGGAGGGCGAGAATCGGAAGAAGAAGAATACATCGTCCTCCTCACTGTCTCACCTGCAGGTAACTGCTGCCACCATGTACTAACGCGCCGGCATGTCTCTCTGTGCTGCAGGTCGCTGGCGAGAAGTCCAGCTCTGGCGCCCAGGTAAGTACTCCGCCGCTGCAGGTATGGCCACCGCCTCACTCTCTACCTACACCTCTACCTATAACGCAGCGCTGTATCGCGCTGCTCTAGCAGCGTGTCACCCAAGAAGTGAGCTACTCAAACTGTGTAGGTGCACTGGTCTGGCCCAGCTATCTATAGTGCTGGGCCTGGCTGGTGTGCCCCTGGTCCTGGGCTGAAACGGCCTGCCTGGGTCCCTACCGGACGTCCAGGCCCTCCCAGCTGATGCAGCAGGGAGAGTCTGCTACCGGACGGAACTGAACCTGGCCCGAAAGGGCCTGGCTACAGAAACAGACAAAAAAATGGAACAGCAAATAAATAAATAAATGCTGCCTCAAATCGAGCCCTGCGGTCCAAAGGCTAGCCATGGGCGTCCAGGGCACATGGCTGAATGGCGTGCGGCCTGGGGGTCCCCACCAACCGTCGGGCCCCCGAAACGGGGCCTGTGTGCAGGCTCAGCATGTAACAGCAGGTGAGATTGGAAGGTAAAGAAATTGTTGAACTGATCCAACAGTTTATACAAACAGGAATTTGTGCGCAATGGAACAAAACGAAGACTGAATAGATAACTCTTAAGCGAAAAAAAAGATGTAAACAGCTACTAAAGCTGAGAAACCAATTGATGGGGTTGGGGGGGGGGCAGGGAAGGACTCTTCAACAAGAACTGATAAAAGTTAGATGAACCCACCCCTAATTAACATAGTGCTCTCCCCACAAGATAAGGTGCGCAGAACTTCAGAAGGATGATGAAATCAACGACTGTATGACAGGTGAAATTTGACATGATTAGGGAACAGGGTGTGAGCGACCTACCTCGACCTTCACACGCCCACGAAATTCAGCCCAGTTTTGGCTTGATTTATGAACCTCAATCGACAAGTGAGAGATTGACTTTCCACAAATTCCTCCTTTCCCCCAGCTTCTGGGGACTGACCTGTAAAAGGCATACTTTGTTTCAAGGTTGCTTTCCCCATCAAGTTTCGACGTCTCAACAAGCGCAACCCCTGCATTGTTCGCACAACACAGTCATGTTATGAACCACATACCTTGTCATCATCCACCAAGTTATGTGCCCATACATGTACCTTCTCAAACAAACCAAACCACTCACAGCAGCTTATCAACTCAAACAATATGTGTCACGCCAAGTACAACAGGAATAAAGAGCACAGCCAACTCCGCCTCTTCCCCCTTCTCCCTCAACGCCTTTTTTTTTCTTCTTTTTTTTCTTAAGGAAAGACCAGTGTCTTTGCTGGGAGAGGTGGTACAAGCACTCCCTCCTAGCAAGAGTGCTGGGTGCTCCAGTCTATTGGTGGGGAGCAGCACCTGCTGGAAAGCGGGTCCAGCGTCCTTGCCAGCATTGATTGCCCTGTTTCCAGGAGATTGACTGCGCAGGGTTAATGATAGATGTGTTGAAATACAGCACACTTTGGGGCGTATGGTCACCTCTTCAGCCTGCACCAGACACCAGATCACTCTCGTTTCCCTGGAAGCTACCCCCTGCTTCTTCTGCACGCCCCGCCTCCCATGACCAGCTATTAACGCTCGTTCGATGTGACTCAGACGTCCTTCCGTGTCCTGCTTGTAGACCTGCTCCGTCCTAACTTGGACCCTTCGATCTGTGGTCTTGCTCAGTCTGCTCTTCAGCCTGCACCAGACCACCAGATCACTCTCGTTTCCCTGGCAGCTACCCCCTGCTTCTTCTGCATGCCCCGCCTCCCATGACCAGCTATTAACGCTCGTTCGATGTGACTCAGACGTCCTTCCATGTCCTGCTTGTATACCTACTCCGTCCTTACTTGGACCCTTTGATCTGTGGTCTTGCTCAGTCTGCTCCATACCATTGCATGTCCACAATTGCCAACTGGTGGGGCGGGAAGGGGTCGGGGAATTCTGTGGATGGTCGCAGCGGGACCTCCTGACCCACCGTAGTCCTGTCCCTGAGGCAAATACGGTAGTCTTTCCTGAACTCTTCCTGGTTACCTGCCGTCCCATCTGACAGAGGCAATCCAGCCCCCGTTCTCACTGCCCAACCAGTCCCCTGAGAATTGATGAATTGCTTGTATTATATCTTTGGATGAATGAAACAAATCCAGTTGGTTTTTGACTTTTTGCCACTGCGCTGTTAGTTCTTGTTGAACATATTGTTTTATCATGTCTGTTGCCTCTTCCCCCGCTATGCGGACCCCTTCTATGGCATGTATACAATGTTTCCTTCAGAGGGTCCACATGACAGCTCTCCTCCCCATTTTGAACATGTTATTTTCAAAAGTCCTGTCCGTGGGGGAGGTCCATGCCTTGCATAGTATGGCCCTCCAGTCCCAAGGTCACTTGGACCCAGTGTCCAACAGGGTCCAGATCCTATCCCACCATTGCCATGTGAGAACTGCCCCCGGACACTGCATGAAAATGTGCTCTATGGTTTCTGGAATTCTACGGGGGGGAAAGACAGTCTGGCACGATTTACACCATGGTAGCGGCCGCCCCTTCTGCTCTAGATAGGTACGATCTATCAGCCAGTCGTTGGTGGGTAGGCAGCGATGTTCTATCTGCCACTGCAGCGACGCCATCTTTGCCAGCCTAGACCTTGTGGCGGTGAACCATCGAATAGGCCAGATCACCTCGATCCCTACATTCAAATGGGACCTCCATCAATCCTTCACCGTTTCTTTCAAGTTTCCCTTTGGTCGCAGCAAACGGTACATAGCCTTCACAGTTAAGTTGTACAACTTTGCATTCACCCCCGACCTGCATTTTTGTGGGGTGTGCCCACTGCCACTCCTTGGGGTCAAAGGGGAGCTCTGCTACTGGGGTATTTGGTTGATAAGCAATCCATACATCCTTATCCCGCAGCACGCGAATCCTGTGCAGGTCCACATTTCTCCTTCATCTCATCACCTCTGGGGTGTACCGAGTGAGAACGTTATCCTTGCCTATATGGAAGAGGTTAACCTGTGTTTCGTCCGTTCGTACCTCCACCACATTTCGTACGCTTTCTGGGTCACCTGGAACAGTCACCCAGTCCCTTTCTGCCAGCCGCGGCCCTTTGCGCAGGGTGCACACCTAGTCTAGGGGAATAGCAAAGACCAATAGTTCAATGTTCTCCTCAACATTGTGACAATGTTTTAATATGGCCTTCACTTGCGGCACTGTTTTCCAGTCCCCTTTCCCTGAATCTCACATATCCTTTATTCTGATTATGCGTTTTTTGACCCAGCTGCACCATGGGGTGAGCTGCAATACACCCTGCCGCACCGGTCTGTAATCCTCCTGTTCCCAAAAAGGTGTTGACGCATCACATCCTCCCACCTAGTCTGTGGGGGGTTGTCAGGCAGTGGAAGTCAGCTCTCAAGACCTGGGCCCAAAAGTCGTCCCTGACCAAGTCTTTGTGGGTTGTGTCTGGGTTCGAGTCTCGACCGTCTCGAGGGTGCCGTGGCACGGTCCAGGAACGGTCTTCCAATCAGGTCAGCGGGTTAACACCCTGTGGTGCCTGTGGGGCAAGTCTAGCTATCTGTTCCAGTGTGAGGGCATACCATGGGAGATGCCGCGCGTAGAGCAGTCTCGTTACCCATTGAACCATTAATGTTGTGATCTGGGTATCCGGGTCTAGAATCCCCAGCCCCCCCCTGTCCTTGGGTTGGATCACCGATGACCAGGCCACCCTACTAATAATGTTCGCCTCTCCACAGCAGGGCCATTAACTGTTGCTTTAGTGATCGGACGACCTCTTTACTGAGAGCCCAAATTGCCGATTTATACCAAAGGGCCGTCAACACAATGCTGTTGATCGCCAGCGCGCTGCCGATTAGGGAGGTGTGTTGGTCTTTCCAGTGAGCTAACTTTTTTTAAGCGGGCTTCAGGATCCACTCATCATTCGATGCAGGCTTACCTAATGCCGTCAACAAGATTCCCTCAACAAGATTCCCTCAACGCCTGCGACTCATTATTATCATAGTTTGAAAGTGCACAGGCTTCATTGTTAGACCAAGAATCGACAGCCAAGAAACCGCCTTGGAAAACAGCATCCAAGTCTTTCTCTCCTCTCTCCTTGCTAACCTTAGCCCCCAACCTGAACACACCGCCAAGTGTCAGGCGCTTACTGACTTCCTTGCCCCCTGATCGGCCAGCACTACTCTCTCCACCATAGCCCAGTACCCGCGGCTGCAAGCCAGTGCAAGAGCATGAGTCCGTCACACAGCTGCCACGGGAGCCCAACTGCGCCTTCCTTCAGTCAGGGGTGCAGCAGTCTAGCGGCTTTAACCAGTGTCTTTGACTAGGTTGGCTGAATTTATATAATGTCGTCTGCACAATCAGCCAGCCCCTAGGCCGGCATACTTCAGGAGCCGGGCCCAGATAGAACTTTCCATGGGCCCGTACCGCTGTATCTTTCCACTTTCCAGGCAGGGTACAGCAGTACCAGAAAGGTCCTGTACTTGGCATTATTTTTCAGGCTTATTGGGTATCGGACGAAATTTGACAAACTATGGAACCTCCCGATGCTGCAAAACCAGGGGTTCTTGCAGGCCAGTTAAGATGGTCATTGGGCATTACAATGGTACTCCTCACTTTGGTGTTTCAAGAAAGCGGCAAAACCCTTCAAGTTCATAACTGGATACAATCATGCCCAGTTTTAAACCCAATGTTCAAGCCATTGCTATGATCTCGACAGCTTGACACCCTTTCTGGTGTCTGATGTCCAGTGCCTGGATACCGGACATCAGAGGTCCATGCAGAATAGGTGAAATAACAACAAGACTGAATAGATTACTAGTCGGCAGACCGCCGACCGGTCGCCCCTACTGGTAGGCTGCAAAACGATTGGCGGTCAGCATTGGAGGTTGGCAGGTATGCAACCCTGCTCATCAGGTTGAAACGAAGATGATAGCGTCAGGTGTAGTCTACCTGCCGCATTCACGAATTCCCCTATGTGCTTGCTCATGGTGTGAGACAATGTGAGGTGTGGTCTCACAAAGTTGCTCTTTGAGGAACCACCTATCCTCTTCCAGGTCTTGGTACTCCCATGTGACTCTAAGCTGTTGACTCTAAGCCTGATCTACTATGCAGTCAATGTCATAGCTACCATCCATATCAAGCGGAGCCATTGATCTACGCCAAGGAAATGATTGTCCTAAATTAAGAGACCACAGCTTTGAAGCATAGAAGGGAAGTAGCAGAACCCATAGTGCACAATAAGAGTTGAATCCATCAACACTACTGGCTATCCTGCCTGCGGCACTACAATTGCATTGTTGCTTCTCACTCACAAACTACTGCTAGCATTCAAGTATGCTCACGCACTTGCAAATTCGAGCTGGTAGGTCAAGCACAATTTCAAAGTGAGATTTCAATGAACTCGCGGAAACTATGAGGGCTGGGATGACCCACTGCAAGATAATAAGTTGGAGTGGCTCTGCCAAAAGGTCGCCGAACTGAAGATGGTGCTGAAGGTAGCATTGAAGAGGAACTACCAGGCTCGCCAGCGGACTGCACAATAATTTGTAGATCGAATGAAGGACCTGGACAATGGACCTGGAGCAGGACTGATGGAGGAGGAATGGTGGGCCGAGAGAGTTGAGGCAGCCCGGGCTAGAAGGGAATGGCCGGTGGATGAAGCGGTGAAGTGGGATAGGAAGACTAAATCTGTGTGGATTTTGGTGGGAGAGAAGATGACCCGAAGATTCTTTGCAGAGCTCGGCAAGAAGAAGGGCATGATTACTATGACGGCGATGCAACACCCCTTCCACTGCATCAGGCCGAAGCAGTGCTCCACCGATGTCATCCTGGGTTATATGGAGGAATTTGACAGGTATCTGTTTACTGAGGAGGAGGCCTGGACTCGGGGGATATGGCCATGCTACCAGAAGAGGAGGTGTGGGTGGCCACTGGGACGAGACTCAGCCTAGAAGGCTGTAGCAGGCTGGATGAAGACCTTGCCCCAGAAGATGTGTAGAGAGCGATTGCGGAGCTGCCCAGATTGAAGGCGCGGGGGCTGGACGTGATCCCGATAGAACTTTATAAGGAGATCGTCGGACCTTCACGTTACTGTTAACTGAAGCATCCAACAGGCCCTCCAACATGCCGTTCTTCCGCAAGGCTTTGCAGACACCTATGTGGTTCTAATATACAAGAAGGGGTCCAAGGATGATGTATGTAACTGGAGACCCATATCTATGCTCAACACAATGTACAAGATATTCGCGAAAGCACTGGCGAATCGGATGTCAGGCAACCAAATTGTTAACAACATCTGGTTAGCTCATCAGATCTTGGAGGAGCCACAAAGGGGGGGCAACAGCTGGGTGCTCATCGATTTAGAAAAAGTGTACGATAAGGTTAGATGGGAATTCTTATTGCAGAGTATGAAAAGGCGGAACATTGAGGGGATCTTCAGGAGCTGGATCAGGAAATGCCCAGGCCTTCATGCAGGTTAACGGGATGCGTTCTAAGGCCATAAGGATCACTAGATCGGTGAGGCAAGGCTGTCTGCTCTCCCCTGCCCTGTATGTGATCTATATCGAAGCCTTACATGATATGTTGAGACACGACAGCAGACTGTTAGGCCTGCATATACGCCCCGGGGAGTGGCTGCGATCGTCTGCGTTCGCTCATGATCTGGGCGCCATCATCCCCCGTACTGAGCAGCAGTTGACTGTGTTAAATAGAGGCAGAACACGAAGAAAATTGACTACTGTCTTCAACCGAAAATAATGCCTGGGCGTCCTATACGAATATATGCACGGCGGGCGTTCAGTAAATTGGTAGCAACTTCTGAAAGGTCAAGGTCGTAGCTGCTACAGTCGTGAAGGGTCAAGGTCGTAGCTGCTACACTGTTGAAGGGCCAAGTCCACAGACTTCCGGAAGGTCCGGAAGTGGCCCTTCAACCGTTGCTCACAGTAGTCCAGAGGCAAGTGGGCACGTGGCGGAGTCAACCCGTGCTGAGTCAGCGGTACCAGTCCCAGTCAGTCCTAGTCCAGTCAAGCAAGTACCGTATGGGACTGTGTGCACCACGGGCTTGGGAAAGGGGCAGACCAACGAGTTACAGAAGTATAAATCAAGAGGCAGCGCCCATTCATTCATTCATTCCTGTGTAAGCCATGCGGAAGCGCTGCCACAGCGACTTGTGCGAGGTGGTCTGCAGTATGCCCGAAGACGAAGTGGGCCGAAGGAGAGTTTAGCCATAGCGGTAGAGGTAGTAGTGGCCATAGCCGCCATAGCTGGGAGAAGAGTGTAGCGTGTGTGTGCGTGTGTGTACAGTGTGTCGTGTGTGGGATATCCAGGCTGATCTTGAGTTGAGTGTGTGTGAACAGCGGAGTAGAGTACAGTGAGGCGCTGATGCGCCATAGCCATCTGAAGTGATCTTGTATCTGAACTGTGTTCTTGGTTACCATATCTTTGAGCTTTGAGTGGGCGCTTGTCGCCAGTTTGCTGCGCTACCTGTTTACATGCATGTGAAGTGTGGAAGAAAGCGAGTCTGATTGCATTGGTATCGGAGCTGGTACCCGCTATTCCATGCGCTATCGCCGTTGCCGCAGGTAGGAGACACGCACCAGGGAAGGTCCCAGCAAAAAAAAAAAGANAAAAAAAAAAAAAAAAAAAAAATCCTAAAAAAAACTATGTTATGCAGAAAAATAAACTGAACAACGTTTGCCTCAGGGTCACATCGAAATTCCTCACCAAATATATAATACAAAATAAACTTTAAAAATATTGTTTTTAATACTTCTTATTTTTATTATTTTTATTGTTTTTGGCCCGGCCGGGCAAGTGACCCCGGGCCACTTTGGTAGCCTAGCTAATTTATATATAACTTCCCCAGGTAAAGTTCCAGGTTCAAATCTCCACAGGCTCAGTCGCCGGGAAACGTGCAGGCGAGGGTCTGGGATGGAATCCGAGCAGGCAAATGAACATGAATCCTTTCACTGCTGAGTGTTTTTGTAGGTTCTGTCCAACTCCAGGAATATATGCAGTCACTTCAAAATTTGAGGTAAGACATGCTCTAGCTACTTTTCTTAATGCCGAGTTTGACTTTTTAGGTGTAGCAGTGTTAGTGGGGGTGCAGTACTGCGCACAGGCCTTGCCTTGGCTATCACTGCTGAGTAGAAACACCAAATCGGCTGGAAATTCCTCACCATCATGGACTCTCACAATATCACCAACAATAACATTGGCCCATGTTTCCGGCACAAATTGCTTGTCTTTCAAAACCTGCACAGTTCTGTTGTTCACCTGCAAGCCCACAGGCAAAAAGCCAAGTAACCCACTTTGTGACTTGCAAACCAAATATGGCTTAGGAGAGGTATCTCACATTGTGCTTGAAAGGAATGTGGATATCACACAGAGATCATACAACCAGATTGAGTAGCATGTCGCTTACAAATTTATAAGCTAGCACTACCCATAGAGTTTCATCATACAACTGTCACCTTGGTGGCCCAAATTTATTCTGGGGTGAATTCCGGCCTTCAGTACTACGTCGTACATATTAAAATTGCAAACTCCACTTGTGTCCTAGCACAGTCCTCAGGTGTGTCTCTGAATTCAGTAGCATGTAGTTTACATGGGTAGTATTAGTCACAGCCTCACAGGGTTTCACCATGTAACTGGCAGCTTGGTGGCCCAAAGTGATTCTAGAGCAAATTCCCCTTAGAGGAGTGGCAACAGAGCCTAAGGTCAGGCAAAATAATATAACTCCGGGACTACAACGTAAAAGATGGGTATAGAGTGTTCCATAGGAGGAGAGATATTAAGAGCGGAATTGGAAGCTGAGAGCAGCGAACAGTGCCTGCAGGGAAGGAGAAGCGAAGCACCAGCCATAGCTGGAACACCACACCCACACGCAGGCACGTCAGCCTTCTTTACTGCTGACATGTCGGCAACATGCCATGTGCCATCAATGTTTTCAGGAAGCTGTCAGGGACAGTATGTGTCTCTATTGCGTAGACTATCCCCGGTGCCATCATCCACCACATCCTCCCACATGCGGTGTTGGGCATACACCTACTGCAACCACAGATGGATTCCCTCCTTCCTTCCCAGATAAACGACAGACGCAGCAGCCTGAGGAGGACAATAGACTACCATATGAGCCACCTAAAGAGTGCTGTACTCGTAGGATATGACGACCAGGGAGAGCTGTGCAGACCAAATCCTGCAGCAGCTAAACACCCTTGCTTTAGATCAACCCCCGTCGACGCCTGCCCATCGAGAGGGAAGAAATACTGAGGAAACCCAAGAAACCTGCTCAATGCCTTTTTGTGATGACCCATCGGAGATTCAGCTAGCATGTGGCTCACATGCCTGGTGCCGTGAGGATTATGAAGGGATAGCCCATGAGAGTGTTTGTCTTCATACGTACTGCACTCATGTACGGTACCCGGACATGTCATGTCCAATTCGTAGACAGGGCCTGGAACGGCAATGCCTCTACAATTGCGGTCGGCGTGCCTCGGTGTTCCGAGCATGTAGGAGTCATGTAGCCTGTGGCATCTGTCTATGCTGTGCCATTTGATGCAGCAACCGCGTAAACACCGAGAATTGGATGCCGTGCTTCCACAGTCCACACCCGAACCGGTCCTGTCAGGTCAGTTGAGGCGGCTACTTACCTTAGGTAACGACTGCTCCTCAATTCAAAATTTTATGCAACCCAAACACTGACTGGCCTTACGTGCCATTCTAGAGTAGTCTGCTCCAGTGCTGACTATTTAGAACCTTGTCAGAATTCCACCTCCCATTTCCTTCCTCCCTCTTCTTGTGTACTACTAGTAAATGCATACAAATGAGGATCACCAAGAGAACAGACAGAATATAGGCTGAAGATCTGCGGAATTCTTAAGGAAAAACGAGCAGGAATATATCTCCGCCTGTACTCTGCCTCCTTTCATAGTGTGCAAGTGGGCCGTTGTGGCACACGGGGATGTGGGCAGCTCAGGCTCAACCACAATCAACCTGGTGAGCCTTGTACATGAGAGGCACAGTAAAAGTCACTAGCGGTTAATGGAAGGCCAAAAATTCGGGGGTTTTCGCCGCGTCGCTACAAGCAATGTTGTCGAAACTTTTGCGAACAAACTATGCAGGGTCATAATACAACCATCAAAAAAACAATCAGGCAAAAAAAAAAACAAAAAATTTGGGCCTTCCATTAACCGCCTCACAGTAAAAGGGGAGCTGCAAGAACAAATGAAAGGGGTACCCCAAGGAAAGTAAAAGTGAACACATTTAGGAAAGGGATTTAAATGCTTCTATTATACTCCATGTTGCTTGCTATAGAGGTGAAACCATGAAACTGTTTCATATTGGATTGTCTCAACTCAAGGGCCCTCGTTGTCTGCAATGGGATTAAAGCTGCTTTGATTTTGCATCTACTCATCTGGGTGGAATAGGGCCTGTTGTACTGGAAATTTAAAACACACACACACACTCCTGTCTCTTATACACATCTAGATGTGTATAAGAGAACTCAAGGGCCCTCGTTGTCTGCAATGGGATTAAAGCTGCTTTGATTTTGCATCTACTCATCTGGGTGGAATAGGGCCTGTTGTACTGGAAATTTAAAACACACACACGCACTCTCTCTCTCTCTCTCTCTCTCTCTCTCTCTCTCTCTCTCTCTCTCTCTCTCTCTCTCTCTCTCTCTCTCTCTCTCTCTCTCTCTCTCTCTCACACACACACACACACACACACACACACACACACACACACACACACACACACACACACACACAGAGAGCTACCCATTTCTCATCCACCTAGCCTTGCTTCTTCCCCCGCCCAGTTGACAATGATCCACCTTTGGATCACCTGATGGAGCCCCCGACTGAAGATGATCTCTCTCCCGAGCACACTAAAGCCAATGGAGTTGATACAGCTGGAGTAACCTGACAGAAATAGTCAAGACCACAATGAATCCCCGCCTGCCGTGCAATCGGCAGGATTGGATGAACCTCCCCCTGCCGCACAACCTGCAGACTCAGATGATATCACATTGCTACAGCGAGGCCGCTGCGCGTACTATGCCATTAATGTATGTCTCCTCGCTTACAATTGCAACCCTTGTACTGTTTCTGATTTTGCAGATGTTGTCCACTGGATAGGTGTAGAGCACCATGTTGTCTTCCCAGAGGACTGGCGTGAACATAGAAGTCCTGCCCATGGCATTTATGGGTAGGCGACTAAAACTTCAGCCTACTCCACAGAATCACATGCCAGGCACGGATCCAAATATTTGTGCATACATCCTACATCGTCCAGGTCATTTAAGTGCTGTTACCCTTGCGGATACCTCATGGACCCTACGGGACAATGGTGGTAGGGTGCACACAGCGGGAAATATTAACTCCTTCTATCACCGGGCGGTAGAATATCACTCGGTCTGGCTTGTCCATCAGGAACACTGTGCCGCTATGCACTCGCAAGCTCTACAACCTCCGGAGAACAATCCGGATGAAGCTCCTCCTTCCCCTATGCATGGCTAGGTAGAGTCCCCCTCGCTGTGTGGATCGGACGAGATTTACCATGGACAGTGAAGGAGCCTCTCCAGAGGACAATGGTTATGCCATCCCATTCTGTTGTCACGCAGCTACAGGACGGTGAGCATGCACACAGCATAGTCTCTCCTCCCAACACTACGAAGGGATGATCACTGCCAGTCTCTGCCGCGAAAACTGCAACCCTTTGTCTTGTGCTCATCCCTCCCACCCCCTAATTACTTGCCCAGGATACCGCCGTGGCCTTGACATGCCCTGCCTAAATGGCTGTGAACGTCAGCCTGCTTTCCTGCTGAATGTGTCCGTGACATGCAATGTGTCGTCAATGTTTCCAGGAAGCTGTCATAGAAACTATGTGTCTCTACTGCATGGACTATACCTGATGCCAAAACCACATCCTATCTTAGCAAGTCCCACACCTAATGTTGGGCACACACCTGCTGCAATTGCAGTAGGATCTCTCTCATCCTTGCCAGACAAATGACAGATGCAGCAGCCTGAGGAGGAAAATAGACTACCATATGAACCACCAACAGAGCGCTGCACTGAAAGGTTATCACCACCAGGGCGAGCTGTTGCAGACCAAATCCTGCAGCAGCTGAACACTCCGGCTTTGGATCAATCCCCATTGTCTGCCCATAGGGAAGGAATAGATACTGGGAAACCCGACATTCGGCTAGCATGTGGTTCACATGCCTTATGCCGTGAGGATTATGAATGGATAGCCGATGCGTGTTTTTGTTTTCATATGTATGATGGCAGTCAATACTGACTCATGTACGACACGCTGACATGTCGTGTCCAATCTGTAGACCAGGGCTGGAACGGCAATGGCTCTACAATTGCGGTCGGCGTGCCTCCGTGTTCCTAGCATATAGGAGGCACGTGGCCTGTCACATCTATGCCGTGCTTCCACAGTCCACACCCGAACTGGTCCTGTCCGATCTGTAGTGGTGGCCGCTTACCATAGGCAACAGCTGCTCCCTGACTCAAAATCTTATCCAACCCAAACACAGAGTGGCCTCATGTGCCATTCTAGAGCAGTCTGCTCCAGTGGTGAGTATGTAGAACCCTGTGAGAACTTCACATCTTATTTCCTTCCTCCCTCCTCTTCTGTAATTCTAGTAAATGCATACGGGTGATGCTCCTCTTCTGTACTACTAGTAAATGCATACGGGTGAGCATCATTAAGAGAACAGACAAAATGTAAGCTGAAGATCTGAAGAAAATTGAACAGGAACTAGATGACCTGTTGCAGTTTCGCTCACGAAAACAAATACGACGGGCGATGCACTAATGGTAGAGGCAACAGACCAATGCAAACTCTCTCTCTCTCTCTCTCTCTCTCTCTCTCTC
>BFEA01000291.1:1740992-1755992 GCA_003427395.1 Chara braunii
TGTGTGTGTGTGTGTGTGTGTGTGTGTGTGTGTGTGTGTGTGTGTGTGTGTGTTTCCAACCCTCTCCGCCCAACCTCCTTCCCTCCCCTCCTGTTTGCCGATGTCTCCCCATTCTTTTGTCCTCCTCCAGCTAGTTAATCATAGGAGGGAGAGCGTAATGAAAACCTCATATCATATTTGACTCAAACCAACACCATCAACAAGACCATAAAGAACAAAGAAGAAGAAGAAGAAGAAGAAGAAGAAGAAGAAGTAAGAGGAGAACGAGAAGGAGAAGGAGAAAGAAGGAGAAGAAGAAGAAGAAAGAGAAGGAGAACAATGAGGAGGAGAAGAAGGAGAAGGAGGAGGAGGAGGAGGAGGAGGAGAAGGAGAAGGAGGAGAAGGAGAAGGAGAAGGAGAAGGAGGAGGAGGAGGAGAAAGGAGGAGGAGGAGGAGGAGGAGAGAAGAAGAAGAAGAAGAAGAAGAAGAAGAAGAAGAAGAAGAAGAAGAAGATAAGCAGACACATGCATGTGTTCTTGTCCCTGCAGCTTTTGCCCGCCGTCCTCGCATGTTGACCCTTTTCCCCACTCACATTCCCCCCCTTATTCCCTCCTGTGACTTTGAGACCTTTCCCCACTGCTTTTTCCTCCTCCTCCCTTCACCCCTGTGCCGACACTTCACCCCCTCTATCCCCTACACCTATACGTCATCCCCACTCCCATCACCTCCTCTGCCCCCTATCCCTTTCATTCTTGACATCTTCCTCACCCATAGTTTCCACCCTCTCCCCTCCTCTTGACATTTCAAAACCTTCTTTCCCCACTCCCTTTCGTGCACTTGCAACACTTTTTCCCACCCCCTTTCCATATTCTCCCCAGTCCTCTTTCCCTTCTCTGCCCCTTCTCTTCCCACCACGACTCTTTTACCACTTTCCTTTCACCCCCTCTCCCTCCAATCCCACTACTACCCTCCAATCACACTACTACTACTCCAGTTGCAACTTTTCCACTCCTCTCTTTGCTCCCCCTTCCTCCCCCTCATATCACGACTACATGCCCCCTTTTGCTATTTTCCCTTTTCCTTCTATCACTGTTCTTTACACTTTCCCCCATCCCATCTGCTCCTACCACGACTTCTTCCCTTTCCCCCCACCCCTCTTTCAAATCACGACTTCTTCCCGCCTGTCATGACCCTTCCCTCCTTCTATGCGACCCCTCCCAGTCCTATCACATCCACCTCCGCCCTTCTGCGCTCCTCCCTCCCCCTATCGCAACTACTCTCCCTCCTGCCATGACTCTTTCCCACCTTTTCCCCCTTCTCTTCCCCCAGTATCAGATACCTGAAAGGGGTCGTAATAGGAGGCAGAGGGGGAACGGAAGAAACGGTTACAATGGGGGGGGAAAGGGGAGAACTCGGAGAGGGGGGAAAGAGTTGCCATAGAGGGGGAAAGGTGGGAAGGGATCGTAATAGGAGGCAGAGGAAGAACGTGGAAAAAGGTTACAATGGGAGGGGCAAGGGGGAACTCGGAGAGGGGAAAAGGAGTTGCAATAAAGAGGGGAAAGGTGGGAATGGGAGAAGTAGTACTGTCAGGAGGGGTAACTGCAATAGGGTGGGGAGAGGGGAGTGGAGAACAGGGGAAAGAACAGTGGAAACCCCTAGTGACCACCGATGGACGACACACATCATTGTCTATCTTCATCAAGCACATGGTAGAGGCGGAGCAAAAGCATTATTCCAGTAGAGCAGAATCCATACTCTGGCGAACAGAGAAGACAGGATGAGGGACAGAGAACAGTGGTTTATTCGTCGAGGATGGAGGCAGTCAAGTTTACCAACTCAGTCATCACGGGGTAAAGCACACCCAGGCTCGACAGGTATAGGAGGCCAAAGGGAGAGCAGTGGTTCATCCCTCCCAAAGAAGGCAATCTGAGACATTTCCACAGCCTAATACTTCTGGCACATTCAATTCTAGAAGTGCAAAGCAAGATCAGGCGGCCCAAGGGGGTGAGAGGAACTGTCTATGAGAACCACATAGATGGGTAGAGGAGTGGTAAATCAACCTGTGAGAGGAGCAATCAAAGCCGCTGTCTTAGGGTCCTTCAGCCATAACGGAAGGAAGTGTGGAGTGTGTCATATATGTAAGGGACGCTGCACCTTGTTTCCAGCTTTATGGAGGTCTATAGTTCTCAAAACAAAACAAAAAGAATATATACTTTGCCATGAACAATATGAAGTTATGAACCGTGGAGAGCGAGGTTCAGGAAGCAAGCTCTCACCTCATAATCTGCCTTGTGCCGCATGTAATCACTATAACCTTCCTTAACAACATCCACAAGGAGAGCAAATGAAAGAGGCATAACCGTTGTGACCCAGCTTGTTGGGGACAGCCCCGGGATCAGCTGCAAGGTTGCAACGAGTAGGGAAAAACCTTTTGCTGTGCGGCTAAACTGCTTGAAGAGATTGATGGGAAGAAAACTTAGCAAGTTGTACTTGCTTGTCTGAACAATATTTGGTGGGCACCTGGAATAGCAATACCACAATAGCAACGAGGAATTGCAGTGTCATGTCATGTTCATGCCAAGTGAAGCCACAGTCATCTGTTCAAGGAATTTTAGTAGGTGCAATGATCTATGTCATTTCAGCCTAGAAAGAGGCCCTGAAGGTAGACAGTGGGATACACAAGCAAATAATGAATGGGCTAGGAACTAATAGAGTAGGCGCATTATTAACCAATGCATGTTTCCCATCTTGCAGCTGCTCCACATAAATCGCAACAGAAGACTGAGCATACGACCATTGGTAACACCAAGATGGACTCAAGGTCCCAGGGGCCTCCATAGTGGCTTCAAGTGGGTTAGGGGCCACTTTCTACCTGTCACTTTTGCACCTCTGCATAACAGCTTACAAACATACTATGGTAGTGATAGCTGGGATTTGACTCTTCATCTCTCGTCAATGGTCTGAAGATGAGTCAGATCACAGAACTGTGTACAGTACATGCTCCTTTTGATTGTTAACTTGACTTGTGAACGGTTATTTTCCTTCCCTGGGCTTGCTCCTGCCACCAGACATTACATCTCCTCTCTAATCCATTGCTTGCACTCTTGTTTGATACCTGGGCTTGCATATCCTCCAACCTGTCGCAGCCAAGTTTGAGGCCAACATGAGCAACACGAGGCCCCGTGGGCTGGTTGCTACAGGCAGCATCTTCAACCGACTGGTCGCCCAGTCGGTTGAAGGTGCTGGGGGCCCAGCAAGATGTTGAGGCCCAGGGCACTTACAGGTGAGCCCCAGGCACATGCTGGAAAGGCCCTGGGCGCAGCTACTGGGACAGAGGTCGCTCAGCCAGGGCCTGCCTCGCCCAGCCAGCACGAGCAAAGGGAAGTGATATTGCGTCACTTTGGACATTCTGACCGGCTGGACGCCGGCAGCGCTGCTGGAGCGCTTGCTTGCTGTAGGAGCTCCGAGCCAGGAGGAAGAAGGGTGCTCGCAGGGCGTGAGGAAGATGCTGCAGGGGTGGAGCGGCCATAGCCGGGCCGCGAGTGCCATAGCTGAGGAAGGTTGAGCAGAGTTCTTAGGCGAGGGACAGTTGAAGGGAAGTCGAGGTGTGGGCTATGTGAGGAGGCACTCACCTGGTGGCAGTAGAGTGGGCCGCGACACTCGGAGTCTTCATTCCCCATCGGGCTGCTGTACTTCAAGCATGACATGTTGTAGATAGAGGTAGAGGTCGATAAGAGACTTCTGATTGTTTTACTCTGGGCGTCGAGCGCCAAGTAAGAGAGCGACATTGTGGACATTGGTTTTGGGGGTGAGAAGAGGGCTTTCATTATCATTTGACTTCAGTACTCTACTCATACTTCATTGGTGTTATCTCGTGCTGCAATCTGCTTTCACTTCTCTGGATTTCTATGGAATGTTGCAATTTGGTTTATTGTCATTCGCATTGCTCATTTCCTAGCAAAAATATCCTCCTCAATGTTGCTTGATCACATGTTGCACAGGGGGGAGTTGTCCGGGTCCATTCTTCCCTGCAGTCATGTAAGCACTTGGTTGACAGGAAAGGCTGCATATGCAATCAGTCATTGAAAGCTGCGTACTTTTATAGGCTTGACTTTGATGCATTCCTTCCACGGAATCTCGACCAGGTGGTTGGGGGGCAGATGCAATATTTTTTGTTCACCTCTCCTGCATGACAGGAGCCGGTCTTTAGTTTTTAGCCCTAAACTGCAGCCGAAATTGACTGTGTAGTTCGATATAAGACGAGATGATTGTCAATTCCCATGCACCCATAGCCACTATTTGGAATCATATTCCCGGTATTTGATAGCCTTCAGTGTTCCGTGACTTCTCCAAGTCTCAAAAATGAGGACCCTCCCTTTCCTCAAGGTGAAGACGTCATTAACAACAGTTTCCAAGTTACATACGTTACGACCCTGACTATCTTGAAGTGCAATAACTCAAAGAAAGACAATGTCGTTCAATTGCAATTGAGATGAAAGAACTTTGAAAGAGAAATAGACAAAGAGAGAAGAAGAAATAAGAATGGAAGAAGAAGAAGAGGAAGAGGAAAATGAACACCAGCAAAGACCAATGTCAATCCCCCTTCATCTCGCCACCATCTCCAACCTCCAATTACCCCTCCTCTCTCTTCTTAAACCACCAGTACCTTTCCCAGTCATTTTGCCGAGATGCGCCGGGTAACGCGGTAGGGTCGCCGTCGATAAATCGAATCGGCGGACCGTTTTCCTTTTCGGGCCGGCGCGCAGTGCCCGCGGCCAACATATGGGAAAGGTACTAGTGGTTTAACAATTACAGTAGTGATAACAATAAAAGAATGAACCAGAACCAATGTCTGAATCCTCTCCCTACCGCCAGCCTCTCAAGAGGTCCACCATAGCTATCTCATACACCTTCCTCCTTCTTAGTCAAGTAGGTGGCCATGGGGGACCAACAGAGCGAAGCTCCGATGTTCGAAGGACAATGCAAAGCTAATGTGACCCTCCTACTATGGCTGTCATGCCTATCACTACCCCAAAGTCTACCTTGTAGAAGCCAACCCCAACTGGGGCCTTCCAGGTGCAGCGCCAACCAAGAAAATGAAGATGCAGACTACCACAGCCAGGTAAGCACCCTCATCACTGTCCTCCTTGCCCATCGTCTTCCTTCTCCTCCTCCTACTCCCCGGAGTCTCCTCCGTGGTCCTCTCCATCATAGAGAAGGTGGAGGGCCAAAGCCGCCTTCTTCCTCCCCGATGCTCTCCAAACTGAGCGCTCGCTCCTCCAGCGTGACGTCCAAACTCACACTGGCCAAATGCGGAGGAGCTCTTCCCTTACTCCCAAGAAATACCGGACTACTGCCTCTTCAGGCAGCGACTTCCCAGCCGCGCAGCCTCCCAAGCTACCGGTACCTTTCCCATTTTGGAGGGAAACATCATTGCAGTCTGATATCCCCTCCTGCAGGCTCTAGACTCAGGCTACTTGGACCGGTGCCTTCCCTTCGAAGCTTACGAGACTCCTAAATTCACTTGAGCCTTGAAAGGTACTAACTTTTTGTCTTCGTCTGCCTACCTACCCGCTACTTGAGTGCTTTCCAGCATACGAGAGCCTACCTATTTCTAAATCCCACTGCGTCCTCAAAGAAGTGCAGCCACAGGTACTTACCTGGCCCAGGGGCCTCCTCAGCACACAAGCACCCTGGTGGGTCACGCACACACCCAAGCAACCATGCAGTCAGGCAAACACATGGAAACTCAGCAATCATGTGCGCACACGTACTTTGGAATCTCAGCAGAATATGGAATATCAGCAAGTCACTCAGTCCAGGGGCAAAACTCAGTCTGCAATTTTGCAGGTCATTACAGATCTACATATTTCCTTTTTTTTTAACAGAACCTCACGGTTCTGGCTCCTACCATTCTGGGGAGCGACAGTCCGGTTCCTATTCCCCCGGCAAGTCCATATGGATTACATAAAAGACTCACACACACTCCTCCCCATTATGGCTGAGAGGCCCAGGTACGCAGCATTGATTACTTCCCTGAAGAAGGATGTACCACCTCTCACCCCTGCCTAATCTGGCCTGTACTAACTCTGCCTGCCAATCTGACTGATCCCAGAACTGCTCCTCTCAGCTATGAAGCTGTCAGTTAGCTATGATTATGCAAGAGCATTTTGGAACACTTATGCGCCTTTTGAAGCCTCTATAACTCTCTAACAGCATTTGCCTTGTTTCTGTCTAAGCCTTAAACCCTAAACCCTTGGTCTTAATGCTGTCCTGATTTATCTGTTCCAAGATGTCCAGTTAGAAATTACCTCTCCTATACCCTAAAACTCTCCCTGTTTTCACCCGACTATAACCCTTAACCCCTAAATCCTTCCTTCGACTCTTAACCCTGATTCCCTTTTTTTTTTTTTTTTTTAAACTTCTACAGCCCAGGTATACCATTTCCTCTCAGGTCCATTTCCGGAACCTGCCAGCGATAACTTGAAAAGCTAGAAGGGCCCACAACTTTTTCTACCCCTCCCCCTCCTCATCTTCCCAAAAATCAACTTGTTATCTTTGCGTCAGACCAGACTCTGCATCCCCTGTTGTGGTCCCCCATTAATCATCTCCCGCCTACTGCTTTTACCTTCTGACTAATAGCCCTAACAACCTAACCCGTAAGCGCAGCTTCGATGCGTGAAGCTCATAACTCCTAAACTCTTGCCTTTTTCCTTAAATCCTAAACCCTTGATTCATATTCCTTTGCACCCTTCTACGTCCCTCTCCATTCGAACATTAAATTACTTCCACTTATGGTTGCCACTGCTCCCTGACCCAAAATATTATGATTAAAGCGTTTCTTTATCTCTTCCCCTTGCTCTGGTCGGAAATGTATTTGCTTCCTTACTGCTTTCCACTGAGCCCTCAGATCCGTTTCAAGCAGTGTGAGGAATATCTCCCTTGCTTCGTGCTTGTGCATTGGCCGACCTTCAATCGTAATTTGGCACCGACGCTTCCAAATGGTCCAAAGACAATATTGACGTATCAATTTATACATATGCTTCTCAAAAGTCTGCCAATGTTTCGAAATTTGGAGACGGATCCACTTCCAAATTTTCCAGTGGTACCAATGGATTGAATATTGTGAATTCATCTGTCTCCACCACCCTGACCTTCCGCAAGTACTGTTTGAGAATGATGATCGGTACTTTGGATGCCATGTCCAAGAGAGAAGTATTGTTGGGAGGGTGGAGTATGTCATACTTATCTGCATGAAGCCAATCCGGCCTAGAGGTATCTTGGTTCCAGACCCTGAAGACTTCCTTGGGTTCGTTGTCGTCATTCCATGTGGCCCAGTCACCCTGACCCCACCGTTTACCCTGCTGTAGCAGTTGCACCCATCCTTGCGGTATAGCTCCCAATACGATCTCACGGTTGTCAGATAGTATGTGGCATCCTTTTAAGTGTGCCCTCAGTTCTTCGACTGTTTTCCATCTATTTTCCTTTTCTTCCCAGATGTGCTTTACCTGCCACACCCYGTGCTCTAGCCACTTTCCCCACTTTGCATCCTTCACCGACAGTGTTAGYGGYTTCCCTTGCCCGTCCTTAATGCTCGGGTTGCAGAATAAAGGTTGTCTAATTACTTCTTCTCTCGTGTTAGGCTCCTTGACTTTCGCCGGAAAGATATCTTTCCATAACTTCAGCAATTCTCCCCAATAGGATGTCCTTCTAGCCTCTTCCTCCGCCTCCTCATTACCCCTTTCGCTTCTGCCCACCCTAGCCCAATCGCTGCACATTACCCAAAACAAACCCGACATATTCTAAGGCGTTTTATATTTGGCCATTTGTCTTATCTTATGCAGAACTAGAGGGGTCCATGATAACTTGTGTTGGGATATTAACCTAGCTACCCACTTGGTTTGTAGCGCCTTGAGTTGGGTATCCGGGTCTAGAATCCCCAACCCTCCCTGATGCTTTGGTCTAGTGACATATTTCCAAGCCACTTTGGATATGAAGCTTGAATTGGAAACTTTGGTTGTCCATAGATACCCCGTCGCTCTTCTTCTCAATAATGTCGCCGTAGTTCGTGGTGGTGTCCATATTGACCCTGCATACCATAGCATGGAGAATATGGACGCGTTGAGCATAAGGGCTCTCCCATAAACGGATGTGTACACTGCCGACCAAGACCCCAGCTTAGCTAGAATTTTTGTCATTATGTCTGCTGCCATCGACTGATGTGTCCCTACCTCAGTAATCTTAATCCCTAAATATCTAATAGGAACTCGCGTCGTTGTCCATTTCAACCCCTCCGGACTGTTAATCGGGAGGCTGTCTTCTTGGCCGTGATCTACTCACCACCATCCCTCTGTTTTCTGCCAATTGATCCTCATTTCCGATGCAAGCTGGAAGGTCTCCATGGCTTTTGTTAATGCTTGAAACGATGAGTCCGATGCCCTAATGAGCACCGTCAGATCATCTGCAAACAGGAGAGCTGTAGGAAGATGAATAATGTGTCCCTGCTGATCCGGTACTGCTACAAGCCTTGTGATTGATGGATCCCTACGTAAGAAGGATGCCACCGCTTCCATTATGAACAAAAATATCGGGGCGGTTAGGGGGTCTCCCTGCCTAACCGACCTCGACATCCTGTAAGTCGAGGATAAATGTCCATTAACATGCACTTGCCCTTATGCGTCATTGTAGAGGACTCTTACCCATTTCCTGAAGTTCGGACCTACTCCCATCTTTTCCATGCATTGTTGTAGGAATGGCCAGCTGACTTGGTCGTACGCCTTTTCAAAGTCGAAGAACAAAATAGCGGCATTAATCCTCTTATCCCGGATGTATCGTACCGTTTCCGTGAGCGTCATCACATTGTCTAAGATGAACCTTCTCGGTATAAACCATGTCTGATCTATATGGAAACAACTCTCTGTAATTGTCGTGAGTCTATTCGCTAACACCTTAGCGACTATCTTATGCGTCAAAGTCAGCAATGTTATCGGCCTATAATTGCGAATATCCCGATGGATTTCCTTTCTTGTAGAGTAGCGTGACTATTCTTGTTGTCGAGTCTTGACCCAGTCCCTCCACCTGCCACGCCTGCTCAAGAAATGCCAAATATTCGTCGCCCAAAATTGGCCAAAATTCCAGCCAAAATTCTCTAGTTAGTCCGTCTTTTCCCGGGGTTTTGTTTGGAGCCATAGACTTTAATGCTTCCCATAGCTCCTCCTTCGTCAGAGGGGCATCCAGTTTTGCGGCCTGATACTGTGAGATTGTGGGCTGGAGGTAGGTCAGAAACTTGACACGCGCTTCTTGCACCTGTTGTTTTGGGTACTCATCCTCTCTTGTTGTGTATAGGTTACTATAGAAATCCACGGCCACTTGAAGCATCTCGTCCTTGTCAGAAGTTAGACCGTTTGGTCCCTGAAACTGGGCAATGAGATTGTTCCTTCCTCGGGACTTAATTTTTTGGAAAAAGAATTTGGTCATTCTTTCCCCTTCCTCCCATTCCCTGACCCTGCCCTCATTTTTCCTATTCTTGGCAATTGCCCCATTTCACCAAATACGGAGTAAACTTCAGTGGGTACTCACCTTTCCCTGTTCTTTTGATAAAGCAAAAGACTCAAGTGGGTATCTGATCAATAATAGGAATCTCCCAATCCCCGGATTTCCAAGTAAAGACCTCCTTTAGGAGTCAAAACTGTTGAATCCATGACAAGGGAATACTCTCTACGTTTGAGGAAAGGTTAGTGGCTTTTCCAGAATCCCTTCTTTTCCCAAGATAGCCACTTAAGAGTCTTTAGCATACAGGGACCATGGTGAAAGGATTCATGTCCCACCACAGTACGGCCCCAGTACAGTGTCTAACTTTCTTTGTACTATAGGGCTGCTGTAGAACCTTCCGATAGGAACAGTGCAGTCCAAAATAGAGATCCGATGGGATAAGAGCGGTAGGAACAGTAGAATTCCCTAGTAGCAGTAGGTACGGAGTTGCCGTGTGTGCAGTCCCGGCCAGTTGCAGATCAGTCCCAGGGCTTTCCAGGGCACCAAGATCTTGGAAGTATGAACAGTGCCTCGAGAGATAGTAGTCCACGGTGCTGGGTGCCATGGTCGTAATCTAGCAGAGAGGGAGAGGGAGAGCAGTGAGGACATTCAGAGAGAGACTGCAGGACCTGCATGCAGTAGTTGGGAGTAGTCAGAGAGAGAGAGAGGACCTGTGCCCAGTAGTTGGTAGTAGCAAGAGAGACAGAGATACCTGCCTGTAGTTGTTGCTGCTGGCGGCCATAGCTGCAGACCTTGAGAAATTATTGTACATCATTTCAAGTTGTATTTAAGTTCTGTGTGTGCTCATATTGTGTGGATCTTGCTAGAGCGACGGGGATAATCAATCTGATGCACAACATAGAGTTTGAAGCAATAAAGGCAGGCGATCAAGATCTTGATCCGGACAAGCAGGATCATCTCGCTGGGAAACCATGCTTATTTAGTATTTAGTATTTACCCACGTATTTGTTACAAACTAGCGATTGTCGCAGGACATCCTCTTTCGTTCTTGGTGGATGTGTTTTCAAGGGCATTAAAGACCTCCATGATGTGAGTATTGAAGCCAGTAGGGCTTAGGGATGGGATTGCGAGCCACGGTTGGAGGGATGATAGAAACTCTCCTAGTCCTTTTAGCTCGGCCTGTTCTGATTGTCCGTTCTTTTGCCATGACCCAGGAAGTTCCATGGATGTTGTCCGAAGTCTTTACACAGGCTAGTTTGCGGATACTATCGAGTGTCATTTGCATCCATGGGTGGAACTGCGATGCAGGATCTTAACTATCTGCTTCATTTGCAAAGCTAGGGCTTCCAGTTTGGGGTCCAAGAGCCCCAGGCCGCCTTCCTCAGGTCTTCTTGCAATATAATGCCAAGCCACTTTGCTAATGCAGGAGTGTCTGTTGGGGTCGCCTGACCATACAAAGCATATGAGTTTCTTGTTGAGCTGTTTTAGGGCCTCGTCCGATGGCGACCAAATAGAGGCCATATATCAGAGGGTAGAAAAGACAGATGTATCACTAATTGTCACTTGCCCTAGGAGCAAAGCTTTTACCTTTCACCTTTCTGCATGGTGAGAGTCTCAAGATTGCTTTTTGGCCACCAAACTCTGGCCCATCTTGAGCCAGATGGCATCCTTGTTGATCATGATGCACAGGTAGCGTACAGCCCCATCTCCTGTGGTCCAAGTAAGTTGATCTATGGTGTTTTCCGGTTGGATGGGGGGGATACTCAGCCAGCCACCATCCTATCTTAGTCCCCAGTTGACTTTGATTTCTCATGCTAGTCTGAAGGCTTCCATTGCCCTCAGTATTGCTTGGAAGGAGAAGGTGCGGATAAGGACTGTCAGCAAACATTAGGGTTGTTAGGAGGTTGTCGTTGTGCAGTGAGTCTGTCTGGAGAACAGTCAACCTGTCAATCGAGGGGTCTTTCCTCAAGGAAGACGCGATTGCCTCCATGATGAACAGACCTATCAACCGAGAGTCAGCTATAATATTCTGTTACCCAAAGTTTGGCTAGTATCTGATAAGGGACTGTCAGTAAAGCGATCGGTCTGTAGTTCTTCAGGTCTTCATGATCATCCTTTCTTGTACAAGAGAAACGATGCAAGTGCTAAGGGAACTGAAATACCAAATACCCATGAGGAATTGAAATAGGTCTTCCCACAGAACAGGCCAGAAATTTCATTTTTTTTTCATCGATTTGGGGGGTTCAACCCCGGGGGTGTCACTGGCTACCCCTGGACCCCCCGGACCCCTGCCGGGCCCAAGAAAGCAGTTAGCCTCCAAGAGTGTCGTCTAACCTCTTCCCCAAATACCAATGAGGAATTGAAATAGGTCTTCCCACAGAAGAGGCCAGAAATTTCATTTTTCTTTCATCGATTTGGGGGGTTCAACCCCGGGGGTGTCGCTGGCTACCCCTGGACCCCCCGGACCCCCCGGACCCCTGCCGGGCCCAAGAAAGCAGTAAGCCTCCGAGAGTGGGATGGCTAGATGCAGAACGGGGGAGATGGCTAGATGACGAACAGGAAGAAAACTTGTAAGGAAAAGAGGTCACCATCAGCATCATACTCGTTATTGTGATCACCACCAGCACCACTATGAATGACAGCAAGGGCATCACAGAAACACATTGCATGCTGCCGACACAGCAGTAAGCCTCCAAGAGTGTTGCCTTACGTCTGTTTTCAATGGAAGGTCAACAAGATGTGAAAAGGAGGATGCCTACATGACGAACAGGAACAAAACGTGTAAGGAAAATGGGTGATGCTTACTCTTTTTCACTGAGGGCTTCTCTTCTATCAGCTTCGGCACAGTGCAATCGCACAGTCCTGGTGTTCAGTCGCAGCTGGTTAACCTGCAAGCCAATCAATTCCAGACAGATGAGCACTCTCTCTGCTGACTCTTTCAATGGCCCTTAAAACCAGTCCTTTGCCACCACCACCCCTGCTCTTCTTTCTGTCCATCCCCTCTCCCTAGCTGATTTGTTTCAATTTTGTTTTAGAAAGACCATTTTTTTTTTTTTTTGGGGGGGGGGGGTTCCTACTCCTTATGAGACTCCCTCCCAACCTCTTCCTCTCTCGTTATTTCTCCCTGGTGCGCCCCGACACCCACAATCCTACCTCAGTGTTTACCACTCAGGATTATCACCCTCCTACCATCTCAGCGGGGAAGACCTGACCGGACAGTGGTTGTAGGCACCAGGGCTAATGATTGAAGCATTTAAATGAGCGCTGTCATACGGGTACTTCAAACGCTAGGCATAGAAGTTCTTCTACAAGCCCCATAGGTGAACCCATTCCTTTCCCCCAAGCTTTTTTACCCGGGCTCCCCAGTGTATGAATCGAGATGTAGCCTAGATATCACAGGCAGTGTCTAATGGGTCCCCCTAGCCAAGGTCTAACCCACGACATCCTCTGAGTAACCTGGGTCTACCCACCTAGCACAACTATTATTGATTGTTCTGATTGTCTGGTCATATTGTTCGTTATGCGTACTGCTGTTATCGCAATTGCAACCTAGGGTTTCTAGCCTATTATCAGAAGATGTATGGCCACCCTCCGCCCCTCTACCACCTATAGACGTCCCCCTAGACCCCTTGCCTAGGTTGTATGCCATCTGGAGTCCTCATCCAGAAGATGGCAACAACCTGTGGTGACGTTGTTGTGGTCGTACTCTTGTTGTTCTGATTCTTATTGGTTGTATGCCATCTGGAGGTACCCTAGCCTCTGTCATTGGCGGGTCTACGACCACCATCAGTCCCCTTACCTCAGTCATCAACTAGATCCGTCCAGCCATCATGTTGTAAGTTGTAATTACCCGGTTCAGCCCCAGTTTCCATCATCAGTACATACCAGCCCACCATCAGTTTCCTCTTACTTCCAGCATCACCTAGGTCTACTCTGGTCTATTTGTCAATGTGGGAAGCAGGCAATCCCACCACCATCTATCCCTAAAACAGCCCCTACTGCAAGACCCCCCACCCGCCCCCGGGAGTCCTCATCCAGAGCAGCACCGGCCTCAGTCATTGGTAGGTACTAGGTCAGAGCATCCATTACTCTACCTCTGTCGTCAACTACACCTATTCTGGTCAATTCCCAGGGAGGGCCTACATCGGGACTCTCCTACCTAATCCCCCCCGCCTGCATCCTAACTATCTCTGTGCAATGTGATGATCTGCCAGGCCCTACCAGATTCGAAGCCTCGACCTTGTCTATACAGCTCCTAGCTCGAATCCACTGAGATACAATGACAACTGGTCTCTTCATGTGCTGTACTAGACTGGGGGACAAGTACGTTGGATGCCAACCTAACACCAACTACTTGTGTGCGGGGGAGGTTGAGGGCCGACAGAACCGAACCTGCAACCTCCCCATTGGAACGCCACAGCTCTAACCAACTGAGCTACCACGCCGTCCTCACTAGCGAGACCAAAGCAGAGTGAAAGTCACTACATAGCTGATTTCAAAATCTACTTTTGTATTGCTTATGTTTTCCATTCTCCTCCTCCCTTTTCTTCCTTTGTCCTCTCTTGACCTCAACTGGCTAGTTAGTTCTTCTCCTAGCCTTTTCAAAGCGGTTGCATGCATGCAACAGACTATTAAAAAAAAAAAGGAAGGGGGAGGGGGGGGAGGGGGGGGAAGGGGGGGGGGAAGGATTGATGTTATTTCTTTGGGGATCTTCGCAGATCCCGACAGCCAGACACATCATCCAGGTCTCTTTGGACCATCTGAACGTCTGGATTTAGCCGATCAGCCATCTGGTGGATGCCCAAACCTGTCTGAATGTTTCCAAACCTTTCTTTCTTTTTCTTTTAAGGCCGATGGCCTTGAGATATCATCATTGAACTGACCGGCCCCATGTAATTCAGAATGATTTTATTCTCTACATCATCTGAGGGCATCTGGATTCGAACTTGGGTTTGTATTTCAACAGTTCATGGGTGTTCCAACTGAGCTAGGCCCGTTGGTTTTCCAAATGTTTCATCCCACAGGGATCGGCCATTTGTAAAGCATACTCACGTCCCTCCCCATACAGTCCATGTCAATGTCGGTTTCACTGGATGATATAGAGCCGGGTACCATCAAGCAAAGATGTCACATCCTGAGGGGGGCAATTCCAGAGAATTGTGACGTAGATTAGGGTAGGTTTTAGGCCCGGGTACCAACCTGAGCCACTGATAGTTAGCATACCCAGGCCCAAACTTCGAATAGGATTAGCTTCCAGGAGGGTGGGGGGGGAAGGGAGGGAAAGGGAGGGGAAGGGAGGGGGAGAATAAAGAAGGCAACGCAGAAGAAGATGCAGACACTAAAAGAAAAGAGAAATGGGATTATGCACATGGTGCGGTCAACCTCACCAACCTCATGGCACGGCCCCAAGATGAAGAAGACGAAGAAGAAGTGAGGAGCTCGAGCAGCATGACGACGAAGAAGATAGGGCAGAGCGTGCAAACTAGAAAGAAAAACACTGGAAAGCATACGCAATGACCTTTCCCATCC
>BFEA01000291.1:1762541-1774851 GCA_003427395.1 Chara braunii
CTCTCTCTCTGTCTCTCTCTCTGTCTCTCTCTCTGTCTCTGTCTCTCTCTGTCTCTCTCTGTCTCTCTCTGTCTCTCTCTGTCTCTCTCTCTCTCTCTCTCTCTCTCTCTCTCTCTCTCTCTCTCTCTCTCTCTCTCTCTCCCCGGGTGGGGGACAGGGACATACAGGGAGGAACTAGATGACCGTGTACTGCTTGCTGGGCAATCGGAAAAGTTGAACAAAAGAGGAGAGACTGTGAATTTCGTGACGTTACCTGTATTGATGAAAAGAGGGAGACATGAAGACTCAGCAGGCGCATGATCCTTTGTTCTGCCTCCGTAGACTTCTCCGCTACAAAGCGTTCTTCACGGGCTGCCTGAATCTCTCCTTCACGCCAGTCTACTATGCCCTCCCTCTCCTTTTCCACCCTACCGCCTGGCTCTCTCTATCTCCTCATCTCCTCATTTAGCCTAGTTCCCTCGACAAGATTTATATTTCACACCTCGCGCACTCCATCCATGGGAGGGCATACTCACACTAAAACCTTTTCTACTAAGCTCTGGACGTGATTAAGGTGAGATTCATCCAGGTCTAGCTGTAATTGCAGTCCGATATATTTATATTTACGAAAGTGCTCGTGGCTACTGTAGGTATGCCGTGATTTGGCTCTCTTTTATGCATGTATCAGAGCATTTAGGCCTCGCCGCACCACTCACCAAATGCGCAAAATGAGAATGAATCTTCCGCTAGAACATGGAAAGATGCACCGCCGTAATTTTTTGTCTTTTGTGCAGTTGGTAAGTGCTGCGGCGAGGCCCTTGACCTTCTTTCACAGTCAATGTCCTACGCTTCCAGGTTCCAGCTTTCTCCTGCTATGCCCTCCGTCCTTCCCCTCTTATAGACACTAAACGCTAAGGGCATACTCACAGTATAGACACTAAACGCTAAGGGCATTCTCACACTTGTAGGACTTTCTGAGGACGTATCTGACCGCAATTACGGCCGGACAAGGACGCATCTGACCGCAATGACGTCCAGAGCTGAGTCGAAAAAGTCCTAGTGTAAGTAGCCCTAGTTATCCACCCGAGAAGACATCAGCTCAACCCCATGTTTCCTATCCTTGCCGGTTTTCCTTTCCTCTCTCTCTCTTCTTTTCCTCTTCAGTGTCCCCTCTCCTGTCTTCTCTTCCCTTTTTTCACGTAATATCACAGCGTCCATGCTAATCTTCTGTGTGCTATTCCAAATTTGACGCATGCCTTGCGCAGCGTCCATGCTAATCTTCTCTGTGCTATTCCAAATTTGACGCATGCCCCCAAAGACAACAGCTCAAACTTCTTGTCAACCCTTCCAGGGGAAGTCCTAGAGCCCTTGCGAGGAAGGCACAAAGGAGTCAGTGTAGCCACAAGAATCAGCGATGTTATCGCACTGCGACCTTTCCTGATGCATCTGACACGATTACTGAACGCCTTGGATGTATCAGACGACAATTCGTCTAAAGAGTCATAATGTGAATATCCCCCCCCCCCCGCCGAGCTTTTCCGACTGCGCTGCGGACGTGATTGCGGTCAGATGCATCCAGGTCTGGCTGTAATTGGAGTCAAATACTTTGAGGAGCGTGCGACTGTGAGTATGCCCTCAGCACTGAGGACGACAGCAGGGAAAGTTCCCAAAGTCATATGTGTTGGGTGAAAAATGGACATCCCAGAAAACCGAAGTTGTAGTTCCTCGGTCTTCATTCAATCCATAACAGAATCATTGTGCGACGACAGGCCAGATCCAAAGTCATGGGCGGTGGCAGAATCGACTTGCCCGGCCAGCACGACAGGCGGAGTGCGCTTGCAAGCGTGTTCAAAGAATCACATTTCAACACCCAATAAATAAAGACCATGGGCAGGCCGAATGCGTGCGCCACACACGTGAAAACGCGCGCCGGACGACGCAGCATGTCCCGAGATTAGTCCCGCGCGGGGCGGTGCAAGCTTCTCAGAGTGAAAACGCGGGCCGGACCCATCATGTCCCGAGATTACCATTAGTCCCGCGCGGGGCTTCTCCGAGTGTAGCTTGACGCCATCACATTCTTCTACATACCACTACGAGAATCTGGACGCATTTTTGCCAGATTCATTTCATACTCTTTGTTTTTCTTCTTCTTTTTTAGGTTAGGTTGCGAAATACCCCTATAAGTCGAGATATATGCCAAAATGCCCCTACAACATGTGGGTTGAGCGGAATACCCCTTCGACACAAAAAAGGTTCGCGAGGCCTCGGTTGGACCTGACATCTTTGCAAAATACCCCCACCGGGTACGGTCCATCTTTGCACAATGTCCCGGTACTTGCCAACTTGGCCCTATGTGTTTTCGTTTGACACCTAGCGGCCCAGGTCATCTTTGCGTTTTGTCCCCTCCTCGAGAGAGAGAGAGAGAGAGAGAAGGGAAGCGTTATGGTGGGATAGCATGATAGCGAGTGAGCGAGAGGCAGTTAACGGAGGCCCTAATTTTCAGACCACTTATCATGCCATTTATAACAAAATCCAAGGGTCATTTTAACCAAACTTGCCACCAAGCCATAGTAGATAACATAGTTACTAACTGCAAAAAAAAAAAAACGAAAAAAAAAAAAAAAACTATAAAACAGCAAGGCAAAAGTGCACTTTCATGCAAATTTCGCCAAGATTCAGTTTCAGAAATCTTGAGAAATTTCAGAAATTGTGGCAGAGGAAATTCCAATGCTCCAAATGAGACCAAATTTGGTACACAACAACCTTGAACCAAATTTCAGTTTAGGACCTGTTAGTCAAGAACTGAAACTGGGGTTCCATGTTAACCACGTGGAGAGAGAGAGAGAGAGAGAGAGAGAGAGAGAGAGAGAGAGAGAGAGAGAGAGAGAGAGAGAGAGAGAGAGAGAGAGAGAGAGAGAGAGNAGAGAGAGAGAGAGAGAGAGAGAGAGAGAGAGAGAGAGAGAGAGAGAGAGAGAGAGAGAGAGAGAGAGAGAGAGAGAGAGAGAGAGAGAAGAGTTCGCGGGAGTGGCGAGCACGAGGATTTCAGAGACAGTGACGTGGCATAAGAGCTGGAGATGGGGAACCTTACCAAGGAGGATGATGAATGAAGTTGCCGAACACAGAGTGAGAGAGCGGCAGAGACTTCGAACGAGTTTGAAAGTTTGAATCACGGAGGCAAACTGCCCCCCCAACGGGCATTAGCATTGCGCAAAGTTGCCCACCAAGTATGGAGAGCAGACTGGGTAAGACATGGTGCAGGCCCAAGCCCCAACAATGCGGTCCAAATTACAAATTTGCATACGTGCTTGACAAGGGCAAAACGCAAAGAATTAGGCCCAAAACGACATTCCGCTCTACCCTCATCTTTCAAGTTTTGGGCCATTTTGGCATATATCTCAACTTATAAGGGTATTTGACAAATTATCCCCTTCTTTTTCAGACGAAACAATTCAATTTCACTGTAAAGGTAACAAGAGTATCTTTCCAGTGGCCTAGCTCATTTGGTAAGGCACACAAGTGGCATTCAGGAGGTTTTGGGTTCAATCCCTATTGGCCTCATGTACCTTTTTGTACATGCTTGGCGCCTGCCGCGTGGAGATAGCCCGTTGGTCCCCCCAATTGGCATTAAAAAGCAGTCTATGCTGATGTTCATAGGGGGAGGGGTAATCAGGGAGGCACAGTGACTGCCCACTCAAATGATGCTCGGTCCTTTTGCCACCGGTTGTCCCCTAGTCAGTGTTCCTCACTGGGGGTTCCCTGAAGGCAATAAAGGTCACCCTGGCCTGACTCGGAAAAGGTCACCTGGTGTTAGATAAAACAGAACATTGAATTTACATGGGTTGGTTAGCCCGATGATAATACCTCGACGCCATCACCCAAAAAAACAAGAGTAACTGGCAGCATCAGCCAGCTTAGCTTACAGACAATAACATGTGAGTCATGCTCACGGCATACTCAATCATACTCAAATTAACTCAAAAACAGGGCAGCGCTGGATAATATCAAGGCACAAAAAAATAGTCAATTTTGGGTTGTTGTCTTGAAAACTCAGACCCTAGTAATAAAAACAATGCTACAAGGGGGGTCCGGTCAGTCGGCGCCACGATAGCGCTTGCCGCAGTGCGCATGTGCCTGCTACTGTGCGGTAGTACCAGTGGCCTACCCGATATCGAGCGGCCAAAAGCAATTGGCCACCCGAATTGGAGAGAATATAACATTCGACTGAGTGCCTAAATGATTTCCTTTAGGTATTTTTGCTAAACGCATCAGGAGAAATTATGGTGTGCGAGTTGAACCCTGATTTTTCCTCGATTGCCTACTAATATTAACCCTCGAACTTTGATAATCAGACGTGTCACTTCTATCGGCCCTAACGTCCGCTTTTTTCGTCTGTTCCGAGCCTGTCTTTGCACCAACTGGCAGTTGGGCAAGGATATGGGTGCAAGCCTTCGCGCGACATTTTCCACCCTGACCAGTTGGCTCGAAAATAAGGCTTAAATTTTGCAAAAATTTAGGTTACCAGTTGGGTCGCCCGGGTCACCCTATTTTCCCGGGCGGCCGGACCGTGCAAGGACCATGGAAGGTCCCAACCAAAAAAGAAAAGAAAAAAAAAATACAAAAAAAAATTAAAAAAAAAAATGTTATGAAGAAAAACAATATGAACATTTTTTGTTTTAAGGTCATATTGAAATTACTTACCAAATGTAAAATAAGAACTAGGTTACCAATGCTCCAGAGACCGGACGGCTCCCCTGAACGTCTCCCCGAACGTCAGGTACCCCCGTTGTCCGGATTTCTGAATGACGACTTTTTGGCACTAAAAAAAAAAAAAAAAAAAAAAATCACAGTGTTGCGCATGTCCTACCCCCCACAAAAATTTTCACATTTTTTTGAGCATTTGGTGATAGGGTGGTATTTGGGGTGGGGTGGGGGGTGTACGATGGGTTTTGGTGGGGATAGGAGGGGTATAGGTGGGGATTAAAATCTTTGAAGATTTTTATTATTTATTCTACCGGCCCAAATGATCCAAAAATTTGGTGGCATACACCTAATGCAAGGTGGAAGCCACATGATTTTTTTCAAAAAAATATTTTATTTTATTATTATTTTTTTTTTTGCGCTAGGTCGGACATATCCTGTCCGGTCCGACGTCCAACCAGATGTCCGATCGGACATCCCGGACGGTCAGGGGGGTCTCGGACGTCTGATCCAATAACCTAGAATAAAAATAAAAACTATTTTTAAAATTTTATTTTAGAATTTTTAATTCGTTTTTTGCCTGGGCGGGCAAATGGTCTCGGGCCAGTCTGGTAGCCTACCTAAAATTTTAATAATAAAATAAGAAATAAGAAAAAAAAATAAAAATGATGATAAAGAACTACGAATAAACGACTGTTTATTATTTGTATTTTCTTTCTCTGATCACTTGATTCCGCGCAATTATTACCTCTATTAAGGCTTCCTAAGAGTGTATCTTTTATGGGTTTGCGCCTGCGCGTGTGTGAGTCGTAGTGTCATACGAGATTGAGTGTTAGTTGTGGCCTGATATATTGAACTGTGACCGGGTCATGGGGCAAACATTTGGCTCTGATAAAAATGTCATGTGTCATGAGACCAAGGTACACTGGACAGTAGCTACAGCAGGGACAACACTTGTTATCAGGTTACGACGGTTGACTCTGTGACACTGGTTCTAGCCGCGATAATATTTATGAGACACTTATTCGAATTGGTTCGGCGGTACAGATTCAGATCACGGCGAGTAATCAGACGACTTCAACCCAGGTTACAACAGTTGACTCGGCGACACTAAAATGATACTTGGTCGACACAGTAATTGCAAGTTTTAGCAGCTTTTCTGCGACATAGATTCGATTACGGTAATTAAACGTTGAAGGTGGAATCCTATCGGGTTTCTGTGAGAGGGAAAACTATATTCCAATACTTCACCTACGGGGGAGTAACTGGGACCTTCAGGTATCACGGGTGGCAAAGGTGCTAAGGTCCTTGTACCTGTGTTGTTCCAGGCATGTCCCAGGCATGTGCGGTTTGTACAGTTGCTACCAGTAATAACCAACATTTTCGGTGCCGCCAAGGGGGATATAAAGGGGATCATACTGGTGAGAAGGGATAAGCGTGTCTGGTGATGCAGTGTACGGAGTCATCCAAGGTCATATTCGTGTCCTTTCATGCTCAGGAGGGGGGTGGTCAAGATAAGTTCAAAGGGTGGTTCATCCATTCATGAAGGCATAGGAAGTGTATCAGGCGTACAGAGCTCGTCGGAATAGCGGCGCAGAAGCCTGCAGCTCACGAGATTGACCAACTAGCGACCGTTCATGTGTGTGAGTTAGAGATACCGGTTCGTGCCAGTTGGTGTAAGCAAACGAATTGTTGTCATCACGGTCATGTGAGTTAGTAAGCGAAAGAGTGAGAGAGAGAGAGGGAAACTGAGCCGTCTTCAGTGGCGTGTCAGGTGTATGCAGCCCTTACCTCCCGGCGCGCACTGTTGGGAAGTAAACCCACTCTCGTGCTTCTTCGCGCCCGGGAGCTGCAGTCGTGTCTGCAAGCATCAGGGAAATGAACTATGAGATCTGCGAGGGGAACCCGTGCTTGATGTGCCCGACGGTCTCGCTGCTGTCGTCATTGTTAGCGGATCGAGTTGACCCGATTGACGATCACTCAAAGCTCTGTTTGATCGTGTGAAACGGTCGCTGCTGACTATGGAGGACGAAAGCATGTACTCAATTGCAATGATACTTGGTGACTAAGCAAGCTAGGATGAACTAGACTGTCTAGAACGGGCGTTAGATAGCAATAGAGGCGAGACACATCGATTTGCTCGGCGGAAAGACAGGTCGGATTAGAGTTCCAAAAGGGGAAGGATTTGACAGTCTCCAGAGGCATTAACCTGGTAAGACTGTGATAATTTTTCTCCCCATTGCAGTGAGACAGGGAAACAACGATCTGCAAAGTACATGAACGCGATATTGTAAGGGTTCATTTCACCCTTCAAGGGCTCGACTCGAACCGGTACATTACCGCGAGTGTGGCGAGAGCTATGACGCATAAGCGATCTAACTAGAACGAAAACAGAACTGCAGAGAGTTATCGGTCGAGAGGAATGAGTTGTATGTTGAGCGGAAGAATAAAGTATGGGCAAAAAGGGAAAGTGTGAGGGCGGAGAAGCGCGCGAGCAACTAGGAGTGCACTTGTGGCAAAGGAAGAGAGTTGGGGAAAGAGCGCGCTGGTAAACGAGAGAGAGAGAGAGAGAGAGAGAGAGAGAGAGAGAGAGAGAGAGAGAGAGAGAGAAAGAAGCTACAAAAGAGCATGTGCAAAGGAAGAGCAAGTGTGCAGAAGGCTGAAAGAGAAAGGTGCAGCGAAGGAACGTGAGGACAACTAGGAAAAGAGACGCGCAAGAGATTGAGAGCACTGCCGAACGAGAGTTTCAAGGGTAAAAAAAAAATGCACGGACGTGAGCGAAGTCCGTGTGTGTGTGTGTGTGTGTGCGTGTGAGAGAGGGAGAGAGAGAGAGGGAGAGAGAGAGAGAGAGAGAGAGAGAGAGAGAGAGAGAGAGAGAGAGAGAGGAAAAAAAAAAAAAGGTTGAAGAGAATGAATGCACTCGTCCATATTTCTACAAAAGGTTCATCTTTATTTTTTCGATTGGTGAGCGATCGAGCGAGACTGCAAATAAATTAAGGTTTTGAATTCATAAATGTACCTTTTCGAATTCTTGATGAAGATTCATTGAAGTTTTTGTTCCGCGATTAGTGAAAGAACAACAGGTTACAGCACACGGATGATAAAAGGAAAATATCACGATGTATCCTCCATGTTCTAGTTGGTGATTCACTTTTATTTCCATTATCAGATGAACAGTCCAACGTAGTTGCAACGCACTAAGGGCAGAGAAAATGCTACGTATGATTTAATTTTATGGTTGAAAATTTGTTTCCACATTTTTATATTTGGAGAGTAGTCGAGTTGGGGCTTTAGTGCACTCAGTTTGTGTGTTACAATGAGAGAGAGAGGGAGAGAGAGATCCGGAGATGTAATTGTCACCAAGAACCTCGCTCTAGATGTCGATTTGAGGCAGAAGGAATAATCAACTAACGCTCTTTTGCTTATAAATCAAGCAACTTGCCCTCGATGTAGTCAGATGCGTTGCTCAACGAACTTAAGAAACTCAGACTTTGGGTGATACTATGAAACAAGAAAACAAATGGTTGAAACTAAGCAAAGGATTCTAATGATTTCCTTATCTCCTATACCTGGGTTTAACCGTGATTAAACATACACAATATGGGCTAATATTAGTTCAACTACATGCCCGTGATGATGATAACGAGATGAAATATGACTAGGAGGGAAACTAAATAATCATTGTTCTTATTCTAAAAGTGTGCATGAATGAGATTCTTATAATACAACCATCTGAGGAACAATTAAGGAGGTTGTGAATGAGGTTGTGATTTTTATAATCTTGGATAACTAAATCTTAGCTCACAGGTATTTATCCCACTTTCTCTTCTTCAACTGACGCCCTTCAAAAGTTACGGCAGTGAGATGTACTAGGGATAGAAAACTGAATGAGGATTGCTCATACAGTGAAGACCGGTGACAAAACAATAACATATTTTTTTTAATTATCAATTGACAGGTGTTGACCAAAGTTCACGGAACACTCATTCAAAACTTGAACCCTGCATCAATGATAATCATTAATTGTCGGTCATGGATCTAATGAGGCTTGAATGGTTATTTACATTTGGAATGCAAATTATCAACTCTCAATCATTTTTGGTTTCAAATTTTTAATCCAATATCTGATTACGGAGGCTTGATGCGGTCTCAAGTGGTCATCACAGTCAGTAGTTGATTTAATCCTGATATTAAACCGGTGGTCGAAAGTTTGTCAGCAAATAAATCGTTTTCTCTAAAGTTGTGTTCTATCAAGAGAGGTCTCCGATCTCGAAGTTTTAGGTTCAATGAAAATTCAATTTCAGGACCAACGACCACCTGAGATTTAACTAGCAAACCAAAGAGGGTGGGGGTTAGGAAAATGTTTCATTGATAACTAAATTTATTTTGTTGAATTTCGCAATTTTAATTTCGCATTTCTTGCAGTTGATTTGGTGAATCATGTGGAGCCTTAAAGAACTGAGTGTGTGGGGGGAAAGTAGTGAGAATGAGAGTTTGAAAGTTCAGTGATCAAACGTCAGTGTGCAAGCATCCGATAAGTTGATGATCATTGATGATTCCTCATGTCAAAGCAAAAAGGATTGTAGTCAGCACAGACCTAAGTGAAGTCCTCTTGGCAACTTACACTTGATTTTCTTGATTAAAAATAAATAATTAAATAATTTCAAAGTTACCCTTTTGAAACACAACCTTCTTGTTGGCAAGCCTGTAAGTGAAGGGTGTTCAGGTTGAGGCTTATCCAATTAATTTGTTTGAGAATTATTTTTAAATTGGGAATTTTATGTGATTGAAGTTGTATTTGTCGTTGCAGTCAAGGGTGTTTCTCATGATTAATGTCATCAACTTTCCAGGTTATATCAATCAACGCAGACTGTCATAAGTGAGGGTAAAGGGACGATGACTCAGGTTTTGTGCTTCAATCAGCCACAGTTACGGATTCAAATTCAATTTCACGTATACCTTAGGGTTTTGCCACGTTCACGAGAATATCCCTACAATTTCCTGTGTAAGGTACCCTAGGATCATTGCTCTTCAGTCTGAAGGGGAATTTTGTTGAGTGTCTAAGGAAAGTTTAATTGCTACGAATGAAATTAATCAGACTATGTCTTCGGTAGGAGAACTCACTGATAGACAACAATTGAATTTGCCCTGTTCATTAAAGCACTGGGGAACATTTTAATTATGACTCACTTCACCCTTGGCTCACGTTCGTTTGTCAGGATTCAAAACATTGATTTAAAAAAATATATATGAGATTTATAGTTGAATCCGTAGAATGTATATTTTGTTTGCGAATGAGGAGCGTGATTGGCTACATAAACCGTAACTCCTTGTTGGTCGCTAAGGACCTCGGAAGTGGACGTAGCGAGTGACAGGCGTTGTAGCCCTTGGCTTTAATAAACGGCAGATGATTTCGTCCAGGGGTTCTTGATAGTTTTGTCGTCGTTGCTGGGGAGGGGATATCACCCACGAAGCCTCAACCTTCCCCATCAAAGGCGGGTGCAGTGACAAGTAATACGTGTACGAGAAGACCCTTCAAACCCTGACTGATTTCGTAATTTTATTTCTTTTGTTAAAATGTTTTCGAGTCTGGGTTGGTTGGATCCACATAAGCAGAACCTGACACTGTTGGTAACATGGGTAGTCAAAGTGTTCTCCTCATAAGAGAATGAATACTCGCTTCTTATGGCATAGCACAGTCTAGTCAAAGAATGAAATTTCCCAAGAGCACAAAACGTTTGGATCTGCTATATGATAGATCCATTCCTCAACAACAAATCAAATCGACCTTTTGGCAAGGAGTACTCCACGCTTTGAGTCGATTAAACCCAAGTCATGGTCGGCCCCAACCACCAAGTGTGAAGTATAGGCTCAACCACTCTTTGACAATCCGGTGATATTAAATGAACAAGGTCATCCGTTTGTCGTAAATTTAGGGGATTCATCTTTCGGAAAAGCCTGGATACAGAGAGAGATCCTTCAGGTTAATGACCTATGGGATGATATGTGCGAAAACTGGTTCTCTGTGTCCGTAATCAAGGTAAAGTTGGGGAGACTAGAAGAGGTGGAGAATAGGCATTTTATGTTTCCGCAGGTCATCCCCACTGATTGGATCTCACTTCTTGACACAAAGAAAACAGATGAAGTTGACACATGCTACAAAAAAGACTCACCGGGGGATGGGGAGTCTTTCAAACTCACAATAATCAATGTGGATGGACGCAGAGAAATTTAGGAGGGGGAGAGGATGAAGGGCCGACAGTTGGTCCTCGTGGAACAAAAGGACACTATTGTAGTCAGTCTTATGAGTCTCATCTTGCAAGTAAGAGTCGAGGAACGTTTTACGGAGGATGGGGACTGGTCTTGCGCATTATGGGCTAATGGAAACCTATCAAAAACCTTAAGCTAGACCCTGCGATGTGGAGGTGGAAAAACCCCGAGGTGGTTTTTGGATTACACCTCAAGGTGTGACTATTCCCAACTAAAAACAACAAAGCCACCAGTTGTAGTAGCTACGGAAAGATTGGTCAGGACCACAGGTAAGGATGTTGTGGTGATTTCAAGATTAATGATAATTTTGTGGGAAAACTTACAAATCATCTCATCACAGGGCATGGCGGCTAGATTGTAGATGCTCTTCATGTTGGTGACACCTTCAGTGGTATGGCTAAGCAGAGGGATGAATATTGAGTTCACATGTAAGAGATGCAAGTTGTCGTTTGAGTCCACGATGCAATTCTGGCTTGCTTGCCCTCTGTCAAGAAGAGTATCGCTATGGTGGGTCGACCACTGTAATTAGATATGTGGCAATCATTTTGTTCGGGACAAGAACTGGATCTTGTTCGGAGCGCTTATGTTTTAGTCCCAAGGCAACAAAGAGTGTGGCTACATAGCAGTGGTCATTCGAACTGACATTTTTTTGATTATCTGGGAGGAACGAAATAAGGTGATATTTCAAAGGAAATTTCTATCGGATCATACCATTAAGGCAAAGATAAAGCATAATATTGTACTTGCAATCAAGGACAATTATTTCAAAAAGGTATCTTAAGCCAGGAACAAGAGCAGCAGAGTAGCATCAATAGTAGGAGATAAGCTGCAAATTTCGAAATTGTTATTTGCGGCTTAGGAACAACATGAATGCTTGGTTTATAATTTCACTGTAGGAGTGCAGAAGTTGGAAGGCATGAGGGGCTGGAGAAAGCGTTAAGAAGAAACTGAACCGTTTAGGTCCACAGTCCCAACAATTGGGACTAGGGTAAAACAAACATCGTAGATTAGTAGTAGTTGTAGCCACTTGGATGCAATCCTCAAACTATTATAGGCTCTGCTTCAAAAAAAGGCGACTAAACAACAATAGGTAGGAATGGGAGGTAGGATCATATTTTAGCAACGTTTTACAGTAGTCTCATTGCTTGTTTTGTTATAGGAGTTCGTTAACATTGGCGGCTCCTCCTCTGTGTTGTCTTTGGTAGATAGGGTAGTTAAGCGGAAAGTAGGCCTCATGTTGAGTAGTGAACTCCGTAGGAGTAGGCCTTATGTTGAGTAGTGAACTCCGTAGGAGTAGGCCTCATGTTGAGTAGTGAACTCCGTAGGAGTAGGCCTCATGTTGAGTAGTGAACTCCGTAGGAGT
>BFEA01000291.1:1810081-1825040 GCA_003427395.1 Chara braunii
TCTATCTCTCTATCTATCTCTCTCTCTCTCTCTCTCTCTCTCTCTATCTATCTATCTATCTTATCTCTCTCTCTCTCTCTCTCTCTCTCTCTCTCTCTCTCTCTCTCGCTCGCTTCGGAAAACGGAAAGGAGAGTGAATCTTCCGCATGAACATGTAAAGATACACCGCCTTGATTATCGTCTTTTGTGCATGTCGAGGAGGTAGTAGCCGTTTTCTTTTCTTTTTTTCCATGTTTTTTAGCTAGGCTACCAGCCGGGCCGCCCGGGTCCCGGTGGCCAGCCCGTGCCAGGACCAGGGAAGGTCCCAGCAAAAAAAAAAAAAAAAAAAATCAAAAAAATCCGAAAAAAAGCTATGTTATGCAGAAAAATAAACTGAACAACTTTTGCCTCAGGGTCACATCGAAATTCTGCACCAAATTTTGAAAACAAAATAAAATTAAAAAATATATACATTTTTTTTTAATTGTTTTTGGCCCGGCCGGGCAAGTGACCCCGGGCCACTCTGGTAGCCTAGTTTTTTAGAGTAAATCCCGTTTTTCTGTCGTTGCTTTTTGCTTTTTTCTTTTCTGTTCTTTTTTCGGTGTTCCTCTCCAAGGACGTTTGGGAAGTTAGCGCCCGGTAGTTGGAGCCTCGGCAAGGCTCGACATACCGGTCGGCCGAGGCTCGGACTTGATAGCTGGGCCAAGTACTGGTGGTTTAGTCCCTTGAGAGTAGTGGAGTGAGGCCCCGAACCAGACTGTCCTGATGTTGAAGTTTTTGGAGTTGGAAGGTCGGAAGAGAGAAACACTCCATCGGAATCTGCAAAAGAAGTTAACATAGCTGAGTTGAAAGTTCACGACTTCGCACTCCTTTCAAGAAGATAACATTTCAAAAGAAGAGTCGGTTGAAATTTGAAATTTCTTTGAAAGAATAAATAGTTTTGAGAAAACATGATAACAAGGATGCAAGAGTTTGAAGTCCCAGTCTTGATCATGCGTCGTGACGAGTCATAGCTTCTGCACCGTCCTGTCCCAGAACTCAGTGCCTATTATGTCGAATTGTATGCCGTATGCAGACTGTACTCGTGTGCTCTGAAAACCGCACGGCTCTTGAGAATTGTGGACTGCTGCAAACAGTCTGGGACCCATTATCATCCATGACGACTGCGGAGTGAAACTCGTCCTCCCCAAACGTGGCACTACCCTCTGTAATATACAACGACAATTGTAGCATTCCTCCCCTTATCCCTTTTTGCTCGCTTCCCCATGCCACTAAGCATTTTCCCCCTGAGGAAGGGCTTTGTAAGCTTGCTGACCGTGCCAGGTTGATCGAGTGTACCAGTAAATTGATTAATTGATCAATAGATGGATGGACGGATGGGTGGGTGGGTTAATGGATACACAGGGAGAGATTGACAATGGGACATGGGACAGGCGCACAGATCGAGGGACAGAAGGATGAACGGATAAACGAACTGGAGGAATGATGGAGGGATGGACAGGGGAAGGGAGGGAGGGATGGAGGCACGGAGGGAGGGAAGGGTGGAGGAGTGGCGGGACAGACGGGGGAGGGACAGAGGGACAGAGAGATGGACAAGGGAATGCGGAGACAAAGGTACGGAGGGAGAGATGGATGGATGGACAATCGATGATTGACAGACAAGATTCATTTGATTGATTTAATTGATGGATGGATGAATTGAGTGATTAATTGATTAATGGATTGATGGATCGATGAATGGATTGATAGACGGATGGATGGATTGGAGCGGTTTGGGTTGGATTGGATTGGATTGAGATTTGATTCGCATGGACTTGAATGGACTGGATTGGACTGGTCTGCATTGCATTGAACAGAATGATATTGAAATGAAATTAATTAAACGAATCAGAGGGAATTGAATTGGATCGAAGTGAATGAATCAGAAGACAATTGAATCCACGTCAATATTATTGTGAGTTGAGTCGATGCAAGGTGAATAAATTTGATTGGAGACAAGGCCGAGTTCGAGATGAGGTAAGACGAGTTAAGTGGAGTCAAACTTGAGATGACGTGACTCTAGTTGCGATGAGCTACGCCGAGCTGAGTTCAGACAATTTTAGGGAGGTGAACCGAATTGCGGTGAGGTAAGGGGATTCGAGGTAAGACCAAATTGAGAAGTAGAGGCGAGCTGAGTCGAGTCGAGTTAAAACAAATCGAAATAGCGTTGTGTCAAGCCGCGAATGGAATCACATTGGAAAGCATGTGCTCAATGTGGTATTGCATGGCCTTGTCCATTCTACAATAATTTGGAAAATTTCCGTAACTTTTTTGCATCCTCACTTCATGACCTTCCGTTTATCATGACTGATTCTGATCATTGGGGTTTTACCTCTTCTTAATATTGTTTTTTTGTCCTTCATTGTTTACCTAATTGTTCAAAAATACGACCATCTCATCTAGTAGTCCACCACCTGTACTATACTTTAAGTCATAACTTATGGTTTAGTGATGGGATGGGAATTAAATTGAATTGAATTAAATTATTATGATCATTGGGTTTTTGTCTCTTTTCAAGAGATTTTTTGGTCCTTTATTCTTTACCTAATTGTTAAAAAATACGACCATCTCATTCATTAGTCCACCACCTGTACTATACTCTAAATCATAACTTATGGTTTAGTGATAGGATGGGAATTAAACTGAATTGAGATAAATTGAATGAATCCTAAGGGGATTGAATTAAAACCAAGTAAACGAATTAAAAAGAAATTGAATGGAGTGGAATGAGATTGGACGAAATGGAATTGAGCAAATCGAATTAAACGGAATTAGATTAAACAAATTGCGAGGGAAGTGAATCGAATGTATAAGGAGGGAAGGGGAGGAAACCGAATGGATTGAAAAGGGAAAAAGTGAAGCAAATGAAAATCCTGAGGGAAACGCAACAAATTGCACAAATTCAAAAGTATGCAAAATAATTCCAAAGAGAAGCAAAACCGATCTAAAAATTGGAAGGGCAACGAACACAAATCCAAAAGTGCACAAATAAATTGAACAAATCGGAAGGGAATCAAATAGAGTTGACACTTCATTGAACTGGAGGCATTGGATCAACTCGAAATTTGAATCATAGCAAACGTCTCGAATTTATGTGAGTTGTTTCGACTGGAAAGAATGCAAACTAAGTTAAAAAAAATTGGGCCTAAATCAATACTAGGTAAGTAAAGTTGAACGAAGTTGAGTCAACTCAAGTCGAGTTTAGTTCAGTCCAGTCGAATAGAGGCAAGTTTAGGAAACTGCTCTGAATCAATGGAAGATAAAGGATATCGAAGTAAATGAGACGGAGTTGATTTGAGGTAAGGTGAGTCAAGTCGAATCAAATCGAATGGAATTAAATTGAATCGCGCATCATTGCATGGCATCACTGTTATTTTTTTGCAAATCTTCGCGCCCTTCACACCCATCTCTCAATACTTCCTCGTTGTTATCTATGAATTTTTTATAAGAGCCCTTGCTTCCAAAATCTCCCCGCAATTGTGCTCCGTCGCACATCCTTTTCGAAATCACACTTCTGCCTTTTCGTTTGATAACCACCCATTTTTTTTGAACCACCATTCCGATTATTGGGTTGTTGCCTTCCGCTGCTTGTAAACCCATTGTCCCTGAGCACCTAATTGATTCAAAGGACGAATGTCCCATATACATGTCCATTGCCCATACCACACTTTAGATCATTACTTACGACTTGATGATATTCATATTTCAGACAACATAAATCTTCTCATCAAAGTTTTTCCTTATGATCTCACTACTGGTACCTTTTACATGTGCAAATGAAATCGTTCATTGTCGATTCACATTCGCGCGTTGTTAATGCACGTCGCCAAGATCGGTATTCCCAAACTTTCATGATTTTTTATCGCCATTCATGTTAGTGCTTGCGTAGCATCGGGTTCGGGTTCAACCCGAACGTTCGTGACTCAACGCGAACAAGCGCCCAAACCCTTTGAATGCAAACATAAAAATATTATTAAAAAAAACATCTTATAAAAATCTGAAAAAAATATATGTATGTAAAACAATAATACAAACAATTTTTATTCCGGAGGTAGTGGTTTTGTAGCATCGGGTTCAGGTTCAACCCGAACGTTCGCGACCGAACGCGAACAAGCGCCCAAACCCTTTGAATGCAAACATACAAACAATTTTTATTCCGGAGGTTAACTCAAATTCGTAACCAAATTCGAGTTAAAATAAAAAACAAAAAAGGTTTTTTTTTTTTTTTTTAATATGTTCGACCTAACACTTTAACATATTTGGACGTTCGGAAAAAGCTCCGAACATGTTCAATGTGCTACGTAGGTTAGTGGCGATCATTGACTACATTATTATCTTTAACTCTTCCATGCTTTTGTTCTAAAACTCATAATATTCACATTTTGCTTTTCTCCAGTATTCATCATCAACTTCAAAACTGTATCGGTTTTACATACCTTTTGAAACCCGGATCCATTGGATCTGATGAAGTCTTCCATAGGGTTCGCCGGTTGCCGTTTTTTGTCGTTTGAAGAGCGAAAGCTCTTACGATCGCCTCGCCGCTGAGTCTTCGATGGGGAGTTTCCGTGTCGAATTTGGCTTTGTTGAGGGTCGAAGAGACGAATTTGTCAAGTTCGTGAAGAACAACCTTACATAATAGAGGTGCGAAGCACAGGCTCGTAAGAGCTTGTGGAGTTCCGGGAATATGCACTTTGCCTACATTGGTTTTGTATCCCGCTTTAAGCGACCTTTTCACCAGCGCTAGGAATTTCTCACATGCAATCTCTTTTTTGATAATTTGCATAATAACGTTGTGATCTATAGAATCAAAACAGTTAGTTATGTCGCCTTCGATGGCCCACGTTTGGTATTTTTTTATTCCTACATGGAGGCTCGCAAGAGTCAGAGTTGCGGTGGAGCCTCTACCAGGCTGAAACATTCCCCCAATCTGCACCCATGACCGTCACTAAGCGACGTTTTATGACTTTAGTGTCATTCTCCTCCCTTCTTTTTTTGCTCGTTTTTTTTTATTTCAACCAATAAGGCGTATTATTTTAGCGATTATTTTTTGCATGACGAGCTTTTCAAAAAATCGATCATCCTCCTCCCCCACCTCCTGTATGCTGCGATGTTTGCCCAACTTACTGACGTTCATGAGAGTTTGCCCCTACCATCCACCTCATTCTTTTTCCCTTTCTTTTGCTGCCATATCACGAACTTGCTTATTTTCCATAACACCTCTGCTCAATCACCCGCTTAAATCAATCGTGTTCATGTTGTCCAAGACCCACGCATATTGACATGATGCCCTTAGGTGTTTTGTTCCATTTTTCAAATTTTCCAACTCGACAATCCAAATACACATTTTGCATTGATGCAACTTCGTACTGCAAGTTTGCAATATTAAAATTCGTTGTTTTTAATTACAACTCTCCAACGTTATAATCTTTTGCATACACTACCCGTGACCCCTACATAAGAATGACACTTATTAAAGAAAAGAAAAGAAATTTCAGACATACCGTTGAACTAGAGAGATATATCCCACCCTTGTGGTTTAATGATACATACAAGCAATTAGATATATGTAAACATATAGATAATAGATAAATGGATAGACAAATAAATAAGAAAAAAATAGTGAATGAAAGATAGATTTTGAAATGATATTCGTAGGAGAGGGGAAACCAATAATTCAATAGTGCTTCTATTTGTTTGCATGTGTTGATTAGTGAGAAAAAAAAAATGGATATAAATAAACATATAGATAATAAGTAAATAGATAGATTGATAGGTAAATAGGAAAAAAATAATGAATGAAAGATGGATATCGGAATGATGTTGGTAGGAAAGGGGAGACGAACAATTCAATTGTGCTTTTATGTGTTTGCATGTGTTGATTAGCAGAAGGGAAAAAAAATTTGTGTGGATGAGCAGTCCAGTGTAGGGAATATACGAGGGTGACACCCCTGCCTGTACCCCTCTCCTCACTCATGGAAGAGTTGTTGACAATTCGTATGAGTTACCTGTTTAGTTGTAAGTAGGTTTCAATTGGAATGTAAATTTTGATGCAAATTTATCTTATAATGGTTAGTACTCTGAAATAAAAATTATGTCGGTAGGAGAGAAAATATGACAATTCAAGAGTATTTCACTTGCTTGCATGTATTGACGCATAACCTATTTGTACTGTTTGGATGTGCTTTGTACTACGATATAAAATCATGCTGGTAGAAGGGGGAAGTTGTGGAGTGGTTAATGAAGGGTATTTAATTTTTGTGTAGAAGAGGGGCTACACCCTCTTCTTCCTGCACCCCTTCCCCCCTTCATAGAGGAGTGGTTGTCAATTTGTTGAGATAACTTTTCGACATTGCGAGTTGCATGGCTGCAAGTTTGAGCGTGGGTCAACGGTTGTTTGTGATGCTTGGGTGTGCTCACTACTATGAGATGAAAATCATGCTGATAGAGAAAAGGGGAAACTCGTATGATGGGTACTGGGGACAATAAATGCGTGGAGGGGCTGTTAACCTGTTGAAAAAACTTTTCAACGATAATGAGGTATGTAGTCGCATGTTTGAGTGTTAGCCAATGCAAATCTTATTTACAATGTTCCAACGTGTGTGGTACCATGAGATTGAAATCATGATGGTAAAAGAAAGGACAAAGTCGCCTAACGGGTACTGGAGGGCAGTGAGTGTGTGGAGCCCCTTTCACCACCTCTCCCCACCCTTATTGAGGAGCGGTTCATCCTTCTGAGATAACTTTTCAATGTTGCAGATCTGAGTGTAGGCCAATATAGAGCTTGTTTGCAATGTTCGGGTGTGCTCAATGTCACGAGATCGAAATCATGTTGGTAAAAGAAAGGGGGAAGATATGTGATGTGACGGGTATTGGAGGGCAGTGATTGTGCGGGGGAAGGGGGGCTAGTACGAACGATGCCCCCCTTGTCCTCGCATCCCTCCTCCCACTCATGGAGGAACGACTGTTAACCTGTTGAGAGAACTTTTCAACGTTTTGAGTTGCGAAGTTGCAAGTTCGAGTGTCAACTCATAACGTCAGAAAGTTATCTCAACTTGAATTGGTTCACGGTCTGTCCTCCATGAGGTGGAGGAGGGGGCGTAATCCCCCCTTCCCCGCACATTCCCCTCTAGTACCCATCATACAACTTCCCCCTAAAAATAAAAAAAAATAAAAATTAAAAGAACTTCCCCTTTCTTTTACCAACATGATAAGGACGATATCTCAGAGAAATGTTGTGAGACGATTCTAAATGCCTAACAAACGAAAATAGACTACACTATATTCTTCTTTCAAATTCTTTAATCTTTCACGACCTACCTACTACTACTAAATAGCTATATCCCTCTTTTGGTAAAGGGAGGTTACTCTCTCGGAGGAGGGAGGTAATTGCATGTTTTCCCTTTGCCTTAGTGCTTTAAGGTCCAGGGTTGGGACCGCCAGTGGCGGACCGACAAACACAAGGACCGAGCATTTGGCAGTAGTTGCGTCTCCATTTGCATCTTTCCCCACCAACAACAGTGTCTAAGGCCAACTGTTAGACCACGCTAAGCGTGGTGGCGCAACCAGTGTCAAGGGCTTTCCTTTGTTGATGTTGTGCCTAAGAAATATTATAGCTGGTTCCGCAAGTTATTGTGGTGCGGCAACCCTGACTCAGGCTTGGCTTTGGGCTTAGGTATAAAGGTTGGTTTGTTTGCTACAACTAGAGGAGGGGATGCGGCTGTTAGGGTCAGGGGCTTAAATGTCGTGGGTGTTTTTTTTTATGGTTGTTTATTTTGTTGAGGGGACATTTTGTTTTTCCTTTATTGATGTAGAGCCTAAGAAATGTGGAAGGGTGGGTGAGGTCTTAAAAGGGGTTTATCTGGACAATCGAGTGGTCGATTACCGTGGGTGACTGTCATTTGTGTAGTATCCCGCCACTACAAAAACACGGGCTTAAAATGAAAAACAGGAATGTTGTGGCTGACACCGTAAGTTATTGTGGTGCAATAGCCCTGATGTAGGTCTGGTTTCATGTTTAAGTGTGGGGGAGGGGTGCCACCCCCTCCCCCCCTCCTCTGTGTATAGATTGGTTTGTTTGCTATGCCCGAAAAGGGGGTTGCGGTTGTTGGGGTCAGGGAGTTAAAATGTTGTGGGTGCTTTTTTTGTGGCTGTTCATTTTGCTGAGGGGGCATTTATGTTTCCTCTATTGATGTCGAGCCTAGGGGCTCGCCACACCACTGTCGAAAGGCAAAAAAAACGATGGCTGTCAGAATAATTTCGACAGCCTCCTTTCGACAATTTGCCCCCCTTTAGCCACACAACACTGTAGAACAGACGCACTTGCAAATGCAAGATGGAAAAAAACGAACTCGCCTGAGTGTACGACTAGCGTTAGTCCATCCCGACGTCACGCCCACTCAACAAATTTAGAGGAGAAGTCGATGGCGCAGGCGACGATTGTTGAAAACATCGAAGTCGCAGCCGGGGGATTCAACAACTTTCGAAAGGAGGTGTCGAGAAGCATTTTCTGACAACTTGCGAATTTTCTTTCTGTCTCCGATTTCGACAGGTTGTATGGCCAAGAGAGACTATCAAAAATTGTGTTTTCGACAGTGGTGTGGCAAACCCCTAAGAAATGTTGTGGCTGACACCCAAATTCTTTCATTTTTCACGACCTATCTACCACTACTAAATAGTTATCTTCCTCTCTTGGTGAAGGGAGGTTACCTCTCTTGGCGGAGGGAGGTAATTGCATGGTTGCAAGTTCTTTCATCTTTCATGACCTACCTATCACTACTAAATAGCTATCTTCCTCTCTCGGTGAAGGGAGGTTACCTCTCTCAGTGGAGCCACTAAATAACTATCTTCCTCTTTTGGTGAAGGGAGGTTACCTCTCTCGGTGGAGCCACTAAATAGCTATCTTCCTCTCTTGGTGAAGGGAGGTTACCTCTTTCGGTGGAGCCTGGTTATTGCATGTTTGCCTCTTGCCCTAGGGTTGGGGCGCCAGTGGCAGCCTGGCAAACACAAGGATCGTGGCAGCCTGGGAAACACAACGACCGAGCATTTGGCAGTAGCTGCGTCTCCCTTTTCATCTTCCCCCCCTCCTGGTGATTGCAGTGTCTAAGGCCAATACTCGCCCGCACATCACACCTAACCCACTCACATTCGCACTCACACCCGTGTTGGCTCAAAACCCTACTAAGCTGATCCCATAGTACACAAAAAGAGAAAAAACACGAGAGTCCCTAAAAAGAAGGCAATGGGTCGGACGGGGTGAAAAAGCAAACTCGGACCCCACACGAACGTGATCTGCGGGTTTTTCCCAAGGACTGCGGCGGGATTTTTTGGCCTTCCACTGTGACAGACATTCATGTGGACCACCGTATGGCCTGGCCTCCCCAAGTGGGTGATACGGCATCTGCCAAGGGCCAGGAGAGTGTGGAACCTTACCCATTTTCACCAAGGGCAGACATAAAAAAGGCTGACTCATTTTCACAGCAGCTTTTTCAGTAGGGGTAGGGGTCCTCGAGCTTACCATTTTGTGTAGCATCGTTGGGCCGTCCAGGTAGGGGGCATCTATGTTTTCGCAGGACTGATGTGGCTATTTCTTTGGTAAGAGTGAGGGGCGGTAGCTGGGGTCTTTGATTGGACTATCTGCCTTTATTGAGCCTGTTTCTGTCTTTGGGTCCCAGTTGCTTCTGGGGGCCTGGAGGAATCACCCAGGTAAAGGTTTGCGGTACCGTGTCGTCGGGACCATTTTTGACCGGTTCCGGTTCCGCCTGTTTCTGGCTGTTGTCGCTTCTGGACTTTTATTTCCTGGTTTGTTTTCTGGTCCTTTCGATTTTGGTAGCCGCTGACCTAGGTTGAAGTGCATGTTTTTCTCCCTTCTGGGTTCGTCTTAAATAGAGTGATGGGAACGTCAACATGCACTCGATTGCGTGACATAGATCCCTGATGATTCGGGCTCCGGCTCCGGCTCCGGCTCCGGATGAAACATGTAGGGTCGTCGCCGGAATAGTTCGACTATGGGTATTGACGATACGGGCATGACGCCTACTTGTGAGTTGAGCTTGATGGGTTGTGGTTCTCCTGTTAATTTGAATTGCCCATCAGTCGCGTTCGGGAGACTTGACGTGTCTTCATCTTCTATCTATCTCTTCTTCTTATTCTTCTTCTTCTTCTTCCTCTTTCTTCTTTTGTCTCTCGGTAGCGTCTTGACTCTGTGCCATGCTGTTTTGTTTTTTAACTGGTCTCTCGGTAGCGTCTTGACTCTATGCCATGCTGTTTTGTTTAGGCCTTCGAAGCCGACATGGGACTTATGTTGTTGTTACTTTGGGATAAGGATTATTGATGTTGTGCGAGTTAATACTTACCGTCCATCACGGACTTCGCGCCACGGACACAGAAACGGAAAACGTACCCCTAACAAAGGGCCGCACCCTCCTACGTGGGAAAGTTGTGGGATGCGCATTTCTCAACAAAATTCTCCGCTTTACCCACTGTCGGATCAGAAGCTAATAGCAATCGCAGTATCCAGCTTCTTTTTTTGTTTTTTTCGGCATTCTTGTTCCTTTTTTCGGCGGTATTTTGGTGACGAAACAGCCCGAACGTCTGTGTGCGTTTCACAGTTTGTGAGTGGCGTCACGAGGCCCAACATAGATAGATTTTTTGGGTTTTCCTTTCCGTTAGTGTCATGGTGCGGTGGGGTCTAAGGTGGCGTAGGTAATTGAGAAAGGATTCTGACCTGTATTTGAAAATTTCATGGGTGTGCCAACTGAGCTATAGGCACATTGGCTTTTCAGACGCAGATTTGTTTTCTCGGGGTACCGCCGTCGCGATTTTCCCTGCTGGTCGGCGCTGGCCGGAAGGGAATAGGCAGCCGGAGCAGAGTCGAGCTGCGTTCAAACGGGCGTGCGGAACTGCAGTCTCTCTCTCTCTCTCTCTCTCTCTCTCTCTCTCTCTCTCTCTCTCCGATGAAACCCAGCAAAACTAATGCCTCACGCCCTGCGTCCTGCCTCCCTGCCCTGTCTCTTATACACATCTAGATGTGTATAAGAGACAGGTTTAGGCCTTCGAAGCCGACACTGGACTTATGTTATTGTTGCTATGTGAAAGGATTATTGATGTTGTGCGAGTTGATACTCACCATCATTTTTACGTTGTAACCGCCGTAGGGATTGAACTACGTGTGTGCGGCTCGTGTTCGTTATCACTTTGTGCACGACTTCATTAGTCTCGGTGCTTTCGAGAGTATCGTTTGTTGGGGCTTTTCTAGAAGAAGCACTATGGCGGGAGTACCAGCTGGAAGGAATGAATGTTTTCACTGTGGAGCCTTGAACCATTGGGTTAGAGATTGTCCGAACCGTTTCATGTTACCACGACCACCTGCGACGGGAGCTAATGCTATTCCCATCGGCGCCCCGCTTCTAGCGTTACCCGCACCAAATGGTCAATCTTCTTCATCTTCCGGGGTCCCCCTCCCCCTCCTCCTTCTACTTCGTACGCTCCGTCTTCCTCCGACTACTTTCAGGGTGGAATTGTTGGGGGAAGCAACTACGGCCAGCAGGGTAGGACAAATTGGTGGACTCATAATCAAGAGCGGTTTGACAAGGTTTATAACAAGTTCGTGGAAGACTCCGAGAAAGAAGCCAGACGGAAAGAGGAGGAGGAGAGAGTAAGGAAACAGAAAGATGAGAAGGAAAACTACTTGAAGTGGAAGGAGGAGAGGGAACGGTTTGAGGCTAAGATGGGGGCCCGCTTGGAAAAGAAGTTGGACGAGTTGAGTGTATCTGTGAAAGGTAAAGGAGCAGAAACGGGGAATAGAGAGAACGAGGTGCTAGAACGACTACGTAAGGAGAACAAGGACTTGAAGAGGAAGTTGAGTGAGTTGATGTGCCCGACGAGAGAGGATAAGGTACTGTATTTACAGAGGGAAGGTATGGAACTGCGCAAGCAGGTGGCAGACAAATAACTGAACCAGGATGCTATCTTGGCATTGAGGGAAGAGATTGGAGAACGTAAGCAATCAGTGTATGTGAAGACGAATTTTGAGAATGAGATTGCGGGCCTCAGGAAGGAGGTTAGTTTGTTGCGAGGTCAAAACGAACGGGTTATGGTGGAAGCAAAGCAATGGAAGGACGAGGCTTTCACGCCTGGTAATAAGAGAGGTAACGTTGTGGTTGAAACTCCTGAGTGTAGCGCTCGGGGTGCTCCTAAGACCCGGTGGACCGATAATGTTAGGGAGGCAGACAAATGGAAGGAAGAGTACCGGAATTTGCGTAGCCTGCACCGACTGGCTAATGTTGAAGTCGAAGCCCTCAAAGAGTAGAGGGCCGAAGCTAAGAGGAAAAAAATGGAGGCGGAGCAGCAAGTGGAGAAGTTGGAGGAGCAAATGAGTAAGTTAATAGTCGGCGAAGATAAGGCCAAAGGAAGCGGAGGAATTAATTTGAAGGAACGATTGGAGGAAGCCGCTGTTCGTTCCGCAAGGAAGGGTCTGAAGGCTACTCCTGGAAGAGTTGGCGGAAGAACTGCCATAGATATTAATGATCGTGCTGCCTTAAAGTTTGTGGAAGAGCAGAAGAAGCAACTCAGGTTGTTGAGAAAGGCTGGGTTAGAACCGTTCGAGGAGATTGTCTGTGAGTTGGCTGAAGCTCGGGCCAGGAAAGCCTTTGATAAGGCCACACACAAGGATGCGACATCGAAAGAAGGACGACCTGTGTATGAGGTAAGTGAGGATACATCTAAGGAAGTATTCCCCTCCGAGGATGATGATGATGAGAGGTCGGTCAAGTTGTAGGAAGTTTTCCCGAGCGTGATGACACTTTGGTCATTGGCAAATGAGTGTAGGTTGAAACGAAGTGGGTTTGATCTATCTCCCCCTATTGCTGGTTATTCCGACGTCTGTCCTGGTCAAACTGCTTCTTATTTTCTTCGCGATAAGGCTTTCAATGCCTTTTTTCGTCTGATAGTGATTGGGCTGACTCTGCGAGACCAAATACCTTGGACCAAGAAGTTGGAGGAATATTTGTTGAATTTGCTGATTCATGGGTTGATTTGAAAGAATGCGAGGGCCATCTTGTGTACATCCTGGTGTCCCCCTGATGCCTTCATCTGTACGTTGGGTCTACGACACGGTCCCTTCCAGTCCGATGGAACGAACATATTTATCATACCATTAATCACCAAGTGATCGATGGAGGTAGGCACAACCACAAACTCTATTCATGGCTAAGGAGAGGTTTGATTGGGCAATATGTAGCTATCCCCCTCTTTCGTTGTGGGAGTGGGGATCTGTTGAGTTTGAAAAAGTATGTTATTTGATTGACGTGTCCGTACCTTAACTGTCGGGATAAATAAAGTAAAGGGCATCGGAAGAGACCAGGTAGGAGAGAGAGATTGAAGAAGAAAAAAGAAGTTGGGGAGTGTTTTGTTGAAAAGACTGTCCGGTCTCATTTAATTTTCCATTCGACTATTGGTGTAACGACTACTCGCCTCTCTGCTATTTTATATTTTTGTATTGAGAAAAAAGTGACGATCGTGAGCATTGCTTGCGCAGGTGGTAAATTGATTGCTGAGAATTGGAAGTTAATTAAGAGGAAATATCAGTCATCACTGATTAGACAATCTGGTCACATTGAGTTATTGAAAAAGGGAAGGGGTATGCTGCGACATGGGAAGTATCTTATGTTTGCCACGATTGTTCCTTTTATGTCAAAATCGTTGATCATGAAGCCCTCCCTTGCAAGTTTCTTGTCTAATCCTTCCTTTCGTAAGGGTGGGATTTCTCCGTTCTGGTACAAGCCTTTTCTGCAATTCGTGCCTTTTCTGAAAAAAGGAGCCGCTATTCACATTTTTGTCCTCCCTTGGTAAGGATCGGTTGCTGGTCCATGGCATTCGGCTTATTGACGATATATCGATCTTTGTCAAGTATTGATCCGTATGTAATGGATCATTAAAGAAAGCAAAAAGGATCTTGAGTGATTTTGAGAACTGTTATGATGCACATTTGACCTTGGAATGTACGAGTAGATCTGATTGCTGGGATTTTCTAGGTTGCTCTATCAAGAACTTTGGGTGGCCGATGGGAGTAAGATGCGCAGCCACCCACAAGAATCAGAAGACGATTTTGGAGAAGGGGCTTCGGTTTCAAAGTCTGCAGGACAATTGTTCCTATGTTAGTAAGAAACAAAAGATGGCTGTTGTCGGATCATTCATGTATCGTGCGAAGAGGTCACGAGCATGCCGACTGCTGATGTTGTTTTTCTGCTCACATTGGAAATTGAGTTGAGACTATGGGACTTTCCAAATCAGATCTTTGATAAGACACTGCAATGTTTTTCCTTGAAGTTTGGGGGTCTATGAGATAATTGGGTCGATTGTCTTACTGGATGGGATAATAAAAAAAAAAAATTAGTCCCAAACGTTGGTAAAGTATAGTAAGGGTTTTCTGTGAGGACGGGGTTTAGGTGGACCGGTCCAGGTAGGGAGCATCTATGTTTTCGCAAGACTGATGTGGCTATTTCTTTGGTAAGAGTGAGGGGCGGTAGCTGGGGTCTTTGATTGGACCATCTGCCTTTGTTGAGCCTGTTTCTGTCTTTGGGTCCCAGTTGCTCCTGGGGGCCTGGAGGAACCACCCAGGTAAAGGTTTGCGGTACCGTGTTGTCGGGAGCGTTTTTGACTGGTTCTGGTTCCGCCTATTTCTGGCTGTTGCCACTTCTGGACTTTTCTTTCCTGGTCCTTTCGATTTTGGTAGCCGCCGACCTAGGTTGAAGTGCCTGTTTTCTTCCTTATGGGTTCGTCTTAAATAGAGTGATGGGAACGTCAACAGACACTCGATTGCGTGACAATAGACCTCTGATGATTCCGGATCCGGCTCCGGATGAAACATGTAGGGTCGTCGCCGGAATAGTTCGACTATGGGTATTGACGATACGGGCATGACGCCTACTTGTGAGTTGAGCTT
>BFEA01000291.1:1861157-1885191 GCA_003427395.1 Chara braunii
AAAAAAAAAAAAAAAAAAAAAAAAAAAAAAAAATCAAATCATGGCTATTCTGTTGAGTTTTCCTGTTTTTTTTTATTTATTATTTTTAAACACCATTCACATGTTATATTCCAGCAAAATGAGTCGAGGCCGGGGGTCCTCACAATTCAACCCGAAGTTATCCCGACAGCATCAGCCGGCTTAGCTTATCTCTCTCGTACCTTGGAACTTAGAAACAGGCGGCAACCTCGATGATTCTTACTCAGTAAACCAACTACCTTAGAGCCTACCCTATTCACTATTGAATCTATTCTCTTCCTAACTCCGACCTATACGCGGTTTGAAATTTCGTCTAAAACGACCAAGTGGACCTCAATCCCCCAAAGCCCAGACACTCTCCACCCTCCTCCCCTATGCAGACTACTGTATCTGCCTGCTGGAACCGAGTGCTCTGGTTCATCCAAGACTATCTCCCTACCTAAATTCAATCCAGTTACACAGGACCAATTTCGCTGTTGGGGTAATCCTGGCCAATTGATCCCTGACACACCAGGGCTTTCTGAACCAATTCATTCCTGTGGCTGCTTCCTTGTTTTGGGCCTTCCTGTGCCAGTCTTCCTTAACGGCATTGGCTAGAAACAGCTTGAAGGTTGCTCCTGCCTGCCGTTCTGACATACTTTTCCCTTGGATTTTCTTATCATTGCGATCGAGCCAGATAACCCAGAGGAGGATCGCTTGACACACTTGAGATATGTAACCCCACCCTTCCTTACCATTGAAGCCCTCTGGTGTTCCACCCAGTAATGCCCACCGCTGCCCTATGAACTCCGTCAAACTTGTGAATCTTTTCCAGTGGTAGTCCCACCATTCCCACCATCCCCGTGATTTGGGACAGTCCCACCAAAGGTGGGACATTGTTTCATTGTCACTCTGACAACGATCACAGATGGTATTGACAGCCATTCCTTTCTCCGCGAGCCATTTTGTTGTGGGCACTGCTAAGTGTGATTGAAGCCACAGTAGGGAAGCCAATTTATGAGTCATCTTCAATTGAGACCAGATGTCTCACAACTCTTTGCTCCTCGGAGGGGGCAACTCATGTACCTCCCTTTTCCACCTTCCATCAATCTTAGAGAGCAGCATATTTGATCCTAATCTGAGTTTCTGAAGCAACTTCATACTGAGACTATCCAAACCTAGGACAATCTCTGCTTCTACCATCCACCCCCAAGCTGCTTCATCAATCCTCAGATCCTTGAGAGGGGTTCCATTACCAACCAGGAAGCGAACCTCTGAAAGGCTTACATTCGCTGGCGCCTGCAGCTTAACCCTGACTTTTGTAAAATTGTTGAGGCCATAGTGTAGTTGTATCCCAACCCTTTCCAGTTTTGGAAGGTTTGGGAGCTCCTGTTTGTACGATTCCATCCAACATTTACCCACTCCGTCCTCAGTCCAACTTTCCAATATGAAGATCCGTTCAGAGTCACAATCTGTCTGTTTGTACCACGTTCCTGGTCTGTCCTACCCTTCAGGGCCCAGCAAGTGTTTCCAGGTTTCAGGTATGGCTTCCACTAACTGCCTCGCCCTTTCCTCTTGCATGGGAAGTCAACCGAGCATCTGTTTCAGTTGCTCTGACGTTTTCCACTGGTTTGTATGCTCGTCCCACAAGTCCCCAACTGTGCTGACCCCTTTCTGTAACCAACTCTGTCCGACGGACCCTGGCTTTCTATCCAAAGGAAAGTAAAGACCTTCCTTTTCTTGAATCGCCGGGTTCTCAAACAAATGTTGGCGTTTTACTTCTTCCTTTGAGCGTGGCGGCATCACTGTCGTAGGTTTCGCCTTCTTCCAAGCCATTAACACTTTCCGCCAGAATCTTGATTTGGGACGCTTGCAAGAGTAGGTGTCAGTCATGATAGCGACCCATTCGTCTTTAGGCCTTGACAATTTCCATTATTCAGCCAGCAAAAGTTCTGCCAGGAACATCCAGTCTGCTTCCTGGTCGCCCGTGGCGACTCTTATGATCCATTTGGCTAGCAGGGTCGTGTTCTTCAGAGCCGGATCTACCATAGATAGACCCCCTTCTTCTCTCTGTAGGTAAATGTTGTCCCATGCAACTTTGGAAATGTACCCTTGGTCTGGGTCACTGTCTGGCTTCCAGATAAACCTTCGAGCTACCCCTGTCACTGTCTTGAGTGTCCCTGGGGACAGTCTGCGAACTGCTGCTACGTACCACAAAAGAGTAAAGGCTGATACTGTTATTGCCAGCGCTCTGCCTATGAGGGACAGGCGAAAGGCCCCTCCCCACCCCTTGATTCCTCTGGAGATCTTTTCCTGCAGAATCAAGTCTTGTAATGAGGAGCAGTCCCCCAATGCCACTTGGACGCCCAAAAACCGTTCTGCCATGTCAGCCTGCACTCTTTCCATGCCCCATTGGACACTCAACGTGAACTTCGTCGGGAGGAAGAATACCGACTTATTCCAATTCACGGCTGCCTCTGTCAGTTCGGCAAAGTTTGGCAGGCAATATTTCATAGCATCCATGGATTGGCGTGGGTTTCTCGAGATGGCGAACAAATCATCCGCCAACGCCTTGACTGGACTCTCCTTTCCATTTTGTAGAACGATTTCTGTGATTTCTGGATGTTGCCTGATGTTGCAGAGAAGTGGCGCAAGATGTAGAGCAAAAAGCAGTGGGGTAAGCGGGCAGCCCTGCCGCAGAGATCGAGTCAATTGGAATTCCTCCGATATCTGCCCATTTACACAAACTGTTGCTGTCGACCATCTGTACATAACTTTTACCCATTTACAGAATGACTCCCCAAAGCCGGCCACCCTCAGGGTCTCAGTGTTGTCAGTACGAATGTCCAATTGACTCGGTCGTAGGCTTTCTCCAGGTCTAACAAAAGGATTGCAACATCTGCATCTTCCTTGTCGACAAACTCCAGTGCTTTGATGGCGGTAATGATGTTTTCAAAGATGGAGCGCCCTCGTATGAAGGCCCCTTAGTCTCTATGTACCAAACTGGGGAGAACTTGAGACAGTCTGCTCGCCAGAGTCGTTGCCAGTAGCTTGTAAACCACATCCAAGAGGGTGATGGGACGCCAGTTCCAGACCTCGCTGCGATCGCCCTTCTTGTACATCAATGAGATGATGCCTCAAGTCATGGTCCTCCCTAACGTTCCACCTTCCAAAATAGCGTTATACATTTCTATGAGGTCCCCAACTATTGGCCGCAAGCAGACGCTGTAAAATTCCACCAGTAATCCATTTTCCCCTGGGGCTTTACCTTGAGCCATCGACTTGACTGTGAAACGAAGCTCCTCCTCTGTAATAGGCATGTCTAACCGTTGCTTGGCGTCCTCTTAAAGCCTCACCTCCATGTTGTTCCAAAGGGGGGATAGTTTCGCCATGTTAGTGTCCAGGTCGTCAAACGGCCTTCTGGTCTTCAGAATGTCCTGGAAGTAATCTGCCGCATATCTGTTCATTTCTTCATTAGTCGTTGTTCGTGGTCGGCGCAATAGATGAGGGTGTTGCAGTTCCCTCATTTGAACTGTTCTGTTCTTCGGGAGGAGTCTCTTAAAGGTCTCTTTTGTCATTCTATCTGACGACACCATCCCTTTTGTCTGTAGGATCTGAGTCCATCTCTCATGTTTGCTGCACTGGTATTTCTCCCATTCCTGCATCCTCTCCTTCCTTTCCTCCGCCCAGAAGAGATCAGAGATTGGATGTTCCCCTAATCTTTTTTCATCCTCTTCTACCTTCCTCCACAGAACCTGTTCCTCCTTATTCCGAAGGAATGCTGCAATCCGGGAGAAAGTATCCAATTTTAGCGAGATGGTTCTCAGGCCTGCGTCGATCCAGTCCGCAGGAGACTCGAAACTCTGCCTTGCTAAAGTCCAGCTCCTCCAAAACTCTTCTACCCAGCATCTGATACCCTCATCCTGTAAAAGGACCGAGTTTAGCTTAAAATAGTCCGATCCTCTCTCTACCAGGTCAGTCGTGACACATTCCAGCATTACCGGCTTGTGATCGAAGCAGGACGCATTTTTTACGCAGGCTATTTGAACTGCGTTGCCTGCTGCTTCCGTCGTGAGAAAGAAGTCTAGCCTTCTTCTGACTCCCGCGAGCTGGGTAGTCTGACCAAACCACGTGAACTCCTGTTTCGTCGGATTGAGATCTCTGAAGATATCTTTAAGCTTCCATACCTCGATCCATTTGAGCAGCTTGGCTCTGTCCTTGGTGAGGCCATCATCTGATTCAGAGTCCATACCCGGAGTGAGGACCGTGTTCCAGTCTCCTCCTATGATGAGGTTTTCGCAGTTCCGAACTCGGAAGGAAGTACGACAGCATATCGAAAAAAGACGAACCTCTCACCAGGTTCGTTCGGAGCATACACAGTGACGAACGCCCATTCCGTATTGCCCAATTGTAATCTGACCCAGCACCAACGACCCCAAATATCGCAATCCGAGTCTATAAGTCTCGCTTTTAATCTTTTGTGGATGACCACCGCCACCCCTCCTTTCGAGCCCTTGGCCGAGGCCCACAGTTGGGGTCCATCCCACCAATTTGTCAGCTGGCCCAGCTTTGCTTCTGGCGACTTCGTTTCTTGCAGCATCATTACATCTACCCCTGTATCGTGGATCCAACTCTTAAGCCTCTGCCCTTTTTGCCTGCCATTTGTATCCCCCAGCCCCCTCGCATTCCAGCTTGCTATCTTAAGCTTACCCATCTGCTGCTGGGATCAGGCCTGCTGAATGGATGCCTGCTGGTACTGGGTTCAGACCCCTAGTGCCTACTTCCTCCTCTTGCCCATCATCTTCGATTGGCCACTCTTCTGAAAGGCAAACCCGAAACAGTTCTGATGACAGATTGCACGACCTTGGCATATTAGGATGTAGGTCCGCCAAGAAGGATGTTGGCACCCCTGGTTCCACTACCACGTTAGACAGCAGGTCGATAGAAGGCTGAATAAGCGTTTCTAAGGGGAAGGTGCCCAAACCAACCGATGCTAAGCCTACCCAGGCTTCAATAGGGATACGTGCATCGATGAAAGCAATGGAATAGCGTACTACCTTGCCCTCCGCTACTTCCACTCTAAGTTTGCGTAACACAAAGTCTGGAAAAAGGCGAAAGGGGAATCTGTCAGCAAACAGATACCTTACCTTGTCTTTAATCATGGCCTCCATTGGGATTTCTTCGACTCCAGCTGTCGGCAAGATCATATTATCATCTTTGTCTAACAATCCAATAACAAATATTTCTTGTTCCCGTCTTGCGCAAACTAGTGGAAGGAGCAGTCGTTCTTCAAACTCCCTCTCTGCCATATGACCTCTCCCGACTCCCATTGGGACACTGTGCGGAGATTCCTCCATTCTTGAGCCACAGGATTGGTTGGGATCAATCGATCCCTCGAGTTCCACTTCTTCTGCTCCCGCGTCTTCTTCCGCATCCTGCTCCTTGACGAGAGACTTCTCTCTCTAGTTGTATCCTGTACCTGGTTTCTTCTGGTCGTCCCGATCTTGTATGCGCAGAGAAGTTCCACCGGTTGCCATTGATTCGATCTCCGACACTTCCTATAGCCGAATACCTGGTTCCCACAGGAGGCGGGATATACATCGCTCCTTGCCCAGCCTCTTGTGACGAACGAGCAAAACTTTTGTAACCAAGTGGAGCTGAATAGTATGGTAGGATTGCTTGGTCCTGGCGAGACACCTGCCTCCCCTGAGCCACATACAGTCTAAACGCTCCTTGGTACTGTGGACGCTGAAGTGGGAGCCGGCTTTGTCTTGACACTAGGACCCCTTGGCCACTAAAAGATTCCCCCCTCTCCATTCGGTGTACTTCTCCACTTGGCCCTCCCCCTCTCAACCCGCCTTGGGTGTCCTGCATCCTACCGCTTTGTACCCCTCCCGTAGAACGGAGTGGTTGTGATCCGTCCATATGTGAAGCCTGATCTTGAGCTGCTGGCTGTCGGAGATTCTGGTTCTCTTGTCCTCGTTGTTGACGATTCCTTATAAATGTGGCCTGTCTTTGCATGGAATCAGCCTGGTTTGCTTCATCTTCCTCTGCTTGTGGACATCCGTCTTCCGCTGTATGGTACCACCATCTGCACCTTGTGCACCACGGCGTATGTTTGCATACGAACTTGATCTGAACCGTCTCATTCCCCAGCCGGATCGAGAGTTCTGGCTCAAAATTTCCTTCAGCTTCCTTGACCGACTCAAATTTGAGATTCATGAGCTTAGGCTTGGTGCGATCTTGCTCAGGAGGAATACAATTTATCACATGTCCCATCGAGGTTTCTACCACACTTTCCACGTGGAACATAGCACGCAATGACACGCGAATCGCCATAACCCAGAACTTTGATTCGTCCTCCAACCTTCTTCTCTCATCCAGTTTCGAGCGGGTCAGCCATGGTTTGAAGATCATACCATACTCTATACCTCGAATTACCACTTTGTCCTCTGCCTTCGCCACCATCCACTGCGCAACCTCCCTAGATTTGGCAACATAGGATACAACATTAGGTCGACCCCTTCTTGTGTTGCGATCGAAATTCCGTTCTCTATACCATCCGTTCTCGTATGCTCGTATTAAGTCTTCCCTGGTTCGCATCCGTAGATCTCGTGCAGCACCTTGAAAAATTATTGTGACCGTGCGCTCCTTCAGCCATGCTGTTGTGAGATCGTCGAGTCTTGAGTTGACTACGAAGACTCGTGCTCCATTTTCGACAGTCCATTGGCCATGCTGGAATTTCTCCGGTAGAATGCCGTCGTCGTAGCATTTGGAGATCAGAGTCTTCATGCGGTCCTCGTCTGAAAGAGAAATACTCGTGCCAATATTCGGAGGGGAGCGCCCTCTGCTGCCATGTTGGATGCCTGCTCTCCCTGACTGTGATGCCATACTCCTATACGATCTGTCTTCTTCTATCCTTACTGCCTTCCAATGAAACTCTGCGTGTCAACAGCGGGCGCCGGCTGCGGCGCACGCCCTAAGAGAACTTCCGCCCCAACCACAACTTGCAAATTTTCTGAAACCGTCTACGCACTGCTGCGTGATTAAAAGGGGTCAGCAAGTCCGTCAACCTCCTCATTGGAGTGTGCTCCGAAAATATCGAGAACGAAGCACGAACCTCACCGAGGTCATCATGGCGGTGACTGCTCGGAGATGGCCTATCCAGTACTACCAGAAGACACTAACTTAGAGCACCATTGTGCCAACCGCCGTGTCCCCCCGGGCCTGGAGTTTTCCTGTAGTGCTTGACGGTAGACAGTAGACATCTCACGCTGATCGGAAGGATTTTGATTGGCCTGCGATCTGGGTCGTTCACACGAACGGGTGGCCAAGACCACTGGCCGATGATAATTTTCTCATCGGCCTGCGATGCAGGCCGTCCGTTCGCGAGAATGGCCCAGATGGTCGCACAAACGCTACCTTTTGGCCCCTTTTGGCCGGTACCACCCTTTGTGACCGACGTTCACTACCGTACCTGGGCTGCCTGACCTACCTGCCCTACACGACCCTAGACGGCCTACCTGCACTGTGCCGCGCAAGCGCGGAAGCACAGCCACTCGGGAGCGAGACCGGCTGGCGCGAAAAGGATTGTGAACGGGCCTGGGCACACCACTCTTGAAACGGGCCCAATCTCGGGACGTTGCCACGCTCCACTTAACACTTTTTCGTTTTTCGACTGCCGCCAGCATTCTGCTGTGCACACCTCCAAACCCACTTTGGCCCGGCCTTCCGAAAATCGCACCCTCGCGCGATATCACCCGAAATGGTTGCCACACAGACCTATTACACTTGTTTTTTTTCTGGAAAGAAAGGGGTAACTTCGACGCAATCACGAAAACAGTTTGAAATTACACTTCAGGCAATCCTGCGAACACAACACATCCCCACGTGACCGCACCTGTCCTGAATTGTTGGTTACATACATTCACCATTATCGGCCCTTTTGCCTCAAGTGCAATTTCAAACTCAAACCCTGACTGCGCCGTAGTTTTCTCAAAAAAAGAAGAGTTGTCCGTTTGGTGGGCCAGTCAATCGTCGGCCTTCCCTACTGTCATCCCCTGAACACAACACACAGCCAAATGCGGGTGCGTTGTGTTCGGGGGAGGGGGGTAGTTCACACCCTCCCCAAAATATGTTTCGTTGTTGCTCGAATAACCAAGATTTAAACCCAAAAAAAAAGTATAAAAAAACAAGATCACCCCTGCCCATATGGTGGGGCCGATGGCTGAATGATACACTGGCAGCGTTGAGTTTCCTCGGTGCCCGAATCTGGACGTGTTTGTTGAGATGTGCAGGAAACCACTTCGAGTTTCCTCAAACCGCACTTCTCCACAAACACGTCCAGATTCGGGTGGTGAGGGAACTCACTGCTTCAAGTGTTTTTTTTCGTTTTACGAATACGAACACCTCGACTGCCAGCTGTGCACACTTCGAAACGCACTTCGGTCTGGCCTTCCGAAAATCGCACCTTCGCTCGATATCGCCTGAAATGGAAAACCGGGCACTGTCCATGGAAACGGCTCGCCGACCGCTGTTCGTGACCGTTGGTCTGCCCCCCTCCAACCGCACTCGCGATCACCTGGCCTACCTGTTTGAGCAGGTCGAGACTGTGTCCTTTCTGTTTTTCATGTATACGAATGTGTCGTGTGACCGGGGAGTCTCGTACAATTTAAAATCGGCCCACATATAATTTGCGATTATACGCCCACAACACATCATGTGTTAGCAATGCATTCTGAGAGAGATTGAAACGAGATCCAATATGGCATGTACACGATCCCACACATTATACATATGTGCAATGGCAAACGACGTTTGGAGAGAGCAGTCCACAGCAGATCGGATGATAATAATACACAGAGAAACCACAGAAATACTGAAAATAGAATCGAAATGGAAATCAATTGTAATCAGCACTGGGGCTTGCACGTAATTTTACCCCCCATCACAGTGGAGTTCAAATACAGCGACACACACACACACACNTGAAAATAGAATCGAAATGGAAATCAATTGTAATCAGCACTGGGGCTTGCACGTAATTTTACCCCCCATCACAGTGGAGTTCAAATACAGCGACAGCCCGTAGCACACACACACACACCCACACGCACTCACAGACAGAGTTAGAGAGAGAGAGAGAGAGAGAGAGAGAGAGAGAGAGAGAGAGAGAGAGAGAGAGAGAGAGAGAGAGAGAGAGAGAGAGAGAGAAACATATTATTCGTTAAAATAGTAGATTATTTTCTAGATAGTACATTTTTGTTCGAGAAACAGGACAGCAGTGGACGAGGCTGGCGAAGGAGATCCTCATTATCAGTCAATATACAATGCATTAGAGTCATTGTACAGTGGATAAATCCTAAACACATTCATTTCCTGCACAATTTTAATTACCGAAGTTAGATACATCCTAATTAAACTGTCACCCATTCAGACATTGACTATGAAGATTCGTGTACTGAATGTTCAAGCCCTCCCTGTAACGCTCCCCTTCGAAGGGATGCATAGGAGTGACATGAAATTGACTTTTGTAGAGGCTCAAACGAACGCATAGGAGTGACACGCAAAATGTCTTTTCAGAAGTTAGATCGAATATTAGGATACATCCGAATCAAACTGTGTAAAAATTATGAGATGCTGAAAGTTGTTAATTGTTTCAGGATAATATTCACTTGGCAATGTCGAACTGTTATAAGGTACCCAAACACATAGTCCTTTTCCAGGATAATATTCACTTGGCAATGCCGAACTGTGATAAGGTACTCAAACACATAGTTCTTGTCATCACTTCGAGTCAGAACATCAACTGATGTCAAACAAAGAATTTCAAACCTAAACTCTATGAAGTTTCGATACCAAATACAATGTAAAGAGTTTGATTCGGATGTATCGTACTCTTCAATCTAACCATATTCAATCTAACCATATTCAATCTAACCATAGATTGAATAGTAGGATACATCCGAATCAAACTGTGTGCAGATTATAAGATGCTGAAAGTAATGACAATGACTATATGTTTGAGGACCCAATCACAGTTCCGCAAGTAAATATCCTTATTGACAAGTCTTAGACCATTAACATTTTCAACTCATGACATGAACTGATGACAAGGCTTAGCAAAGAAACCTAAACTTTGTGAAGTTTCGATACCAAATACCATAGACACATTCGGAATCACTGGTATCACCAATACAACACACAGTCATTTTGAAGACAGTTGACAACTTATGGTAACTTCATTCAGAAGCGAGGAAAAATGAAAAATAGAGCGGGTCACCCAGTCGACATATTAGGAAGTCATAAATGTTGCAATAGTGTCAAAAGTTTCCACTAACCAGGTACACAATCATTCTGAAGACAATTTAGAACTCAGTCTTGAAAACTGACAACAGCTGCGTGGTCCATGTATTGAAAATTCATGACAATCACTTCAAAAGATTCGAATAACCGAATTGTTGGCAAGGCTATCAAAATCAGACGAATACTTACTAAGGTATGAAACATCAACTTCACATTGCAAAACTGAGCCACACTTTGTACATAACCAAAAAGTTTGCAAGGCTAGAACGTAGGCTGAATTAAAAACCCCGAGTACCATTCTCTACGAAAATTTTAACTACTCTCTCTCTCTCTGTCTCTCTCTCTCTCTCACTCGTATCAACAAACGCAACAAAACTCTCTCTCTCTCTCTCTCTCTCTCTCTCTCTCTCTCTCTCTCTCTCTCTCTCTCCGCCTCTCTTCGCAGAGCGCTCACTATCGGTTTCCATGTTGAACCGTCTACCATGCAAGCCGGGATTGGAGGTTGTGGCAGACCTTCAAACTCCGTAATGGCAACCGAGAGACCTTCAGTGACACCCCCAGCTCTAAGCACAGCACGTCTCAAGGCCAAAAGAACATCCCCAGCTAGTACAAAAGTTGTTGTAAAATCTCCTAGCATCCAGTTCTCTCCTCGACGCTCATATATTCGAATGTCGAAACAGTCCAGATCAGTAAACCTCACCATGATGACAAACATTGTTCGTCCCCTCCCTTCGCACTTGAAGATTTCTCATATTGAAAGGAAACACCCCCCCCTTTGTGATGATCGTCAGTCGTTCAGACACTTCTATTTCAGTGAAGCGCGCATTTACAACCATCTTTTTGAAGTACGTCAAAAGATGTAAGTCTGCACGCTGCAAAAAACAGAACTCACAACAACAATTTTTGAACAAGGTCAGGATCCAGAGCCTGAGGTCAGGCTACGACGACCAAAAGGCCCCCATGCCCAAGGTCGAAAATTGATTAAGAACTCTTGTTGATGTGAAGCGCGTAATCGAGAGAGCACAAATCATTACAGATGTATTCCATGGAGTCAAGGTTGTTGTGCAGTCTAACACGACAATATGTTTTCTTCATTAATAGATGTCGAGCATCACACTCTCGAAGAGGTAGCCTCCGGCCCGCTCCCTTCTGCGGAAACGCTTTGTGTTTGAGCACCGATGTCGTTAGTCGAGGCGGGAGTTGCATTTCTCCTCACTTTCGTAGGAATAACAAGACCAGTGGTGAAATGTTTTGCGGAGTCGCAGACATTCATCCTTGTTTGTCTCATCCAAGAAAATGCAACGGTCGTGACATGTTGATATTCTTCCCCGTGCCCTGGAGCTTTCCTCTATTTTTTCTGCCATGCATTGGCATACAATTCTCTTAGTGTGCTCGCTTTCCCAATTGGAACCCAGTACTCCACTTTGAATTGGTTGTAAGTTGGCGAATCTTCATTCTTGTCAACATCACTGCGCACCTGGCCAACCCAGAATGACACTCCTTGAAGCATGTCCTCGTCTGACGGTTGCATAATGACAAAACTGCCGACATGGACACTTCGAAAGGATCGAAGCTGGTCTTAGGCTTGTCCCTCTGAAGACCCACGAACATAGGTTCTCTCTGTAATTCAGATGCATCCGAGTCAGAGCAAAAATTCCTGTCTTCAACGACATGGGTGACCTTTGACCAGAATCCGGTGATGGGTGTCGAAGGTATCCCGTTGTCGATAATGTCCCCCTCATGTTTGACGTGAGCTTCCCAACACCGAAAAACCCTATCTATTCTAGTCACCTCTTCGTCTTGGAAAGTCATCCAAGTTTCTCTTTTTTTTTCGTAGACTTCTAAAAACCTCTTCACACCCTCCAAACCGTTTTTGTAATCGTCGAGGAACGCCGGTTGGACCGGCAGAGGATCAAATGGTTGTTGTGGACCAACGTAACCACCGTTGTCTCTTTGTTTGAACCAGTAAAGAGGACCATCATCGGGCAACCACTTAGCGTCTGTGCAATACTCTCTGTAGGACATGGCGGGATTATCACCTATCATGTAGAATTTTAGCAAATGAGGCTTCGAAATCCCTGTCATGCGCTTTGAAACATGCGGGTAAATAAGACCTCTCCAGCCTGCTATCCTATCAAGAAAAATACATCGCGGAGGAGTCTTATGAGACCGCTCTAGCAAATGGAACAACTCATCCATTGTGTAGGCATCGTTGTCTTTGAGTTTCTTGGAGAAAACATTAAAAGTGGCATCGACGTTTGTGTGTGTGTGTCCAACTATCATAAAACCAATTTCGATTTCTTTGAAAATCTCGAATTTCACGAGAAGTGCTGCCAATGCGCAGATGAATCTATTCTTGTTTTCTTTAAAGCAGTTGTCAACTTGAATACGAAGAAACGGCGACAGAGGTTTCCTACTGGATTGGATCTCCGTAAGAGTCCGCATTAAACACGTCGCCGTACAGCTGGGGCCGTGTGTGTAGTAAGGAAAATACGTGTAAACATATATAGACGGATCCCGGGCATGGACCAGAACGGCCGTGAGACCAGTCTTCATCATCCTCTCGTGATGCAAGTCCTTCGAGTAATTAGCCTGTCCTATATGCGGTATGATAGTTTTCTTCTGATCCATGCCGTCGATAATGATGCACAGACACTCGGACTGCCGCAAGATGGAATCCATTTTGCAGCGGCTATAGTCTAGCCTGTGGTTGACTTGCAGCTTTTGATGTTTCCGCATCCTATCTTTGGATTTCTTACGGTCCCTCGCGTACTTCGAATTAGGGATGCACTGCTTGTAGAATATACATTTTTGCGCATTTCGTGAATGTGTTGGACATAGAGAGACTCACGTGCCAGAAATGCTTACTCCACATAGCGTAGAAAGTCGACTCGGACACAACTTCAGAGTGACACATCAGAAGATCAGAGTGCAACGATTCGTAAATTGCTCGTTTTGTGAATGCCGCATGAATCCTACGGCGAGGACGACACACTCCGTCTTTCCAGACCATGTCATTCGGCATACTATCGGCGTGGTCGTCGATGAATCGTTTCAACAGTGCAAGCCTGAGTGCCCATTCTCCTCAATGGCGAGGACGACACACTTTCTCGGATGGTTTAGACAAACCCGAGTGCCCATTCTCCTTAACGATAACACCGTTATCGTACATCCTTTTGTAGACATAGAAGGTGTCACGAGAAATGTCGAGAATGTTACAGTATGCCTGCACACACATCTTCCGTTCGCAAGCTACAGGACTGACCCGCTCAGCACCACCTTCCAGAACCGTGAAGTCATGTATGGTTTGCAACCACCACTTCGTCCTGTCCGTGAAACTTTTCGAGTAGAATGCCTCCCGCACCGGCCTGACATCTTCGGCTGTCAGTTCAGTGCAACACATTCGCCTACAACAGAGCATCCCTCGCACTACCTGAAGTGACTGCATCCTGAGTTTGGCCATAGCTCGCCGATGCTGTGTTTTTTTGGCCGGTTCTCTGTTTGCCATAGAATAGGGTCTTCTTTCACTGGGCATAGGCGCCGGCAAAATGTACCATATGTGGCGGTCTTCTTCGGAGAGACAACGCGAGCTCTGAATATCTCGTTAATAGCAGTACTTAGTGATTTCATCTGTGGACTGTCCTCGACTCTCCTGACACTGCGGAGGGGTAGACGAGGAAACCCTATCATCCCCATCGACAACTCCCAAGGATGAAGCAGCAGTAGTGTAGTTGTTCACACTATACACGTATTCCGTCCCACTATAACTACAGTCACCGAGATTCCCCTCGGGTATGGAGCTCAACATCCCAATGTCGGTCATTTCAGAACATGCTGAAGAGACTCGGGATGTATAATCGACACTAAGAAACAGGCCCCTCCTTCCAGTGTTGATGTGGTCTTCGAGCACATCACAACAGATGTACGAATGCGTGGTGGAGGTGGACAACTGTGTTCTCTTCCGTCGATGCTGACTGTTTGAGTCACGTGACTGTTTTCCAGAAGAAGCACATTGCACGAGTCGAGACGAAGTACTATCGACATTGCTTGGAACTCCACCGCCCATAATCAATCCCTTCCCAGCCAATTACCGCCGAAAACATAACGGAAGGCAAGCTAGCGTAGGAGGGAAGTCTTGATTGACCATCGTCGTATCACACCCGTGAAGCATGTGTTGAGAAGCATTCGACTTTTTCCTGCGAGCAGAACAACAAACGTTGACCTAAATCCTAGCCGAGACAGTTGTTGGACTTTGGCAATGAAAAAGCGACAGAGATGCGTCTGCTCATTGTGGAGCACGATACAGCGCAACGCAACGAAACAATAGGACAATGCACCGGCTCCAAAGAGCGTGGAAAAATACATGACATTGACGTGTATAGCCAGCCTTGAACTGGACGACAAGCCTTGCCCGACACTGATTATACATGTTTCGTGTAGAAATGGTGGGTGCGCAAGTATGGAACAAATTTTAGAGTCGGATGAATCCGACACAACGATGCAGCTAAATATTCGCAAGTTTGCATCGTCGTAGGTCCTTATGCCGGATGCATCCGAGACACCTATGTCCCGTGAGATGTAGACAAATGCAGGCAAACCACCATTACGTCATGTATGCAATGCCAAACACCGATCAGCACGTATATAAACGACGGAAGTGATCACGAGCCTTCCTCGCCGCGAGAAATTGACAACCTTCTCGAAGTGCCAAACAGTCGGCGGTCAATGCTGCTGAGTGGCAAAAACACTCTTAGGGAACCTCGCGGTCGTATTCGGAATTTGTTGGCATAGCACCAGATGCTCACCAAACAGTTCTGAATGCCGATTTAATGGACAAATCATATGATGCCTTACGAGCAAGGAGTGGTTGATTGCTGGTCCCCCTTCCCAGTCTGGATCTTTGGGAGTAGAGTTTCGCACTCCACCATGAGATCCATATCGGAGAGGGGAACCAGCTAACCTGCCGCTGTTTACTGTAGTCATCATGAGGAAGTCCATGACGCGAGAACCCCAAAAGGAACAGTCGTGCAGGATATTGCAGTCGCATGAGGAACTTATTGGCGTAGCACCAGATGCTCACCGATCAGTTCTGAATGTCAGTTGTATCGACACATCATATGATGCCTTACAAGCAAGCAGTGGTCGATTGCTGGGCCCCCTCCGCGGTGTGGATCTTTGAGAGCAGATTTGACACAATCCACCGTTAGACCCGCACCGGAGAGGCGGACCAGCCATCATGCCGCTGTTCGCTGTAGTCATCATGTGGGAGTCGACAATGCACTGACCCGACGAGGTTCTAATTGGGAGCTACTTTTGTGTTCTGTGCAGGTGCTGATCATCGGCGCGTATGCAGCGTGTTGAGGGAAAGAGGAGATTCTTCTAGCACGGGATGAGGGAAACAAACGACTTATTCGGGGACGACAAGGAACAAGTTCAACCGGCCGGCAACTTCGGATGGATCCTAGACAGAAGATGTCATGCAGGGCATGGTAGACTGCAGCGACGGCCAGCGTCTCGCACGTCAGTTTCTGCAAGGCAGCGGCTGTCGCACAGAGGGCCACGGACATGGCATCACATTTCATGGCATCCAATCCGAAAACCATCGCGGGCAATTGCAAAACATGACACTTTGCGAGGTTCTTATATCGGATGCATCCGAGACACGTATGTGCCGTGGAATTCAGACAACTGCAGCGCAGACCAACATCTATCATGTATACAATGCAAAACAACGATCAGCACGTACACAAACGACGGGGTTGATCACGAGCCTTCGGCGTCGCGAGAAATTTCACAATCTTCTCGAAGTGCCAAACAGTCGGCGGTCAGTGCTGTTGAGTGGCAAAAACACTCTTAGGGAATCTCGCGGTTGTGTTCGGAATTGTTGGCGTAGCACCAGACTCTCACCAAACTGTTTGGCACTCCATGCCATCGTGCCGCTGTTCACTGTAGTCATCATGTGGGAGTCGACAATGCAATGACCCGACGATGTTCCAATCGGGACGTGCTTTGTGTTCTGTGCAGGTGTTGATCATCAGCGCGTATGCTGCGTATTGACGGAAATAAGAGTTTCTTTTAGCGCGGGTCGAGGGAAACAGACGACTTATTCGGGGTGGAGAAGGAAAAAGCTCGTGTGGCTGGCAACTTCGGATAGATCCGAGACACAAAATGTCATGCAGGACATGCATGATTGCAGCCTCGGTCGGCGTCACTCACGTCGCTTTCTGCAAGGCAGCGGCTGTTGCACGGAGGGCTACGGACATGGGCACCACATTTCATGGCGTCCTATCCGGAAACCATCACGGACAATGGCGAAACATGACAGTGCCGGATGATGTAGAGGGCAGAGGACTGTTTGGAAACCTCGCATGCCTCCAAGGTGTGCAAGCAAAAAACTCGACGGTGTCCAGCTCACGAGTCGCACAGACCGAATCTCACGGGTTGTTTTTTTGTCAAGGATCGTCCAGGGCGAACCCTTCATACATCGCGTTTAACGTTGGGTGCGCACGCACGTGTCTGATTGTTGAGTCGGATGAATCCGAAACACTTATAGAACGTCACATTCCCAAGTCTGTAGTGCGAGGTCACATGCCACAACGCCGCTGTCAACTTTAGTCGTCACGAGGGAGTCTCCTTTTCCCTTAAACACAAGGTCTGACAACCCGTCCGGACCTTGTGACATATAAGGTTTCTCGCGGACGAGGTCGTGAACCGAAGCCATACATGGCATTCATAGATGATCCATATACGTGGCTCTGCGGTTCGTAGACCGTAGCAGTCTCCGAAAATACGGACATGCATTTCATCTTAACAAATCCTCCTCGTATTTCGGAGACTGCTACAGTCTCGTATTTCGGACACTTTATCTTCCACCTGATCCCACAACGATAAAAAAACTCAAACCTGACCTGCTCTCACCAAGTCTGACCGCCCATCTACATCTGACATGACCGCCTTGGACTTGGATCCCTGAAGCACCATCTTGTTTCGGGAGACAAGCACAATTGCATCCACAAGTTTCCTACTTTTGTTTGAAGAAGCCACACATAGCACTCTGGCGAAAGGACATCCGTCATCAGTCAACCGCACACAACAATATGATAGAGCTTGTGGAGAAGTCCCTGGGCAACATGGTGGGTACTGTTCCAAGAACGAACAATGACGAGCGCAGTCCACCAACTCTTGCTTCTGCGAATGTCCCCAAGTTCGGGGCGAAGATGTGATGTACTCGCAGGCCATGCGACTGCTCCACCTGCTGCGGTAGCGGATCGGTTTACGCTTATCGCCCAGGATCTTTCGACGGAGGACACCATCAGGCAGTGTAATGAGTCTCCCGAACTCCAACAGGTTGGTAAACTTGTAATGGCTTGCCCAAGGGCAAGCACGCTCCATCGCCTTCCAATCATTATCGTTCCATTCGTCGAGATGCCGGTTCATGTACGGGACAACGGTCATCCATGGGTCATCTTCGAAGTCCACTTCGGTTGCTTCGTCGATCCACATTTGACTGTCATGATGCCGCACCGATCTCGCACAAGGTGAAAACAGTTTTGCTAAGCGTATGTGCTTCTTGGCAGTCATGCTGATGCTTGTCGACGGACCCGACGACAGTACACTCCCTACACATCACGCACACATGGACACACATACGGACGTGGAGACTGTCGTAAACAAGGTTGGTAAACGATAACTCCGCTGATGAGGCCAACACCCAGTTGTCACGCCCAGCACTTTTCATCGGCAAGGCCCTCATAGAAGGTCGCCAATAGCAAATTGCGAAGTAAAAAGAGACGTTCCCAGATATCACTCCACGCGAATGGTCTTTCCATATTGCATTCTAAAGCACAAAGAGGCTTTCAAAAATCACGAAGTCCACGGAGGTTTTTCAAGAAGTCATGCAGGGACACGTTCCAAAGCAGATGCGAGATTTCCAAAAATCATTAAAACCCACGCTGTAAAGTACATGGAGCTGAGAGGAATAGTCGGACGACCCACGCCGTCGTGTACACAACATGCATTTCTGGATATCTTCGGGAAAAACGAAACAGCACACCGACGTCGTATAGTCTACATGACACCGCCTCATCCACAGAAGACGCTTTCGTACAGTCGACATGACACGTCGTTTTCACCAGAGCGACGAAAGCACAAACCCTACGTACCACGGTCATTTCGAACACCAGCTGAACCAAAGTGCAACACAAGTCGGAAACTCCTACATCGTACTAGAAACGAACCCTACGTAAAGTACGAACATTCGGACACGAGTCCAACCGAAGTCCTACACATGAGTTGATTCAAGCCGAAGACGTACAACTGATTCAAGCCGAAGTTGCTTAGTAGACAAAAGCTCATCCAAACCCGACACGGTGTTCACCTGCCAACAGAAGTCCCAGACAGAAGGTCATCCAAGCCTGATACGCGTCCACAATGCGGCAGGGCCAGAAACGTTGCAAAAGGCATGACAGGAGGGATGAAGCACCGAAGGGAAATTCCTTTATCCACATCTATTCGCAGCGTAGATCTCGCAATGTTCAATTTCATGTCAAGAATCCCGGTGCGGATGCCTCGGATTCATAACTAGCGAAGATGTAAAATCAGAAGGCCATGCCCTTTCCCATTATCATCCCCACCCTTTGACATGCCGAAGTCGCACAGTAGACGAAAGATCACCCATGCCTGACACGACGTCGCAAGGAAGGGGCAAGCGGAAGGTGTTTATTTCTTCCGCATTGGGTAATGCAACACTCACACAGAACTTATCAGTTCCGCCTCGCTCCGAAACGTGTGATGTAGTTCGGATCAATCCGAGCCACACACCTCAGCGCAATGGAAGTCCCGAGGTGACCATCCCGCCCAGTGACGGAAGGTGTCATGGGGAAAGGGAAACGACGGCACACTGCACGCATCTGAATTACAACACACCATGATTGAGGGTCAACACTCATGTGATTTGTTATTGTTTTTACCTTCCGAATGGCGAAATTTAAACATCTCGCAGGACCTGTTGGTACCGCCTGACTCAAACCGTTCGCTGTGGTCCGGATTAATCCGAACCACATCACTCGACCGCAATAGAGTCTGATTTACCTGCCACGTTGAGCAGGTGTGTCTCATGAACGGGGTAGGCACTCTTTGCTTTTGTCTGAGTTATTTTCTTCCACATGGGGTAATGCAGACATCGCAAAGGACGTGTTGGTTCCCCCTGACTCCTAACTGTGCGATGTGAATCGGATGAATCCAAACCACATCCCTCGGTGCCAGGGGAGTCTCATCCATCTACCACATCCCTCCCGGTGAAATGAAGTCTCACGTGGCGGCGACGACGACTTGTCATGTATCCGATGAACATGCGGCGAAGTGGTAGCACTGTTCACTGTCATGCGTGTTTTGGTCCTCGTGGAAAGTGCAGGCAGGTATAGTCGCTCAACATCCCAATTACCGTCGCTCTTTCCAAGCAGGTGGTTCGGATTAATCCGAACCACACATCTCCGCAAATCATGACTCCGTGGCTTTTGTCAGTGTTCATTTTTTCCCGCGTTGGTTAATCCAACACTCACACAGGACTTATCAGTTCCGCCTCACTCCAAAACGTGTGATGCAGTTCGGATCAATCCGAACCACATCCCTCAGCACATTGGAAGTCCCGAGGTGACCATCCCGCCCAGTGACGGAAGGTCTCATGGGGAAAGGAAAATGACGGCACACTGGACGCATCCGAAATACAACATACCATGACTGAGGGTCAACACTTATGGCATTTGTTATTGTTTTTCCCTTCCAAATGGCGAAATGTAAACATCTCGCAAGACGTGTTGGTACCACTTGAATCAAACCGTTTGTTGTGGTTCGGATTAATCCGAACCGCATCCCTCCAAGGCAATGGAGTCTGATTTATCTGCCATGTTGCGCAGGTGTGTCTCATGAACTAGGGTAGGCACTCTTGGCTTTTGTCTGAGTTGTTTTCCTCCACATGGGGCAAAGCAGACAACGCAAAGGACGTGTTGCGTGCTCGTGACTCCTTACCGGGCGATGTGAATCGGATGTATCCGAACCACATCCCTCGGTGCCCGGGGAGTCTCATCCATCTGCCACATCCCTCCCGGTGAAGCGAAGTCTCACGGGGCGGCGGCGCAGACTGGGCATGTATCCGACCAACATGCGGCGAAGTGGAGGCACTGTTGACTGTCATGCGTTTTTTCGTCGTCGTGGAAAGTGCATGGAGGTATGGTCGCACAACATCCCAGTTACCGTCGCGCTTTCCAAACACGTGGTTCGGATTAATCTGAACCACGACTCAGAAGGATCGGAACCGTTTGACTCCCATCGACCTGGAGTCTCGCATGGATGGAATATCGACGGAACAGGCCATCGCCTTCCAAGTTGACATCTTACGGAATAGTGAGTCGGATGCATCCGAAACAAAATTCATAACATGAGATTGCCAATTGGGAAATGTGCGCACGAAACAGATGCTGTGAAAGGACTTGGAGGGATGTGGTTCCCGTTGAGACTTCCCAGGGGCCGAGGGATGTGGTTCGGATTCATCCGGACTACATCACACGTTCCGAAGTGAGGTGGAACAAACACGTTCCCGTTGAGACTTCCCAGGCGCCGTGGGATGTAGTTCGGATTCATCCGAACTACATCACACGTTGCGGAGTGAGGCGGAACAAACACGTCCAGCGTAAGATTGCGTTACCCCTTGTGGAAGACAAAGAACACCAACAAAAGCCATGAGTGGCGTTCATAACACTTGTTCCGGTCGAAGTTCGGATACATCCGAGCTCGGGATGAAGGCAATAGTAGATGTCATTCGCAATGTCATTGGTTGGAAGACGATGGCCCCTTACGTCCAACCCATCGTTTTCACGCGACGTCCCCCCATGGGGAGTTCTAAGGCGACCCCCTGTCCATGACAACCTGCCACTCTCACGCTCCCGCTGAATGCCCGTGCACGCCCCCCTAAGTCACTCTGGAAAACGGGGCCAGGATGAATTGGAATCGAAATGTAGTCGGCGGGGATCGAGAGCTGATCATTCTACGAAGTCATTGGTGCGTTTCTCCAGCACAGATTTCGCCACTGTTTTCGTCGCGCAGATTGTCCACGTCAGAGTTCGGCCAATACGAATCATGGCGTGGGGACGGGGTGCCGCACGGGTGGCGGTGCTGTGACGTTTTCGTGGGCGCGCGATGGAACTTGTCAACTCTCGTTCCATCTCCGAAATGTTGCCAATGCGCGTCCGGTGTGCCGCGCCCGGTGACGTGAGGGTTCCTCGTTGCTAGTTGCGTGTGCGACAACGGGCGATGAGTCTTGGATATGTCTTGTGGGCCTTCGCATATGGGTGGTTCGCGCAATCGTTCCGACCAATGGAAGATGAGGAACGTGCAGGTCAGCCGGAACAAGATCCGGGGGTCGTCCACAACCACGATAGATATGTTGGATCACCAAGTCGATTGGGAACGAGCTCGATCTTGGCCCTTGGCGATGGGATGTTGCAGGAATGGCAGTGATCTGGGATGTTGTGGTTTTGCCATGGAACTTGTCAGTTCCATTTTCGTCTCCTATGTGCGCAACGGGTCTTCGCTAGACGTTGCCGATGGGTGGCTTTGTCACTGCTGGCTGTGCGTGCGACACGGGCGATTCGTGTTCGAGGTGCACATTTGCTTTCGCAGAGGAGACGATTAACGCCTGACAAATGTTGAGTGCAGACGCGTTTGTCGTGAGGCTCCGAGCGCAGCGCTCCGCTGTCAGGGACACGGGATAATGTGATCACCGCTGCGATAATACACCATCCGATAGGCGTCAACACCGGAGATGGGTGGACGAGATCTGAAAGTCGATCGACACGCGTTTTTCAGGACATCAAGAGCGATGGCGATATCACCACAATTATGGGAGAACATCCGGAAGGAAAACGGAACATCAAATGGATCGACACGCGATTTTGAGGGCGTCAGGAAGCAACGGCGATGAGACTTCGTCCACACGTCAGATGCCGTCGTTGGAGGCGTCCGACGATCTTGACTGCGAAAGCCGCAAGCCATTGCCATTTGCTGACGTCATGCACAAGATGATGATGTCAGCGTGTGTCATTGAATGGGGACTTTCGTGACTTTCGTGGTTGTGATCTGTGGACGTCGTGGACTCAAGATCGTGCGCATATCGACTCGTGTGTGATTGACGGAGCAGGTGGTGCTGTAGAGCAAGACTTGCACGGCCGACTGCATTGCGATATCCTGAGTAGACTGGGAAAGAGGACCCTCAACCCAGGGTCGAAGAAAGTGGATCGTCAAGCGATCTTGAGGACGTCAGGAAGCAACGGCGATGCAACTTTGTCCACGGGTCAGATGCCGTCGTCGGAGGCGTCCGACGATCTTGACTGCGAAAGCCGCAAGCCATTGCCATTTGCTGACGTCCTGCGCAAGATGATGACGTCAGCGTGTGTCACTGAATGGGGACTTTCGTCGTTGTGATTGGTGGACGTCGTGGGCTCAAGATCGTGCGCATATCGACTCGTGCGTCGTCGACGGAGCAGGTGGTGAGGAAGAACAAGACTTGCACGGTCGAAGAAAAAGTTGAAGGGAAATGAGAAGAGGTGGGGGTTTGAAAGAGTGAAGGGGCCGAGCAGGCGGCGTGGGCTTCTTACTGACCTGCGAGTCGATAAACACCTCCGACCGACGTACGAAGAGCACAACGCGAACGCGTCCACGCGCAAGGTCGACAATCACGTGTCGTTTACGTTAGCGCCCCCTGCTATCGACGATTGTTGGAAGACCGAAGGCCTGAATGCGCATGGGGCCTGCAATATGAAGGTGGCGACTTCGAGCGATGGCGGAAGCGTCGCAGCGGCAGCACACGGAAGAAATGACACCAGCGAATGGGTGTGACAGCCACCCCGGTCCGTTTGGTGCTCGCCAGGGGAACGGTGAGTGCAGGGAGTGGGGCTTGAGGGCCCCTACAGCAGGCCGCCGTAGGGTCAGTAACGGCGGACAGTCGCGTCGGGGGCTGTGACATCAGGCGGTCCCTTTTTTTCGGACCGTCCACACGAAATCGCCCGTTCCGTAACCGTTGCAGGAGGGCGGGCCGTGATTTCGAGAGGACTGGTCATTTTTTACCGTGATATCGACGGTTCCAATGCATCATCTGGCGGGAATTTTCCCGCCCACTTTTGTTTCACGGGGCCCACGCGGATGTATCCGCCACTCGAATGATGGTAGGGCCATTCCGCGAATTTGCATCAGAACGCTTTAGCCGCAGGCAATTGTAGGTGTCGCCAACCCATAAGGCGGACAATGCCCCTCTCGCGCCCGCAGAATCCGCCCTTGCCAGCGCCATATCCATCTCGTCGCCATCTCCCCTGCCGTCTCCCCGGCGTCTCCCTCGCTTCGCTCTCTCTCCCTCGTCGACATATCCCTCGCGTCGCCATCTCCTTCGTGTCGCAATCTCCCACGTCTCCATTCGCGGTGTCGCCGTCTCCCGCGTCGGCAGCTCCCGCTTCGCAATCTCCAGCGTCGCCGTTTCGCACGTCGCGACACGCATCGTCATATCGCGGGTCGGGATCCTCACCCACGTCGCCGGGGCCGTTGTCTTCCAACAGCAGTTGTAATCCTAGGAAGGAAAAGGTGCGTTCTCTCTCTCTTTCTATCTCTCTTACTCATCTCTCTCTCTCTCTCTCTCTCTCTCTCTCTCTCTCTCTCTCTCTCTCTCTCTCTCTCTCTCTCTCTCTCT
>BFEA01000291.1:1885376-1907410 GCA_003427395.1 Chara braunii
TCTCTCTCTCTCTCTCTCTCTCTCTCTCTCTCTCTCTCTCTCTCTCTCTCACTCTCGCCATCTCCACCAACCTCAGTCGCTGCGAATGAAGCGGCAACTCTCTCCGTGAGTCGGATGTGTGATCGGGGCGAGGTTCGGGGGCATGTGATCGGGACGTGTGATTGGGCCGTGTGATGAAGGCCGAGATCGCCTCTCTCTCGGTCTCTCTCTCTCTCGCTATCTATTTATCTCTCTTTCTCTCTCTCTCTCAACTCAAAAAGTTTGCGAACGAAACAGACAAGCGTGAGAAACGAACGAGATAGACCCACTAAAATAAAATCTATCTTTCTCTCTCTCTCTCTCATCTCAGAAAGTTTATGAACGAAACAGACAAGCCCGAGAAACGAACGAGATAGATCAACTAACGACGAAGACGAAGATGGAAGAAGCACACGACCGCAAAAGGTATGCGAAGAAGAAAAAGCATTTGCATACGTTTTGTCGCCGTGTTCTACTACCATCATCGTCTCCATCGTCAGTTTTCATCTCAGTGGCTTTATTTCGTTAGTCTTTTGCGTTGGCCTGTTTCTTTCGCGAACTAACCTCGGGCTGCGTTCGCGGGTCCCGTTTCGGTGGTGACCTCTCGCCTCGATCGGATGGCACACTCACGCGTGTTCAGAACGTGACACGCGGACGTGTGAGTGTGCCATCTGATTTGGGCGAGTGGTCACCAACGAAACGGTCTCGGCGCGAATACCCTGACAGGGGTATCCGCCCTTGTTTTTGCAAGTGACCAGAACTACGAGTAGAGGTCTAACGTGTACTGCACGAGACGCGCCTAGGTCTGTTTGGTTACATAGGTAAGTTGTGTGATTAGAGTAGAGCGGGTGTGGACGCGCGGGATTAAGGCGCGCGTGTGATTTTTCTACTTTGGATTATGCAACCGGCATAGTTGGCCGGCCTGACTTTGGTTACTAGGAGTAAAAGGTGCCCTTGGTAGGGATAGGTGACCGTTGGTAGTCTAACGTGTGAAGTAGGGTGTGAGGTAGCCACGGCGCAGAGAGGGCAAGCCGGCATGGGAGCCTAGCGGTAGCATGCCTAATGGGAGGTAGGGATGAGGGCTGGGGCTGTGTCCCAGGCCTGGGGGCCGCGCCACACCTGTTCATATGGAATACCGCGCAGGCCAATATCAGGCTTGGGCATAGCCCTATAGGTTATGATGTTGAACTGCTACAGGGATCGAAGCCAGCAGGCAGCAAAGCAGAGCAGCGGAGCAGCGTGAAGAAGGTTGAGGGGTTGAGGGTCCCGAGGGACTATCCCCTTTGGTTTTGCTAAGGGGAGTCCAGCCACGGGCCCATGAGGGTAGGGACAGGTACTAACGGTCCCCCTCCCCCGTCCGTTTTTCTTTATTATTTTTTTTCGGAGTTAAACTTTTATATTATTTTTATTTTATGGGGACTGCCGTTATTTTTTTGAATTGCCTGGTTGTTGGTTAATGAGGGGGATCGAAGGTCACTGCTGCTGGGACGTTGACGGGCCGAGGGCCACCCCGAACCCAAGGTTGAGCCCAGGCCAGTGGACCGACGGTCAAGTCCGCCAATGCGGAAGTCGGAAGAGCCCGGTTGCAGGCCTCGAGTCCCACCAACAAAGCGCCGTAAGGATCTGGGCGCGCTGAGGCCTGAGTAAGAGGGCCGCTCAACGAGCGACAAGAGTATAAATCCGGAGGCAGCAAGTCGTCTTCCATCCAGACCGGCGTGAGCCATGCGGGAACGCTGCTACAGCGGACTAGCGTGGTAGAGGGAGCATCCCCGTTTGAGCCGGCATACGCAGCAAGTGGGCAGAGACAACGGGCCGTGTCCAACTGTGGGATATGCTCCCACTCTGTCGCTGAGACTGGCCGGCAGAGGGGAAGAGAACCTGGACCGGCCCTGGCGCAGGGTGCAGACAGGGAAAGAGCGGCCTATGGCAGAGGCGGCAGAGGACGAAAACGAATGAACCCGGACGAAAATCGTACCGGGTGCATTCGAAGGTGGGTGAATGAGGAGGCGGGTGAGAGTGAGTGCATGAAAGTAGGGGGACGAGAGAGCGTGAGCACGAAGAAAAACGAGCGCGCTCGGGAGAAGAGAAGAAGGCGGTGGCGGACTGAAGGAGAGAGACTGAATCTGGACGTGGGTCTGCGCCACGTGCATTCGAAAAGGAGATTGGAGATGGCGACTGGAAGGAAAGTGTGAGAAGAAAGAAAGTCGATCGGCCATTTCTCAGCCGATTTTGATGAGAGAAGAATCTAAGTAGGGGCTTTGGGGGTAGGCGACCTCGAATTCGCAGTTAGATTAGGTGGAAAATCAGTAGAAGAGGGAGTAATAGGAAAAAAAAAAAAAAAAAAGGGTGCGCGAACAAGTCGAGAGAAGAAAAAAGGAGGATGACGGACGGATTTTGTAGTAGGACCACGAATTTGGCGCTATAGGAGTCTGGGGTTGCGCGACTACTTTGGGGGGAATTAGAGTATGACGATGCATCCTTCCCTGTTCTAGCGGAAGATCCGTTCTTATATATAGTGATAGGTGGCCCGTAGTCGCGCCTGTTCGCCAGTCTCTGAGCGCACTTATGGCCATCACCGTCCCATTGGTGATACGCTGGCCGATGGGCATGTTCATCTTCAAAGTCATACTTGCCTTGCTCGCCTCTACCCCAACGCGGCCCCTCATCTTGGTCACGGACTCGCCGTGCGCTGTTCCCCATTGAGACCATCGACTCGTGGCCTTCGCATGATCACGATCGTCGCCCTGTTGGTGGTCATCGACACTTCTGAGGGTTACAACCGTCTTCACGAGTCACACACATTCTTTCTCACGTTATTGAGAACACAAGTAGAATGAACTTGGCCTGGGCTTCCGGCCGGATGCGTTGAGGTAGTAAAGCAAGGGTAAGAGAAGGAGGAGCAGGGAGAGGCGGAGGAGGTTCTGATACTTACCTGGTCGGGACGAACTCCTGGCCACGAGGAGGACTGGAGCTAGGTACGGATTCTCGCTGAGTATGCAGCAAACGAGACAGAAATAATAATAATAATAATAAATGAAGCCACTACATCTCCCCGGATGGTAGTGGGAGATGTACTCTTGTTTCGTATATCTGGTAGTGGAATATGGTAAGACCATCGTGATAAGCTTCGTCTTGGCGCCCCTTGTATCCGCCTTCATTATAGCGCTTGCCTACATCTCCTGACTGTACCAAACAGTAAAGACGGTCAGGTGGACTCGGACTCATTAGGGGGAGGAGAGACGAATGAAAGAGGGAGTCAGCTGAACCTAGGCACGGGGGCCCAGCCACGTGCATGGAGGTCATAATAATAGAAGTATTGCAATCATGTACCTTTCCATGTTCTAGTGGAAGGTACATTTTCAGTTTGCATAGTTGAAGCATAATGAAATAGGTACAACAATAATTGTCAGTATGTGCTGCTCCTAGAGTGACCACGGGTCTGCAGCTTGTCTGGCTGCTGCGGGGGCACGTTGTTATTCTCAGTTGGTGGCACGTTGTTATTCTCAGTTGGTGGGATGATTGGCCTGCTCCATTGACTACCAGCATCTTTCCTCATAGTAACGCAGTATGAAGGTGACTCTCAACCTCAGAGAGGCTGGACACAGCAAGCATTGGCAGAATGGGAACTCTTCTTGAGTCTGTGGGTGGTACCGCTTGCCCGATTGCAGGTGGTGGAATAATTTAGCTGGTTACTTCCGTTAAACGAACAGGACCTCGGGCTACTATGGTTTATACTCCGCTGCTGCAGATACCATAGTCTGGGCGTACCGTTGGTTAAACAGCAAAAGGTTGTGCTGCTGCGCCCAGAGCGGTCCCTTGGGCGGTGTGATCATGCGGTAACCATGTACAAGCAGTATATTGGCCGGTAGGAGGAGAACCGGAGAAGGTGATTGGTAGGGAAACGCCTGAGCAAGGGAGCGGCAACAGATTGAAGTTCAGGGAGGAAAAGGGGGGGCAACTAGAAAAGGGAAAGAGTGGAAGGAGAGCGACCGGGTCAACGGGAGTCATACCTCTTGTTGACAAGGTGGGCAGCTGTCTCACCTCCCAGGCTGCCTTTTCGTCAGCAAAAGGGGTTGCTGCTGGTTTAGAGGTCGAGTTACAGTTACGAACTGGTGAGGCCATCGCGGAGAGTGAGCTGCTGCGGCTTCTTCCCCAGCGGCAGGCTGCTCAACCGCTGCTGTTCCTACTCCACTGTGGCAGCCTTGAGACTGGGCATTGTTGGGTTAACTATGTCTGCTGCGCTCCGACGAACCCTGATTGCTGGGTCTGTCATGGGTATTGTGCTCTTGGCTGTTTTCATGACTTTTGCCACAGCACATAGACTGTGTGTTGTTTAGCCCTTGTGAAGCCTCTGCAGCACCGCTTGGCTGTGTAGGGTATTGGCTGTGCGCTTTTTCGGTACCTCCTTGAGGCGCTGGTCCTCGCCACAAACAGATTGCTGTGTAGGATACCACTCCGGCTGTGCGTCTTGCTGTGTATCAGTTAAGTACTTACCGTGCGCCTAAGGTGCTGGCTGCTGCTGGGTCAAGCTGCCACCACACACAGGCTGGGCACTGTCAGTTCCCATACCGAAAAATTGCTGAGTACGGCCCTGTTCCGACCTGGTTATCTGGGCCGGTGTCCAGCTGGGATAGTGATGATAAGACCCGACGGTGTCATCTATTGAGGCAGTGGTCGACTTGATGAGACTACTGCAGTCACCAGACTTTGTTAATTGTCACAAATAGCTATTATTGTCTGGGTATTGCCACATTAGTTAGGTATGAGAGGTCGCTGCTGCAGTTTACACTGAGGCCGCAGGGGGCTACGCAGTAGGGTGTTGTTGTCATTACTGAATACAGGTACGATGCATATTACTGTTGCTATCTGCTGTGCATTTGGAGCACCGCCGGAACTAAGTTCCCCTTCCGCAACGTTGTGCCCTTGACATGAGGCACTGCGATTGCTGTATTTTAGTGTGTGCATATGTGATATAGTTGCTTACTTTTGTTCCTTGCTGCTACGCACGTACGTCCACCGGGCACCCCGCATTTAGCAAAAATTTTGTAGTAACATGCCCTCATTTCTAATAAAGCCCGGGGGTGTGCCTTATTCAAGCATTGGGTTTCTGGGTTGCATGGCTGCTTATCGGCCAGGGTGGAAGTACCACCACTAGGGAGGACCGATCAGAATTTGTGAGGGGGTCATTGCTGCTACTTGGAAGTTGACCTTCTTCGTTGCGAAGTGATAAAGTAGTCGAGGGTGACCATGCTGTGGTATGAGGGAGTGATCAAGCTGTAAAGGAGGTTGTTGCTTACTTAGGAGGTCCTTCAGGGGAGACTACGGTGACGGTGTGACTTCAGTTTGGTCAAGCTGTCACGGTGGCTGCCATTGCGGGGCCCTCAGGCGATCGAAGACAACAAGGCCCTCTCATGCGAGTCTGAGTGCACCCCTCTTGGATCTGAGAGTCTCAGTCCTTCTCTTCCTGCCCTCCTAACTCTAAGTCTGGTCTATTGGTTACGGGAGGAAGGCGACAGGCGGGATTGCAACCCGTAGGACCGCATCAAGACTCTGTGGGGAGTCATCCCACCGATTGTGGGAGCTCTGCCGGAACCTAGGCGAGGTTCTGAAGGCAGGGAACCATCTGGTAACTTCTTTATGTCTGTATACTCCCACTACACCCATGTTGTTTATCCCCTATAGCTTGTTTGATGTATGCCTGCTTGTCCCTAGGATTCCTGCTTTCTATTTCAGGACATAACCAGACAAAGTAAAGGAATGCATGTACAATGTCAGTTTTACTTCTTTGTTTTACCTGAGTGAACGCAGATTGTGGGATTGCATCTGGGGGAAGGGTGGGAGAAAGACAGTATTGCATGAAGTTTGACTGGGTCAACCAAAGGCTGGGCCAGGTCCATAAGTTTGGGAAGGCCCAGTGCTGTGTCTTATTTTGTGTTGCCTGGAGAACCAGACAAATCCATAAGTTTGGGTGGTCTGGTTGCTCTGACTTGTGAGGGCTGAATGTGATTGCTTCTTCAGGCGCAGTCAAATCCATAAGTTTGGGTAGTCTGGCGACCTTGTTTGTTTGGGGGTTTTGACAGTTTCTTTGGTTTCTGAACGAGGAGGTGAGCATGTCCCATAAGTTTGGGTGACTCTACCTCTTCCTGCTTTGGTCTAAGAGAAATAAACCAGGCTGAGGACCAAGATATGTTCCATAAGTTTGGGTGGTTTTGGTCCAACGCCTCGCACATGCTGGAACCGGAAGGCTATAACTTTGATATACTTTACTATTATACTATCTATGAACAGGCTAGTCAGGCAGGGTTCCATAAGTTTGGGTGGCCTGACTATAGCTTATCACCAACTGAAGAGAGTACTTAACTAAAAATAAACTTGTGGTATGAAGGGTCAGGCTGAGTCTTGAGCTGAAGATGATCGGCTTAGCTATATGCTACCTCAAAAGACTAAGTGGAGACAAATTATATAAACTCTGGATATTAAACAGCTCAGGGCGACTAGGGTGGCCTGGTCCTATGCCCAAAGAAGAGAAAAGTTGTTGTGCCCTGTGTCTGTGTATACTTCTTGGCTGGGCTAGACATGTTCCATAAGTTTGGCTGGTCTAGCCTTATGCCCTATGTAAGCTGGGTATAAGGGACAAATCATTGAAAGGCTACGAACTATTGTTTGCTAAACTAACTTGGGGATGGTGAGAGAGTGCATGTCTATGGTTTGGCCTGCATATGACTGAATGATGCCACTTCTTAGTCTGAGTTTGGATTTTGATAGGTAGTTGTTGTAATTGCTCGCCACGTGCTAGAGCCATAGGAGTTAGAGTCTTTTCCTGTATTTTCTAGGCTCGTTTTTTTTACTTAGATCAATTTTTGCATTTTCTGTGATCTTTTGAGTCGTATTTGGTCTTGTATAAATCTTGGTAAGCCACTTTCCCTACGGGAAGCGCTGCCGAAATTTCTACAAAATCAAGGAGTTAGTCAAAACTTTGACTTTTTCAGGATCCGGCCTTGATGACTTCCTTGACTTGGTAAGAATCTGAGGAGTCTCCCTTTCTAAAGGAGGTGCTGCCCAAATTTTTACTAATTCAGGGAGTTAGCCTAAATTGGGCCCTGAAGGATCAAAGTCACTTTCTGATTCCATAATTCGCCTTGTATAAATCTTGGACTAGCACTTTCTCTACGGGAAGCGCTGCCGAAATTTCTACAAATCTAAGGAGTTGGTTAAGATTTTATCTGACAGAACTTAGGCGTTATGTCTAAATTCAATTCTGACTTAGTATGAATCTGCGAATCCTTCCTCCCTGAGGGGAGTGCTGCCCAAATTTTTGCTAAGCCAGGGAGTTAGACAGATTTTCGCTTCTGGAATCCAAAAGTTTGATTTTTAGGCTAGTGTTTTTTCTGCAATGTCACTTTTCCTACGGGAAGCACTGCCGAAATTTTCCTAAGTTGGAGGAATAAGCCTATATTTAGAAGGGTGGCGACTTATGTAGGGGAGGCTATGGCGAAATCCACCTTACGCTGAGTGCTAGCTAGGGGTAGACTTAGGCTTAGTCAGATATGATGACTAAGTAGGATCAGGATATGGAAATTACTCCCCCGGGACGTATAGGCTTAGTTTGAGGTTGGCCTGTCTTTTGTTACAGGTCGCTTTGATCGGTCGCGTCAGGACGGGGACTAGACTCAGTTGATCCTACAAGGATCATTTGCTATTATCACAGATAACAGGTCGGTTGCCGACTCGTCGGTTTACGACTCAACCTCAACCCACTCTCCTTGCTCAACCTAAAGAGGCTTCAGCCCTGGTGATCTTTTCTGTTTTGTTAAGGTTTCACCCGAACTTTTATTGAATGGCCATTTAACAAAGGTAATAAGTATTTACTTAAGGTTGGTTGGCTGGAGGTTGGGGTTTGCATGGCTGAGGCAAAGGGTATGGGCATAGAGGTTGGTTGGAGTTGACTCTGTGTAGTGTATGGACTTGTGCTTGACTCTTTGATGTGATTGCAGAAATGTTCTGGGGCTTGGATTATTGGATTGGACTGCCCTGCGATCTTATATATGTATATGGCTATGAGGAGGCCCACTATGATTGTGAGATATGATCGTCACACGTTTATTCCCATGTGTGTATGTATGTGTGTATGTATGTGTATATATGCGTATGTATGCGTACCTATGTAGGGTACTTGTGTGGCCTGAAGGGTTCACGTGCTAAGGACCTAATCCAGGGTTGAAATGAATAGAAGGGAGGGAATGACCCCTCTACTCATATATACGCTTCTGAAGAAATTGTAGTCGGACGTTAGCCCTGAGCCTAGAATACGATGGTCCTCCCCCAGGACGACCCAGGTCCCAGGGCTAGCTCTGAAAAGGTTCACTTCCGATAGGAGTCGAAGGTACTTTCCTTGTTGTGATTTATTTTGGTGGAACGATAAAGTTCCGGGCGGAAGGGTCAGCGTGTCGCTGGTGATGCGCCAGACGACTCACCACCGCTCCAAATCCCTTCCTGCCCTAGGGACCGTCTTGCCCCGCACCCTTTGGGACACCTCAGGGTGCAGAAGGCGGTAAAGCCCTCAGGCCGGTTTTGCGCCCGCTAAAGGGTTATCTCCCCTTAGCGCGCACTTCAGCCGACGCCTGAGCGCCGGAAATGACCCCATGGCTCAGAATAGGCCATTTGGGTATAGGCACCACATAGTGCGCCGTCATCGCAGATACTCATGTAGAGATGCATAGTGAGATGGTATTGTGTAGGAGCAGCGTCCGCGCTACCTTATATTAAGTCCGCACGCGCAGCACTCGCTGATTCTCGCACTAAAAAGTTATGGGCCGGGCGGCGAGACCACGAGCGCGACACAGTCAATAGACTCGGGGTTCTGGTATCGCGAAGTGGCACGCGGGCGAAGGACTAGTCCCGTCGGCCTATGGGAGTCCGTGTACGGGCCTCACTATCCCGGACATCGGGTAGCCTATGGGTAGGATACCGGGCCTCCTCCGTGCGCGCGTCGTTTGGGCCTGTCCACCCCTTTCATTCTAGGAGGCCACTAGACTAATGAGAGGTGGAGTGAGTTCTTCTTTTTCAGCTTTCATGGTTGGACGTTATAGTCCGTGGCAACCGTCAAAGTCAAACCCCTTGATGTTTGACCGCCACGACAGCTTAAAGCTATCTACTCAACCCCTCTGCACAGGGTGTGGAAGAGGATGTGGTCTCCAACCGCACATGGTGGTTGTCCGGTGTCGAGAGATTAACCCTCTAGGCGCATGCCAGCCGGCACTTGAGTGTCGAACGCGACCCTCGAGATTAACAAGGGCCACGCGAGTATGGGTACTACACAGTACGCCATCATTGCGACCGCTTGCGTACGGTTGCATTACGAGTCGACATGAGTAGCCCTGCGTCCGCACATCTCTATATCTAGTCTCGCGCGCGACACCTACCCGACTTCCGCATCGAAGAGTTATGGGACGGTTACCAAGGGGCTAGGAGCGTTGTCGCGTAGTTTATGTTGTGTCGTTTGTGTGTATGTATGGGTGTCGCCGTTTGCGGTTGTTAGAGTAAATGTGCGCGTGGTGTATGGGATGCGTCCTAGTCGACTGGCGACGAGCCGCGCTTGGGACCTCAACCCCCCCAAGATGCCGGTTCGCGTGCGGTTTCGATAGAGGCGTAGTACCGCGCGTACCCCTTATGCTACAGCGAACGAGAAACGCCCTCGGCTGGTCCACCTCTGCGATTGCAGCTGATCAGCTTTCGTACTGTGGACTGGTAGCTCGGCGGGGATACGCCCACCGAAGGGAGGGGACAGCTCCCGTAAGGTGGAGGTAGTCGTGCCTCGCGTAGGCCCTGTCCTGTCGTAGGGGCTCGCGAGAGGTATGGCTGGCGCACCCGGCCAGAGCGGCCTACGGAAGCTCCACGATTGTATCACGATAAGGGTTGTATTCTGACTCCTGCGTGACGCGGCCGGGAGGGTCCCTCGCTACCTCTGAGTGGTGTCGGACCGATGCGCGCGACAACAGGACCCGCGATCGGAGCCCGAGAATGTTGTGCCACGCGTTGCGATTATGTTCCATCACTTCGCAGATTGTGTCGTCACTTCAGATATGTTCTTGAATTGTTTCGTGGTTCGCGTCACTATGATTTTTAAGCGTGTGTTGTCGAACATGAGAGCATGGAATCTTACGAATTGTCTCGACGTGGTTCCTTTCATCTGTATTTTTCACGAACGTTCTTCTCGCCGCTTTCTTCTTCCTTGCGTTCGGTTCTGTTTATTTGTTTTCCCGCTTTAGTCGCGTCGTTCAGTTCGCTCGGCGTTCGGATTTGTTTCCATACTTTGTCTTCTCCGTTCGTCAATTTGTTCACAATTTTCGCTACTTGTCCTCTCGCCGACACGCGCACGACCGTGCGTGGTGCATCCTGTGCCGTGACACATTCAAGAACACTCGCCATCCTCAAGCGAAACGTCATCTCATGTTCGACAAGCTACGCACAACAGGAAGTCAATTATTGGTTTCTTATGTAATTCTTTTGTCTTTCTCGGGTTTTGCAATGTGACCCATTCGAAAAACGCGCAACTTGATTGTCAGGGTCTGCTCGTGGAGAGGCAGAGAGATAAAGACAGACTCTCTTGCTGTGCCCTCTCTCTTTCTCGACGTCTCTATCGATCTCTGTCCCACTTTCATGTCTATGCGGGTCTTTTGTTGTTCTCTATGATTTGAAGACACAGACAGTCGATTGATCAAAGCTAGGTCGTTCCCCCTTGAGTGCAATCACAGATCAGTAATCCGAAGATTGCACTCAAGGGGGAACGACGCAAATTCGATCGTGCGACTGTCTGTGTCTTCAAATCTTTAAATCCTATCAAACCACGCGTCGGCCAATCGCCGCGAGAACAGCGGAACCCTTCGCTGACATGGATACAGGAGAGGACAACAAGTCTTGATTGATGAAGGTAAATATCATTTTGCGCTCGCTTGTTTGTATTATCCCAAGAAAGGGTAGCAAGGCTAAAAGTGCACGTCCCAGAAGACTTCTCGACACCGGCGCGAAGGCCAGCCGAACACAAGTGGCGATTAACCCAACTATCCAATGAACATGCCAATCGAGAAAAAAACGTCTAATCGAAAACTGCGTTCATATCTTAATTTTCGCTCAACAGGAAAGGCAACAAAAGAACATGTGGAACACACGCTATCAAGCACGGAGCGATCAGATGCTCAAAGGGTATTGTCGACGACGACAAGTCTTGTCAAACAGAATGACGACAGCCCACCCTGTCCATACCATCCTCTGGTGGCGCGACAACTAACGTATCCGAGCCACCCGTGTTAATTTCGGATGCATCCGAGCCACAACCAACCAAAACTCACGAGGACGACGACACCCCATTTAACAATGCACAGATTAACACGATACACTCCGGTAATCGCCGGCAGGTTGGGTGTGCGGTGGGGCGACAACAAACCGAAGCACTTCGGCGAAGTTCGGATTAATCCGAACCACACCGATGGCAATTTCGGATTTACCACATGCGCACAGGGTATTGATGACGTCGCACGACAAAGTTCAGGTTCAACCTAACCACACCTCTGGCAAGATAGGATTAACCCTATGCTCAAGGGTCATTGACGAAAACACGCCATACCGATGGCGTCCTCTTGTGGTCGTCCATCTCTGGACTACACTGTTAGGATACGAATGCACCCGACTCACAACCATCACAAACTCAAAAGAAAACTCGAGTTCGGAGTAATCTGGACCACAGAACGAATGGTCGAAAAAGAAGACCGCGGGGTAGTTCGGATACATCCGAACTAGGCATAGTCGAAAGACCGACATCGTATATCGTTGTCAGTAATAGGTACCTGTATCGGGAAAAGCAAGACCGCGCTAGAAGGACTAGACAACTCGAGTTCGGATTAATCCGGACCACGCGGACGTAGTCCACACCACTTTGGAGCTCGGATGCATTCGAACTACACCGAGGAACTTCACAATCCGCTTGAGAAAACTCGAGTTCGGATTAATACCGACCACAGGGACGTAGTCCACACCACATTGGAGCTCGGATGCATCCAAACCACACCGAGGAACTTTGCAATCTGCTTGTCGACTTCGGATGAATCCATATCACAATGGAGTGCACATCTTCGTCTGCTCTATAAACTTTCTAGGGCCTTCTTAGTTGGTGACGGTTGTGACTCGGATGCATCCGAATTCGAACAGTGCGATCCAGAGACGGACGACCACAAGAGGACGCCATCGATATGGCGTGTTTTCGTCAACAACCTGAATCTTGCCAGAGGTGTGGTTCGATGGAACCTGATCTTTGCCAATGTGGCTCGGATTAATCCGAGACGGGGACCGGCTGATGTACGCCACGGTTTGTTGACGCCCACCCAACCATACAAGTTTCCGTTATTCCCCTTCTGTCCTTGGGTCCACCCGTACTTCGCACGGTGTGTCCTCGTCCTTGAGAGTTTAAGACGGTTGTGGCCTGGAGGCTGTGTGGACACCGTGTGCTTTACAATCCGCTTGTCGACTTCGTACGAATCCGTATCACAATGGTGCACATCTTCGTCTGCTCTATCAACGTTTTAGGGCTTTCTGTCGCAGCCTTGTTTCTCCCGCTACAGGTACCTGTTACTGGCAACCGTATACGACGTCGGTCTTTCAACTATGCGTAGTTCGGATGTATCCGAACTATCCCGCTGTCTTCGTTTTCGACCATTCGTTCTGTGGTCCGGATTAATCCGAACTCGAGTTTTCTCATCCTTCTGAGTTGGTGACGGTTGTGACTCGGGTGCATCCGAATTCGAACAGTGTGGTCTAGAGACTGCCGACCACAAGAGGACGCCATCGATATGGCGTGTTTTCGTCAATGACCTCTGAGCGTAGGGTTTGCGATGCCTCGGATTCATCCGAAGCGTGCAGTTGCCCTCCTTTTCGAGCAGGCGTGTGGAGCACTGTCATCTAACTATCACTGAACTTTGTATTTTTCGGGTCCCGGTAGATCGAGAACTAAACAGGTGTTGTGGGTCGAGATTGATGTTACGACGTGCTGAGTGTTCTGAGTGCATGTGCCTTCATTTCCTCCGCGTGTTTCAGGGAATGGCTACTCACGGACGATCCCGCTCCGCTGGTGGTTCCGCCCCGCGTGGGGAGGAACGTCGAGGGACGACGTCGTCACCTGCAAGGGAAACGAGCCGGGGAGGTGACGGTGGGGAGGAAGAACGACGGGCTCAAAACTTGTGGTGCGACTACAGCAAGCGTGTATGGTATTTGGACTAGGCGAGCCAGGACAACTCCGACCTGTTGAAACCACCATCCGGGCCGGTCTTGTTCGTCACCGGTCGCGGCGGCAGGACGCGTCTTGTAGGGTCCATCGTCGAGTGGGTCGACGAAGGCGGCTACAATTTCAGGTTTACCTTGCGGAAGCTTTACAGAAGTGATGGTTCCGTCGACGACATCGCTAAAGGATGCAAGGTTGCGGGGAAGATGTTCGGCGGATACGGCCGGGGTGCGATGTCATTGCCCTCCTTTGTTCCACTAGCGCCAGGACACGACGAAGCCGTTCACGTGACAGACTTCCTCGAGGTTTGGGCGAGTACAGTTCCCTCTGGCAGTGCCATGGACGTTGGCCCTGGGACATCGATCAGTGGTCCTGTTGGGTTCGCGGGAGGAGAGTGCTTTGAAAGGAGGATGGGAGGTCAGGATGGACTACCGGCTTCGCCTTCTGATCAAGAGGTGGGCATGTCAGACGACTCGGAGGACGACCATCCACGTGCTCCTTTGAAACCAGGCTTGCATGGATCTCGCCGCCAAGGTTTTCTTGGGGAGTCGACGCCACGTGGAGGCGGCATTGGAGAACGGTTGCAACAAGCCTCAAGGATCGACGACTCCTCGTCGTCTGGTCGAAAGGATCGGTGAGTTCGTTCTTGGCATGTAGGTGGCCGAGGTTTTGCCAGGAGATCCCACGGGTAGCTCGCAGGTTCGAGAGGTGCGTGGGTCAGATGAGACGACTCGCTCGGCCCGCCGTGCGCCTGCACAACTGCAGACGGAGGCGAGCCCACAACGAGAAGCAGGTGGGAACGTCGCCGGTGAGGACGAGGGGTTCGAGCTTGGGCTGTTTCGTGAGAAATCGCTTGAAATGACTCAGTCGGGAGGCAAGCGCAACTTGTTGGGTGAGGAAGAGCGAGAGGGAGTAGGTGCTATGAAAAGGCAGAGAAAGGAAGGAGGGAGTGCTCGGACGCCAACGACACGAGAGGGCGGTTCCGTTGAGAAGAGGAAAAGGGTTGGAGGTGGGGATGAAACGCCCAAAGAGTCATCGGCACGACGAAGAAGCGGTGAGTCTTTCGAGAAAAGGTCGAAATCGTCGAGGGAGAAGAAAGAAGATGAAGGCGAGAGCGGGGAGGGAGATGACGACGTGGAGATTAACCTCAACGCCTTTAACCTCGACAATGCGTTCTTCATCGAGATGAAGACAGGGGTGCAGAGGGACGTCGTGTTACACATCCATCCCGAAAGAATATTGCCTATTCCAGACTGGGAAGACGCGTACAACCACCGATCCTTGGACGAGTTCCTCGTTGATACCATAGCGTCGGCTATGATCGACTGCTACGAACGTAAAGACATGAGATACACGAAGCCGATTTTCGTTCTCGCTCCGGTCGTCGCCCCTCTGGAGAAGGATAAGCCAGTTGTGCGTGTGCTGCCTGGTGACTTCGATGACTCACACCCCGAAAAATATTGGTATTATCCTGTGTGTGGACAGCATAATGCAAGGGTGGCGATGAAGGTCAAAGAACATCCCGTGTTTAACTACTACAACTTTTGTAAATGGCCGTTTAGACCGATTTACTTCCCTGACGACGAGTTCGACGGCTACGCCCATGTCAGTTGCGAAGACAACATGAAAGACAAGAAGAATCCACCGCGCTTGCAGGTTTTGTCTATGCGGGACATTCGCAATATCTGGAAAATAAAGGGGAAACCGCGTGTGGTGCTCCGCAACGCGTCGAAGAAAAAGGAGGAGGTGCGTAAGTGGGTACAGTTCATTGCGTTGGCAATGAAGAAGACACCGTACACGCCTTTGTGGAACTTGTCAACGGAAGGAAAGAAAAAAAAGAAATGGGCTGAGAAACTTCAATACTACCTCCCTCTGGCCATGGCAGATGACTCCATCTTCGCTTGGGGGGAGAAGTTCTATGACGAATGGTCGAGAGGGAAACTCCTTGCTTCCAACGGCCGACGTTGGACTGAAAAGCCGCCCACCCATGACGAGGTGGCTAAGCCAGGACTCTCCACTGTGACTGACAGCCAGGGGCTGAAGAAACACGTCTGGTACGTGAAGGTGGACGACCCGTCGTTGAAAAAGGACAAGGGGAAGGCAAAGAAAGGCGCGGAGGAGAAAACTTACTACGTCCAAGTTCCTGAGCCGGATGTCCACTGCGGGAAGGAATTGGTGGACTTGACGGACCGCGAGAAGAAAAGGTTGTTGAACGGCGTCTTGAACCTTAACGTCGTGTGGGTTCAAACGAGTAGTAAGAAGTTGGCCGAGCAAGGGAAGTTCAGTGTGAAGGAAATGGTCGACATAATAAAAATGGACCGGATTATGCTGAGGCTGTAGCACTACGTGGAGTTCGAGCACGAGGAAATGGATAAGTGGGAGTGGAATGTCAATTCCACGTTCTTCAGGTCCAGGCGGCAATTGTTGGAAGAGTTCAAGGACAAAGGTCTCGACGACAAGCTTTGGAACGAGAGCAGGAATTTTTTCACGGACACCGCGTACGTCAACAAGTGCCCTCTGTTTCTCGGGTGTCAACACGACAACAACATCAAGAAAACGGTGGCCCTCGTTAACAACCAGCATTTCCCGGCGGAGTGGAAACGTGTCATCCTTTCGGTGATCACTGGAGAATGCGCCCAAAGCAAAAGAGGCCCTCGAGGCATTGATGAATGCATCAACATTTTGTGGACGAAGACAAGCGCGTTGACGACGCTGGCCCAGTTTACCGTCGACCCATTGCGTGCCATAGATCATAAGGAGGCGTTGGGAAAACTAGGGCATCAGCTGCGCTCCCACACTTGCGTGCTCGACTTGTGCGGAAATGTGGACCGGGCGCGCTGGGACTCTGGGACATTCGCGTCTCTAAGTGAGTTCCTGGGCTTCGTTTGTCAGGACTACTGGACATTGGTGGTATTCGTTCCCTGCCTGTGGAACCTCTCCTTCATGACATCTTTGTCTGCGCATGGGGCTACCCGATGCTACACGGGGAAGTGGGTGCGGAAGACGGCATCCAAGAAGACGCATCAGTTCGGAAACAGCGTCTGGGAGGAGCTGGATGTAATGCACATCATTTTCAAAGGTGAGGATCCGCGGCTACTGACTCACCCGGTGTACGAGGGAGCTGTTGCCGAAGACGATGCCGCCGCTCTCCGAAGGAAATAGAAAGTGACACCTACGGATGTGGAGGAGAAGTCTTTCAAGTCCTTGACTTTCGCGGACTTTGGGAACCTCAGCCAGAGGGGGGCTGTGTACAAGGAAGGCGAGCGGAATCCTAATTAGTTATGCAATCAACTTCTTTTCTTCTGTGGTGTGGCGGATGCCGTGCTGTTCTTGGGCAAGCCGCACTCGCAGGTGGTGTGGAGTCTGCTTCAGCAGGGAAGGCACATCTTGGCCGTGGATGGGGACACAACGCAGCTTGAATACACCGTGCAGTTTGTTACCCATGAAGTCTCGTCCGGGGCTTACGCATGCGATTTCCACCATGTCGTCGTCGAGCCCGTTTATGACCCGAACAAGGGCATGTTCTTCAAGTTGACTCCGAAGAAAAGGCGCCAGGTCTACTCGTTTCTTTTCGGCCAACAACCGAGGTTGAGATTTGACCAGCAGTACGTGGTGCGAAAGGAAGTCGCCATTGCAGTCCTCCAGGGCTACCACGGGGCGAGTCGCGCCGGCGTAGTGAGCTTCATTAAGAGGCTGGAATATGTGTTTTTTAACGAGGGTATGGTCGATCCGACCGACTTCACTTTGGATAACTACAGGCTGGCATTTGGTGAGGACGATGACTTCAATATCGAGACTAAGCAGGAGGAGAGCGTTGAGGATGACCTCTTCGATTTGGACGGCCAATTGGCCATCCTCAACGCCCAAGTTTCTGAGTCGCCCTCAGTATGCAAACCGGGGACACCTCTCGCTACACCCACCTCAGGTGGTCCCACGCCTGTATCCTCCTCAGCGCCTATCAAGAAGGGTGGTTTGTCCCGTTTGAGGAGTTCGCCGGGGGAGTCTATTCGTCTCACACCGCAGCCCGAACGTCTTCAACCCGGCCAACCAGTTCCTCCGGACCATCCACATCTCTTGGCTCCTGAAAGGCCCTACCACATGCGCGACAAACACACCTTCTCCACAACCGAAGATTGGGGCATGATATCGTGTGGCACCCTTACCATTTCCAGCCAGTCCTTCTCGACGGCGACTAGGCAGTGGCTGTGAGGGACCTAAGTGGAGGGTGGGTATATAACGATCGTTGGGACCTCGAGACATTCAAATATCACGCCTACGATGCGGTATTGGAGAGATTAAGTGAGGTCAATCGATGAAGTAAGGACGACCCTGCTCTGCGCGCATACGGGGACACGCTATTCGATTTCTTGCAATCAAATAAATGGCTGGAACTATCCTCCGCGTTCTACAACCTCCCGTCAAGCCCGTCAATTAATCAAGTAAGTTGGGAGTTGCCTGCCACCACCCCACCGGCTGGAGTTGTGAAGCGCAAGTCTCGCGGAAAGGACGACGAAGGGGACGACCAGGGCGGCAGGCAACGCGGAACCGGAGGGGGGAGTGAACAACGCTCGACGAGACAACGGTCTCCGGGGCATGAGGGCGGCGGAGAGGGGGGAAAGGGCAGCCGAGAGAAGAAAAAGCCTCGCAGCGGAGAGAAGACAAAGCATCACAGAGGAGATGGGCATGTGTCCGATTTCGACCGCGACGAGGACAGTGGGGTTCTGGCGGTAACAGGCAGCACCTCAATGAAGACGGGGAACGACTTCAGGCCTGGGTGGATTACGCGGCCTGGCGAGCAGGACCCTGTGATTAGCTCCACCAGCGCAACACAATTTATCGATGTGGTTGACGGGGCAGTTGTTGCAAAGGATGAAACTTGCTTTGCTCAACTTCAAAAACGATTGGCGGATTGTCTCGGATCAATCCGAACCACGGAGACGACGACGTTGTCCGGAACTCATTGCCTTGAGGGAAGCGAGACGACCACATACCACGGGTCTGACAGTCACAAGCTGGAACCGTGTTCCGTTTTGCCTCAAAAGGAAGTTCGGATTAATCCGAACCCGGAAGCCAATACCGTCGAGAGAGTACAGCGGTCTATGGAACTCGAACGGGTGGTCCTGGTTTCCGAAAACCCTGGCGGCGAAATTCGGATTCATCCGAACCAGGAGGATGTGTCTGCCATGACAGACGATCGGTGTAAGGACGCCGTAATGTTGCGCATAGAAGTCTGCAAGGAGCTAGAGGCACACTGTCCGGCTGAGGGTGAGTTAGCGACCAGTTTCAATGTCGAGTCCCGCACCCTCGGAGACGAATGCCTGGTGGCGGTGCGCGCTTTGTTACCAGTCTTAAGCGACTCTCCGGTGAAAACGGACACGTCGGCGCCATTGGAAACTGCGGGGGCTCAAATGAATCCGAACCAGGGCCCTGTGAGCATGTCCCTCCATGATGCAGCTTTGGAGACGACCTTAATTCGGATGCATCCGAGACACACGGATGTAGGACTTGAACTGGCGGGCGTTGAGGGTTGTGGACATGTAACAACTTTAGACAAGGCGGACGGGTCCTCGCCGACACATTCCGCCGACGACCAGATTGAGCCGACACTTAGCGGCGTGAGGTTTCCCCGCGTTACTTCAGGACATGATATGCGGGTCGTCGGGTTGGAGCAACGAGGTGAGGCAGTATACGACGACCCCTTGTACTCCGGCCTTCACGACGAGGCGATGGGAGAGGCCATTCTAAAGAAGGCCTCTTGCGCTGTTGGAGATAGCTTTTTCTATTTGAGTGACGACGACAAAAACACAGCGCACGAGGACAAGAAGTTAAGGGGGGGACAGGTGTTGTTGGACATCCATGGAACCTTGAGCCCAACACAATACGACACATTGGCGACAGAGAAAACACAACCTGTCGATGTTGTGGACGTCGACGCTCTTTGTCCGGAGACGGACAGAATAAAATTGACCGTCGCGGACGTGGAGGATTTCCGCCATCGGGATGGGGATGAATTCATGCCGTCTTCGGTCATCGACGCCGACATCTCAAACCTGTCAAGTTTCCCTGGGGGTTTGGAGCACGCTGTCGCCGCGTCGATGCGCACAGGGGCACCAATCGTGTTGGGACTGCCATCGGTGGGCTCTGGTGACGTGGAAGCTAAGCCTGGTAAGCACTGACTTTCTCTGCTTGCTTCCCTCTCGTCAGCCCGTTCGTGAAGTGTTGTTTGCTTCGTCGCTTTCGGGGAGTTGTATACGCAGCCGCCAACTGGACTGTGACGATGGGGTTCGTGAGGTGTTGTTTGCTTGGTTGCTCTTGCGAATTTGTGTTGTTGATCTCCGGCTGAACTCTCTGGGTGGCTATTTCTTGTACAGGTCGACGAACTCGTGGACAAACACACATGTCGCAGGAGCCGCCTGCCCTCGCCAGGTTGTCAGTCCTGGTTGCGGGAGGCACTGGTCGTTGCGGTGTCACTGATTCGTTTCCTGGGAACGCTAAGCCTCGGGGCCCTCCCAAAAGGATAGTTGTGCCCATAGTGGGCCCTCGCGCAAGACTCGTTGCAGAGGCAGCGGGTGTTGCCGAAAAAGACTGCAAGGAATTCCTTCTCGAAGCTTGCAAGGATATAAAGAAGGACAGTGCTAGTTTAGACTCAACTGTGTGTAGAAGGTCCAGAAGTAGGGGTGATGTTATGCGTGAACTTTTCGGGCCACAGAGTAGCAGTTCGTCGGACCATGGCCGCTACGACGACATTTTCTCATAGTACCACGTCCTTTGTGTTTGCTGTGTGTTGCGGGTGTTTGTTGAACAGGGTTTCCCCGAGATGGAAGAGCAGTCCTTGAAGACGTTATCTGCTCCCGGTTGCCGCTCACTATCATCGTTGCACGTTTGCCGTCGCACAATTTGCAGGTATCCGTCAAGGACATCGTCGCACTCGTGGATGGATCCGGGGAGCTCAACGATGAGGTTGTCAATTTCTACATGGCGATGCTACTGGATGACTGCGGCCGGACTGCTGCTACCATGAAGACGTACACCTTTAACTCTTTCTTCGCCTCTACACTGCTTCTGCGAGGTCCGGCAGCTGTTAGCAGATGGGCTAAAGATGTCGACCTCCTGTCTCATGACCTCATCTTGTCACCAGTGCACAAGGACGGCGAACACTGGAGCTTTTTGGTCATTGACTTCTCTAGACGTGTTTTGGAAATCTATGATTCTTTCTCGTGTTTGTAACTCAAAGATGACTTCTATTCCGCACTTTTAGATAAAACTGTTAAATTTTTGAATACGGTGGCAGGTGCCGCCGGTGATGGTCGCACTTTTGATCACTTCGCGCGTGAGGTCGGCGTGAAAGGTGTCCCTCGGCAGCACGACAGGGCTAGTTGTGGGGTGTTCATGTTGATGTTCGCTTCCTGTTTGGCGAGAGGTTTACGTCCACCTTTTGGTTTCTCCCATAGACACATCTCCTCTATCAGAGCTAAACTAGCTTTGGCGATTTGCAATGTTGGTAGGTAAGCGTCTATCTATTTGTTGATCATGTAGTGTAGAAGGGTTGACGTAGAAGAACATTTCGTTCTTCTCTGAATGAAATTTCTTCCTTTTCATTTTTCCATGAGAAACTGGTAGGTGTTCTCGGGTTGTTTCAGAGCGGAACTGGTTGTCACTGCCCGGATATCTCCGGGTGGAATTGTCACGTCCCCGACATGTTTGTGGTCGACAATATTGTTCTTTCTCATTGGTTTTCAATTATCACGAACGTCCCCCGGCCGTGGTGGGGGCGCCTGTTTCGTTGTGAGGAAACCCTGGGAGGGGCGCCCGCTTGTCGCTGAAGCCAAGGGCAACGGCGCCTGTCACTCGCCGCGCCCGCGTCCGAGGTCCTCAGCGACCAGCGGGAATCGAGTTTGAGGTTGGCTGTCACGCACCGTTAGCAAGTTCCTATAGCAGTGAGTTGTAACAGTCAATTAGTGAACCAACTTGGTCACACAGCGATGAGTCAAGTCCATATAGCTCCGAATTTTAACTTAAATCGTCAATAGTTGCTATTTGCTCTTTTCGCGGGGAAGGTTGGTCTACATCAGTGACAATAGTTGTTTACTCACCTGTAAGCACGGCTAATCTAATCATCAGCAATAATGGCTGATTGCTCACTTGTAGAAAAACCCCTCTCTCTCTCTCTCAGTCGGCTCTCTCCCTGTCTCCCTTTTCTCTCTGGCACTCAGTCCGCTCTCTCCCTGTCTCCCATCTCTCGCTGTTCCAATCTCTCTGTCCCCTCTCTTCCAGTCTCCCCGCTCTCTCTCTCTCGCTCGAGATTCCCTTTTCTCCACGTGCAGCAATACCACTGGATGCGAGCAGCGGCTCAAAAACTTTGCAAATCACTTCATGGACGAGCTTGCTTGAATCAGCGAATTTACTTATCATCCCGCTTTTGAGCGAGCCCAAGCGTCTAGAGTGAGCAAGTTCCCACAACTAATCAGGAGTGAGATCCGTCCCTGTCAGATTCGGGTTTAGTAATTAAAAAAAAAAAAAAAAGGATAAATATAATAAAATAAAATATTTTACAAAAAAAAAAAGGATTCTCACATAATTATTTGCGATCACCAGTCCACCCGGAACGGTGCTTGTGCCTGTTTACATGGAGTAGGAATCTCGAACAGCTCCCTAATTTGTTTCTCAGCGCGCAGCCGCGGCTCGCTTCAGACGGGTCTCTTGATGGACACTCAATGACCAATCACTCCGCTGGTCTTCGTGTGAC